>CM023450.1:180003133-180282433 GCA_013339765.2 Haemaphysalis longicornis
TATGCACTGAAGGACACATCACTGTTGTGTCGTGAGTGACGGCGGGCGACCTTGGCAGCGACAGGAGCGAAGGCGCGCCGCACCGGCCCGTGCACGGCGCTGAAAAAAAAGTGCTGCCCCGCTCCTTGAACCCCAGACAAATAATGATTTATTCAACATGATGACGACACAACCACACACGCATACGCACGTGATTGGAGCATTAGTACCACGTGCGTCCGACCGCAACGACATCTAGTTACAACCCAACAACACAAGCGCACACAGTGCGCGGGCGATCCACCAGACGGCGCCACATATTTTCCATTAACATCATAACTGACTCCAAGAGAGCAGTATTCCAAGAAGAATACCAAAACGCTTCAAAAACCTTTTTCCACCTGAACGGAAGACAAAATACAACATCACATGGTGTCCCGGACACGAAGGACTGGAGGGTATTTAAGCAGCGGACAAGGCAGTGCGTGAACGTACACACCGGACACCTGACGATCACGCTTATCACACCCCTCTAATCGAAAAATATTCAGAAAGACTCAATTATTAGGCAGAAGAGAAGTACCTTTCCTACTCTACACAAGGAATTAAATGCTGTAGAAGCTCAAATGCTGAGGCAAATACAAACAAACAAGTACCCACATAAATCACGACTGGCAAAAATGTTCTCCAATTCCTTCAAAAAAAACGTGCACAAAATGAGGAGAGATAGCCACGCTATTTTACGCAACCTTGGCGTGCCCGGGCATCCGGCCCCCCAAAAACAATAGTATACAGATTAATCCTATCGAGACATGGGAGGCAGCCCTTACCAGATCATCTCTCGAAGATCAGCTAAGTCTGATCCACAGAGCCAAGGTGGAAGCCATTGCATCTGGAGCGCTGGACGTCGGGCCCCATCCATTAACTCCCCTCTTAGCTTTTCACTCCCGTCCTCTTCCACTTTCTTCTCACAAGGAAAGTTGTACTACTACTACTACAACCTCTTTTGGTGACGAGGATTGGATGCTTTTCATCTGTCGCGACAGGAACATCGCAACGGTTCCGGCAGAATGAAAAAGTGAGTGCGTTTGTTTGCCCTCGCTCGACTGTGACTGTCTGGCGCGTCTGGCGTCGCGAGGCCTTAGCGCTTTTTTAAATGCAGAGCATTTGTATAACTCACGATGTCACCCGTGTGTCGGCGTCCGCAGCATCAGCCGCCCCCCCCCCCCCCCCCCCCCCCTACACTATAAAAGAAACAGAAATAACAGTTACCGGCGCCTGGTTTCGATCCTACGACCCTGCGGGCGGAAGGCAAGGTACATGGTGCTCTACCTACTGCGCCACAAAACGACACAGAATCAAAGGCTACGAACGCGCCTTATATCCTTGACTCATTAAAACTACGTCGTCGTCAGCGGCGTGCGTTGGCGACTCAGCGGCGTGTAGCGGCCGTGATAGCTGCGTGGTGTACACGTGATAGCAACAACCCCCCAAACACTAAACGTTACCCAATACACCTTCCCTATAAAGCGGCTGGTTGGCGCGGGCTCCACTCCAGTCAACTCCTGCGCTCTCTTCTCTTGCGTTCGTCCGCGGGCGCAGTTGATAAGCGATGGAAGCTCCCGGCGGGGTGCACGGAAGTTGACGTTACCTACTTACGTCTCTCCCCTCTCTCAAACCCAACTACCACCACCAACAACTACCACCAACAACTACCACCAACAACTACCCCAACAACCACCACCAACTCTACGCCATGTAAACGACCCCAATGCTCTGCATTTACTCGTGTCCCTCGCGCCGGGGCATGCGACGAAGGATTTTTTTTGTGCTGATGCTCGTCGACCCGTCGCCTAGGCCTCCCCCTACTTCGTTCTTCTGCTTCTGCCCCTGCGTCTGTCTCCTTCCTGCTTGGCAGCATGGGGCTCTTTGATAACCTGCCCGTTTTCCTCGAATTGCCGGGACCACCTCCGATTCCGTGGCATACCTTGAGAAAATTGTTTCAGGCCCATGTCGAGGTGGCTGGCGGCAACGAGTGGAGCGACGGACGACGCGCTTCGGCGCTCGTCAGCGTTTTGGTTAGTGAGGGGCAAACTGAGGTATTTTGCCGAGACGGAGCAGGAGGAAGCAAGGAGGGACACCAGTAACGTGACCAACTTTAATGTGACCAACCCTAACGTTACCAACTCTGCGACCGACTCTAGTGTGACCGATC
Source organism: Haemaphysalis longicornis (assembly GCA_013339765.2). NCBI lineage: Eukaryota > Metazoa > Arthropoda > Arachnida > Ixodida > Ixodidae > Haemaphysalis > Haemaphysalis longicornis. Next base: position 180,005,328 of record CM023450.1, read on the forward strand.
TTAACGTGACCACATCCTCGGCTTCGGCCGTTTCGAAATTTGTCCAACTTGTGGAGCAGCTAGACCGGCTCTTCGCCGCGTCCACAAACACGCTTGTGGAACGACACGAGTTCACACGCCATCGTCAATTGCAGATGGACATTTTTTATAATACGTGACCGTTCCAAAAGAGAAATTCGTACGTTGAAAGTTCGGTCTGACGTACGCGGAACGCGTCCAAGATCAAATTATACATGGAACGTCTAACTCCCAAGTTAAAGAAAAGCTGCTCGCGCATGGCGAAAATTTATCTTTGGAGAAGGCTGAAGAGATTGGTCGGAATTTCGAGTCGTTGTCATTGGCGAATCAGGCCTTCTGTTCGCAACATCACCAAGTACAAGCTGTAGGACGACGCGCAGAAGATGGCGGCAAGGAAGCTAAAGTTGGCCTGGCAGTAGGGGAAGCCGGCGCGCTCAAGATGGTGGCGCGGAGAATCAAGATGGCATGGGCCACCGGGAAGGCCGGCGAGCTCGAGATGGCGGCACAGGAATTCAAGATCTCCTGTCCAACCTGGGAGGCCGTGATCTCATTGTACCGACTTCGGGAAGGCAAGATTGTCGGCCGCAAGATAGACGTTTTCTTTCGCAGTCAGCTGCAGAGTTCCGCGGTTCAGTTCAGCCGAAAAAGTTAAGGCAACGCCAAGCCTCAATTCTTCGAACGATGCGGTAATAAATGGCATAATTCAGCATTCCCAAATTGTCCTGCCTGAAATCGACGTTGCAACTCTTGCAACAAGTGGGGACATTTCGCGTCGATGTGCCGTAAGCCTGCACCAGTGCATCGAGTTTCTTCGAGGGAAGCTACGGGCTTCGCTCCGACACCGCAACCTGTAGAGCATCCAACATCCACGGAGATCAACTCATCTCCGAGAGCTTCCGTCTGAACAGTCACCACTTCGAGAAAGGACTTAGTCGTACCAGCCGAAGTCAGCGGGGTGACCATGCAACTCTTAGTCGATACCGGAGCATCCGTGTCGTTTTTGACTGCCGAACAATTCAAGCGTCATTTCAGTAAATAGCATGCCCTGTCTAAGGCTTTCGTGGACTTGTGGAATATTTCCAAACAATGTATCGGCATCTGCGGCTCATTCCAAGCCCTGTTCAAGCGTTGCAACACTCTTGCTCCCTCACATTCTACGTCACAGACAAGGGAACATCATTTTTGGGACTCGACGCCATCCAGCAATTAGGTAATCAGATTGATGGTGCGTCTCTTACGTGTCGAGTAGCATCGGTGTGTGCAGTGCAGTGTTCCGCGAACGTGCCCCCGGGTTTTTAACATCCCTTCAACGGCGAGTTGGGTCTTGTCAAAGAAGTCTCGCATAGGATCCAACAGCGCCCAGGTGCGACTCCGGTTGCATCTAAGCTACGACGATTGTCTCTTGCTCTTCGTGAACAGGTGTCCAGGGAGCTGCGACGCCTCGAGGTCAATAATGGCATTGAACGTGTCGACGCCTCGGAGTGGGTTTCGCCACTCGTCGTCGTCCGGAAAAGGAACGGTGACATCCGGCTGTGGACCTCCGGGAACCAAATAAGGCAATTATCATTGATGGGTATCCTTTGCCTCATGTTGAAGAGCTGTTACAGATGTTTCAGGGTGCTGTTTGTTTTTGTAAGGTAGACTTAGCGTCGGCTTATCATGAGTTGTTGCTTAAAAAGGGCAGCAGGGACTTAACTACTTTCATGAATCACGAAGGCTTATTCAGGTTTAAGAGGGTGTGTTTGGTCTGGCGTCGGCGCCTGCAGTTTTTCAAAAAATGATGTCCCAGATCTTGAAGAATTCCAAAGATGTCATTTGCTGTGTTGATGATATTTTTGCGTGCGGAAATACTCAGTCTGAGCATGACGCGAGCTTGATTGAAGTCTTAACGTGTTAGCAAACAGTGGCATGAAGTTGAATGACAAATGCCTTTTTTTGGTCAAAGAACTCGATTTTTCAGTCCAGGATTTCGGCTGAGGGCATCTCACCGCTGGAGCAAAGTAAAAGCTATAGTACATGCTCCGGCTCCTACGGATATAAATTAACTGCAATCATTTTTAGGTCTTGCAGGATACTATGTTAAGTTCACAAAGAACTATGCAGAGATAGTTGAACTGCTTCGCCTCATGCTCAGGAAGGGTCAGACGTTTTGTTGGCCTGGTGATGCTCAGCGCACTGTCGATCAGTTGAAAGCGTGCCTCACTTGTTCTCCTGTCGTAAAGATCTTTAATCCTGACTTGCCTGTAGTAGTTACTACCGACGCATCTGATGTGGGAATTGGCGCGGTACTACAGCAGCGGTATGGTTTAGGCTTGAAACCGTAACCTTTGCGTCTAGAACTTTGTCGGAGACTGAGAGAAAATACTCTGTGGGAGAACACGAAGCGCTGGCTTGTTTATTCGCGTGTGAAAAGTGGCACATTTTTCTTTGGGGCAGACGGTTCACGCTTAGGACTGACCATCAGGCTGTAGTTGCGTTGTTAGCCGCAGGAGATGCAGGTCGGAGCCCTTTAAGGATTTCACGGTGGTAAGCTCGTATGCTGTACTACAATTTTGACATCGAATACTGCAAAAAAACAGGAAATCTGGTCGCTGATGCTTTGTCGAGATTATCCATTCAGACCGGTCAGGAACATACTAAGTAGATCGAGATAGTGCCGCTGGTAACATCAGTATTCGATAAAGAAACTGTGCAGCTGGCAGCGAAGGCAGATGTGACGTTGCAGAAGGTAGCAGAGCATGTGTCCAAGGGTTGGCCTGATAAGAAAAAAGTACACAGTGATTTAACAGCTTATTTTTGAGTAACACATGAATTTTTTGCTGTGGACGGTTTTCTCATGCGTGATGACCGTGTAGTCATTTCCTGTGTGCTTCTACCTACGTTCCTTCAATTAGCACATGAAAATCATTAAGGAATAGTCCGTACGAAACAACTTCTCCGTGAACGTTACTGGTGGCCTCAAAGGAATCGTAATGTTGAAGAACATGTAAAGCATTGTCACGTTTACCAGCTGGCAGACAAGTCTGCTAAGCCTCATGTAGCTCCGTTGCAGCCGGTGGAATGGCCTGAAGGGCCTTGGCAAAAGTTGGGAATGGACATCGTTGGTTCGTTGATGTGTCGTACCACAGATGTCTTGTTACATTACTCGAATACTACTGTAAGTGGCGTGAGGTTCTGGTCACAAATTCCACTTCCACTGAGGATGTCTATACATTGTTGGACTGCTCTTTCAGTCGAGAAGGGCTCCCTGAGGTTTTAGTGACGGATAATGTGCCCCAGGTTGTCTCCAAACAAATGCAAGAGTATCTAAAAGAGAAAGGTATCCGCAACGTGTTCTCGTCGAATTATTACCCTCAGGCTAACGGCCAGATTGGACGCTTTAGCAGGGTTCTGAAAGAACATTTAGAGGAAGCCAGACTTGAAGGCAAGGATACTTCTAAAATCATTACACAATTTCTTGGGTCGTATAGGGTCACACCACATTCAGTGACAGGTCTTTCTCCAGCTTTTTTGCTGCATGGACGTCAGCCTCGTTCCAAAGTGGATATTAGCAACTTTAGGATACGTAAAAAGGCAGCAGAATCGCACAATTTCCTGCCTCATGTTCGGAATCAGATCTTCACGAAGCAGCATAAAGCTAAATAGTACTTGGACAAAACGAAATGTGCACAGCTGACCCGCATAAAGGTCGGAGATGTGGTGAAAGCAGTATTTCATAGGCAAGGATTTCTGAAGTATAGTAAACCGTTTACAGTGCAGGCTCAAGTTGCACTTTCACTTTCAAGCTTAGTGATGGAAAGATCTGGAACGCTTCAAAACTCACAGTCATTCCGAAAGGCATTGAGGTTGGCTCGGCACCGTATTCCTTTAACAATGTTGAACTCTCTTCGAGGCATAAAAAGTTTTTATACTCTTCGTCTAACTTAGACATTTGTGACAGTCAGTCCCCTAGTCTACCGTTGACAGATGGGGCAAGCCCCAGTCAACACAGATGACCCAGTCTGAGCTCAGACTTCCAGTGATCCATCGAGAGCTTCCTTCCAGTGCAAGGTCTGGATCGGTTGTTCCTCAGAAAACGCTAAAATGTCAGGAAGAAAATAGTGAGCAAACATAAACCAATAAACCATGTAGACAACACAAGAGAAAATGAGGGGCGTCTGGGTCTGCAGATAATTCAAGTTCAACGTCTACGCGTCCTCGGCGTACGACTAAGCAGCCTCGGTGGCTTAGCGACTATGAGCAGTAGGGTGTGGACGTAGGGTTCATGTCTTGGTGTCATGTTGGACGTGTCATGTCTTGTGTCGGGTCGTATATCATCATTGAGAATATTTTGGGACGGTTTTTTGTACTGCGTTTAAACAAAAAATTGTCTTACTGTGTTGCGTGTCGTGTGTGCAACTTACAGGAGTTTGCGCGACTCTGGTAGTCATACATCCACTGCTCCTGCGCAAGTGGTAGTGCATTTGTGGGACTATGTAGGACTGTCGTGAGCGACTGATGCTTTTGTGTGGATCATGTGTAATGAAGATGCAGACACCTTTTGCACGGGGGAATGATGTGGCCTTGTGTTTCACAGAGTGTGCGGACTTCTTTTGCACGGGGACATGATGTGGAATATTTGCACAGTGTGCGGACTTCTTTTGCACGGGGAGATGATGTGGAATATGCGGCGCCCTCTGGTGGAGCGCCCGCGCACTGTGTGCTTGTGTTGTTGTTGGTTGTAACTAGACGTTGCGGTGGGACGCACGTGATGGTAATGCTCCAATCACGTGCGTATGCGTGTGGGTTGTGTCGTCATCATGTTGAATAAATCATTCTTTGTCTGGGGTTCAAGGAGCGAGGCAGCACTCTTTTCTTCTACGTTGTGTGTGGGCTGGCGCGGCGCGCCTTCGCTCCCGTCACTGCCGAGGTCGCTCGCCGTCGCCCACGACACAACAATCACCACGAATTGGTACAAGTTTGAAATTGTTTATTTACCTGTTCTGTCGTTGCTTTGCCCTGTTCTAGTACTAGTCATGCATCAATGTCTTCCTGTTCCTCCTGCCAAGCATTACATGCGCGGTAGCGCTTGACGACCGCGCTGGAGCTTTTTTTTGCTAAAGCCACTGCGCATGCGGGGAACGCTCGGCGTTGCCCTAGACACGCGCTGACGAGTGCACCGCAATTTTCTTAGTATTTTTTTTCTGCAACACCGAACTTACGGCTTCTATAACAGCTCCGCGGTTAAAAAAAAACCTTTCCACCTTGCGCACTTCGAACCTCCTCCCAACTGTATATAAGCGAAGCCTACACAGTTGGGGTCCTAGGCTGATTCGGTAGACATCTCCAGTTCAGCTGGTGCTCCAATAATACCAGACAAATCTATGGATATTATTTTAACTTCTCAACTTGACGACGTCAACCGCTTCTAAACTGGCTGCTATTGGAAAGGCTGTTTTATTCATAAGAAAGGAATCAGCACAAAAATGGGTTGTGGTCCGCGGCTACACGCCTGCTATTCCTGGCCTTCAGTCTGGCCTTTGCAGCGGCCAGTATGACCAACTCTTGGTAGGAATCCGGTGTATATATCACCTTGCAGTCAGGCATGGGCATAATATTTTCCAGTGGCTCCCATGCAACTGCTGAATTAGTAGGAATAAATGTGCAGGATAAAGCGGCTTATTACACATACAAATAGTAGATTGGCCTGCATCATGTTATCCCACCTTGATGTAACTGCGCTCCATTCACTGCGCTCCATTGCCAGCGCAGGTGAAACTCGCTTTGTGAAATACACCGGAGTTTTCCACCTCTCGTATCTACTCACTCGACCCCGATTTGCAGCGCCACCTGCCCACTAACATGCGGCGATTAGAGGTCACCTTGCTATGTAGCCTGTGGCTAGGTGTTGCCTTCACCGTGCTTCCTCTTTCGCCAACGGCATGACCAACAGCCTTGCTTCTAATGTGTGGGTCACCAATTAGACGCTTGAGCACCTTCTGTGCCACTGTGACCTATTCAGAACGCCGAGGCAACAGCTCTCCACCACAATCCGAAAACTCGCCGCCACCCGTCTACACCCCAGTCTATTGTGGGTCAGAGGCGTCGCCCATAAGTTCTACAATACTAAAAAGCCTCACTTTGCTTTTCGAGCGAAGCTTGAATTGCTTAACTGGTGTCGTCAGTGGCGTAGTAACAAAAAATTCTCTTCCTCCGTGTCCCCCTCTCTCTCCCTCTTCGCTCGCCCCTGTCACTCCTCTTCCGCAGGTAAAGACTGTCGGTACGCCGATCGCAGGCACTCTGTTTCTCCCCAGACAGGTGTCACATCACATGTGGCGACGAATCGCGCCTCTTTCCAAGACAATCGGAGGAGGTGACTGCGCATTTCTCTCGACAATCAGTTTACCGCTGGCTGTGGCATGGGTAGGTGGCGCTTGGTACGCTCTTCACGGAGAGCGGGCAGCCTTGCGAAGAACGCAAACACGAGCGTTACCGTGAATGTGCGCGTACTCGTCGAGTTAATCCAGAGTTTCTGCACGTAGAAAGACAGGCGAATCGACAACGCCGGGATGAGGAAGGGGTTCGGGAGGCAAAAGCACAAGCAAACGAGAACCGCGGGCCGATGAAGTGGTTTGACGACATGCTGTGGACGTGGAGATCAAACAAAAGCGGTTTTATATTTTTGTTTGACTGACACAATTGGTTGATGTTTTCACTTAGGGCAAGCTTCTGTGCGCCCCTGTATACAGTCGGGAAGGTGTTGACTACTTTTTTTGAAGGCCACAGACTTATCTGAACGTTTTCGGGACGCTACTAGACTGCAGCGTCCTTCGTTTCGCGAATTTGTCTGGTTTGCCTGCTTAGTTTTCTGCACGTTCTCTATTTTGCTTGTGCTTTTGCATTTGTACTTACCAATTCCGCTGCCTATTTTTTAGAATTTTTTAGTTTAGGGTTTCCCCACATTTTTTTATTACATATCGCACCCCTTTCTTTCCTCACAAACCCTATATCCACATCACCACGTGTTGTGTAGCCAAACTACACATACCTAATTAACATCGCTCCCCTTTCTGTACTGTACTTTCGTTCCGTCCTTATCCACTCACTCGCTTCTCTCCCTTCCTCCCTCCTTCCCCCCTCCTCGAACTCCCTTCCTTCCTTCACCAAGACCTGGGCTTGGAAAACGCTCACCGAGTTTTATAATTGGAGTCACACGGCACACAGTCCGCGTTTTGTACGGTTACTAATTATAACCTTTCTAGGACCTGGATAATTTCTATATCACCATCATAGCAGAGCTTCACCGTACCTACAATATTCGATGTTCGTTACGTGGCGGGTTACCCTCAGCCATAGGCAGTGCAAGGCACACTAACACGGGTTCAGCAGCAACTTAGCACGTAAGTTCTCCCAATACATCTTCACTTTTCCACATGGAGAGGCGTAAACTGATAGTATTTACGTACTAGAGGGTTTGTTTGTAGTGCAATAATTAGGAACGATGGCGCTGCGAGAATAATTTCATTACAACAGCACGTGTTTACTGCCATTTTTTCCGTTTTTATACTAAGGGCTAGTCTCCCTGTCCTGTGGCTGCGGGTGCACTTATGGCACCGAAAGTTGTATCGAGAAACCTGATGTGCCTGGGGCGTCACTGTATTACAAATTCGAAATGAGAAGAAGTGTCAGCATGTTAAAGTTAAGCACACAGAATGCCTACAGCTAGGCTATACCGAATGGTTGGAATGCTTTCTTTGCTGCTGGTGAGTACCCTGCTTTCGAGCATTCCTCCTTAATCCTCGCGCAGTTCTTAGATGCATGTGCCAAAGAATAACTTAAAAGCAACATAGAAGCCTTTCAATATTTCATCGAATCCTGACCAAGTTTCTACCCAAAGTGCAACGCACAAATACTTGGGGCTGTTTTTAAGTCAAAATGGGTGCACTTCACAGGTTCCAGCAAAGACATCCAAGGCCGAATTTGTTTCAGTAGAGCCTTGGGTACCAATTAAACGACGCGCATTTTATAGACAAAATACGCAATTACATTTCATCCTTATGCCGTGCTTTTGCATTGATACATACAATCGATCTTTCAAGAGAAAGTACACATACAGTATCGAAAGCAAAAATGAGCCGTCCAATACGCGGAAAACCAGAAGCCAAAGAGCAACAACACCGGCTTTGTTGTTTCGGTGCTCGGATAGTTTTTTCATGATTGACCAGTTTCGCACATGAGACTGTGCCATGTGTCATTTCGCAGCTGCTTTTTTAATACGAGCCCAGCTTTAAAGTATTTTGGTGGGTTTTTTTTGCCTAAACCTAAAAAATTATGAAATTTGGAGGACGCGGCCTGAACGGTGGTGCAGAAAACTTATTACAAAAGGTTAAGGTCTCGAAAGTCCAAACTATCTTAACAGCCGATGCACGTCAAAAATTTACAGCGAACGGAAACGTAATTGTATTGATATTTTGGCACTAATAGTAAGTTTAGTTTCTCTTTCGAAGACACCAAACATATTTCAAGGGCGCTATTTTAGAAGGCGCGAGTTCCGCTAACCTCCGAGTTTCCAGCTGCTTGGATTAGGAAAGTGGGGATAGTGGCGCATGCAATAGACGAAGAGCGAAATCGGCAAAATCCGCGAAGTGGGTTTGGCATATTCAAAGAGAAGAGAAACACCTTATTCAAATTGGGCCCTGTTAGGCGGGGCGGCTGGCCAGCAGCCGCAGCCGCTCAGTGACCTTGGCTGCTCTGTCCGTCAAGGCTTGTTGCGTCGTCAGGTCGAAGCAGCACAGCGCCGCCTCCCATAGCTCTGCACTGTATTATGGTGGCACACTTTGAGAAAGTAAGACTTCAGCTATATATTATCGGTATCCAGCGCTATCTGAAATCGAGCTGCAGTATTCCCTCACTAGCATAAAGTACGTAACCCAACAAGTTCTTTCAAAACTCCAGCCTGGCTGTAGGTCAGGCCGAGCATGGAGCGGGCCGTTTTTCTGGGTGTTGTGTATTTTTTGGTCTTTTAGCCGGTATTCAATTGCGTGGATCTGCAGGCAACCATAGGAGTGCGCCGCCATATCTGTGGCCAAGCGTGTCTGGCGACGTTGTGCGCACGGCCCCCAGATGGCGCCCCTCTTCTCCTCCATGCAACCGTCGAGTGCGCCGTCACTCGACTCGGGCTCCGCGATGGCGGTCTTGTCCTTGCTAGCCACAGTGAATCATATGACGTTTCACGTTGCAAACTCTACCGAAGCAAAGTATTGCCTCGAGTTCAATGTGAGTGCGGTATAACATTGTTGGCGCACCGTTTAGAATCGGGTTGGAACGGAGCAGATGACGCACGCCGGTGTTTTTTTTTCTTCGGCGTGCGGCCGCAGTGGCCCAAGCCGCGCCGTGCCCGTGACGCATTGGTCATGTCTGTTGGCGGTTTCCAGCTTGCCAAGCGAAGAAATGCCGCTAAACGTTTTAACAAATATCGTCTATGTTTGTCTGTCTGCCTGTCGGCGTCTCGATTCAGCCCCCACCAAAGTAAAATATATATTGCGCAATTTATATCACAGCCGCATTAAACGTACCCGGTTTATAAGTCAACTTGTCAAATTTGTTGAACAAGAACGAGATTACGCCAATATAATACAGGAAATTAGTACACAAGGGGTATTTACAGTGTTCTCATTTGTTAAAAAAATTGGGATGCTTGGCTTTGCGATAGCAAAGCAAAGCTGATATACTACATCTACTGCAGAGAACCACCGCCACCTGTTGTTGCCTTCGCCACCTCCTGGCGGCATATGAAAAATCACGCGGCAACAGCCGCGGAAATAAAGGTTACACTAGCTAGGTCCTCCACGTTCTCCTCGGAACGCACGTGGAGCACGGCCCCCGCGGCTCTATAAACCTTGAAGTCGCCCGCCTCGATTCACGCGCGTCTCCGCCGTACTGCAGCGCTGGCATCGAAGAACCCGGCCTGTCGCAGTGAAACCGGTAAATTCAAATCACCTTGAGCAAACCTTGAGTACATACTTAGTGTTTACCTCAAGGGATGAGCGCGACGGTACAGGAACAGCATGAGAGGTGAGCGGGAAAGGAAAGGGAGGAGCATTTCCTCGGCAAATGCCTACAAAGACTATCGTCTTTTGAACGACAGTTGCAACGAAAGGAGCAGATACGTGGGCAATTTTTTACACTGAATTTTTTTTGCTACATGATTTCAGGGTAGCCCCAGTGCCATTCTGTTGAAGCTCAAACCAAGTAAGCAAAGCGGTTTACTCTAGCGCAGGGGACTCGCGCTGCTGCCGACTTTCCATTATGGGCTTTCTTGACATTTTGGCTGTGAGGGCACGGCGGGCGTTAATAAGACATCGTCCCAATTCAGCGTGTCAAGTACGTGTTTGTCCAGCAAAGCAGCACGCCCTCCAGGTAGTGAACGAAAACAAAACACGTTGTTTGCAATTTACGACTGATCATATTTCCCAGCCAATTACCTGAATTATATTTATTTGGAACATAGCCGAGATTTATCCTAGCGACAAACGTAGAGCTGTCTATTTCCCTCACACGTCGTAGGCATCTTATCATTCGTGTAACACGCAACCCAATCCACTCTACCACAGATGACACCAGACCGGACACAATGGGCTGTTTCACGGACCACGTTGAACCTCTCGCCAACACAACGCACATGTTATCAGTAAGGGTATGAAAGCTATATCTGCGTGGTGCCCGCCCCCTTTCCCCTATTACCCTCCTCTCCCAACCCGTGCACGCAAAAAATTCCGGCAATCCCCGGTCATGAGCGGCAGCTCAGAAGTGGAAGATGCTGTCGAACGCAATGTCGCTCGGGTACCATGGGGAAGGCCCAAACCTTCTCTAAAACGACGGGGCGTCACCGCTTCCCTGATTCCAACGCCCGTGCCTCGGTAGCGCCATGCAAATGCATCATGGTGGGGTTGGGGCCATGAGCGCTCTTGCGGTGTTCAGCAGGGAGAAGATGAGCCGTCAGAAAAGCACTGCGGAGGGGATAACGCGAAGCGACACCCACTGCCCCCCCTCGTTTCGCAGCTTGTCGCTTCAGAGCCCTTGCCACGGTGCTTTTCTGCGGCTCATTTCCCTAGGGAAGATGACTGGTGGTTGAACACCGCAAAGCTATCTCGTGATGGATTGTTTTGGTTGGCCGCAACCCTAGGCAGAACACATGCACAATTTGCATGGCGCTGCGGACGCCGGCCCAGGGACGTTTCAAAGCGACAACCCCGTATAATGCGTTTTAGAGAACTGTAAACCGGTCAGAGCGACATCTTAGAAGTGGGCTAAACGAGTGATATTGGAAAATGTCCTCTGAGCGTCGGCTAAACGTCAAATCTGGCTAGTTGCTGTTAATCCGGGATGGAGCGAGCGACATGTAACCGTCCCCTAACGAGTTAACACTTAGAGGGCTAGCACAAACGTGGTGTGTGTCCATACTAGTCGACACACACGTGTGTGTCCCTTTTGCTGCCCAGTCGTAGGCATCTCATGGTCAGTGCAACGCACCAACCCAGACCGAAACCACTCGATTGGGGAGGACAGCTGACTGGGAGAATTGAGCCATGAGACCACCACGTTTAATCTCCCACCACGCCAACGGTATGTCATCGGTAGCGGCATTAATTCCACCTGTGCGTGAATACCCCCTCACTTCACCCTTGACCCGTGCACGCCTAAACCGGCAACGGGGGACAGGCGCCTAATTAGTCGTGAAATACACTGGCGCTGGAGAGAGAAAAGACTTTACATGCGACCAGTCCAAGATATACAATTATTCTTCCGCCAGAAGTATGACCAGCTGGTCAACGAGGGCTGGCGACGCAACAATGTTGCAACCCAGTTTCTCGCTCAAAATTCAACCTCTCGAACCTAGCAAAACCACTTTAGGAAAATGATATTTGGCTAAAGCTAGAAGTCACGTGAGATTAAAGCGCAAAAAGGACATTTCAGGTTTCCGAAAAAAAATTTTTTGTGTAATTCGCTGTCAATCTAACTCCCCATGTTTCTATGGGATAGTTCCCATCAGGACCCAGTCGGCAACGTGCGCGTATGAAACTGTGCAAAAGCGTATTCACCCCAAATATTAGGGGGCAAAGAACTTTCATTTCGCTGACAAATTGCAAGTAATCAGTGTTGAAAGGAATGCCATGGCGGGAAGGCACATGTAGAAATGGCTTTCAAACTAAAGAATAATGTGCTCACGCCGGCGTTCCAGGGGAAGTTGTTTTCAACCGGCAAGGGCGCGCAGCTAGTGGGCAAGGTGGCATTTCAAGCGGCAATGGCTGCGGCTACGTTCTCGACGGCGGCGGGGGCGGCGGCTTTCGGCCGTCTTTACACCGATTCGCGCTGGTATTGATTCTCTGCACTCATCTGATAACGGCGCTACCACCGTTGCCAGCAAACTGAGCAACTAGTGAAAGAGACATGGGGCGAGGGTGGTAGTGGGAGACGGTGGTGGTGAGGAGGAGCCCCGGAGCGGCGCGAGTAAATCGGCTTCACCGGAGAAGCCTTGGGAGGGGGGGGGGAAGAGACTATACGCTTTGCAGTAAAAAAAAGACACTTCCATTGATTGTATTGTTTAACGCGCCGACGCAACGCAGGCGAATGAGGCGCGCCGTAGTGGGAGGGCTGGAAATTAATTTTGACCACCTGGGGATGTTTAATAACGTGCGCCAAAATCTCGTACACATGGAAGTTTTTCCTTTTCGTCTTCATCAGAAAGCCGCCGCGGCCAGGAATCGAACCCGCCATTGCTTCCAGCTACAATGCCTTAAACCCGCCGCGGTGCTCAGTGGCTAAGCGTCGCTGCTGAATGATTTCTTCCATTCCCGCGCGCGCCCGCTTTTCATGGAGGCGAAAAGCAAAACGCCCGTGTACTTGATTTCGCGCACGGTTAAAGCCAGGTGGTCAAAATTATTGCAGCCCTCCATCGGCACGCCTCACACCTGCGCTGCGTCGGCGCGTTAAACCCTACAATCATCAATCAATCTCTCACTTAAGCCGAACGAAACTATGCTGTAACTGACAAGGAGTACCTTACGAATATTTTCTCCACTAAAAAGCTTGACATAATTTTAGAACGAGCCCAATTCACAATGCACAAAAGACACTCCCGTGGCCGGAATCGAACCTGTGTCCCTCGCGTTATGAAGCCAGTGTCCATCCGATTGCCCATTTCGACATGGTCGAAGCATACAGGGTGCCAAGCAGCAGGTACCGATCCGCGCAGTACGCCCTAACCCCAAACGTTAGGCCCACGGAGTGCCCCCCCACAGTTCCTGTCGGTATTCTCAAAAAAGCTGGTGCTTACCTCCACAATAGTACTTACTCGCTGTGTGGGATCGCCCAACCAAAGGATCGATCACGAGAAAGCATTCGCGTTGAACCATCGTCGTCGTCAGACAGAGGGGTGCATGATTTTTCCATCGCCCATCCATTTCTCTGCACTTCTCGCTTAGAGGGAGAGAGGGGGCGTCGGGTCTCATGTTCTCTTTTTTAGACGCGTACACACTATCTTTAGCTGAAATTTTAGCAACGTAGAAACGTCAGCTTGTTTGTCATTCACATTTTATGAAAGCATAAAATATAGTTTTATTCTTGGCACGCAGACGCAGCGTACAAAGAACTGCGATTTTGGAGCACTCCCTGTCTTTGTAGTGTAACAATCGATATGCAGCAATTTCCAGTGATGCTTCGAACACCGCCCCTATGTTGTCATGTGCTACTCATGGGCCCAACTTTATTGCGTGCGGAAGTATGAGCACACAAACCACTGTTTTCTTAGGAAATGCATACGGCATTGGACTCACTGTGCAACACATTCTTCAATATTAAATTCCTGAGTCCATTATTTATACAGATTCTTTCTTCGTTGTGCATGCATCGTCATCTCAGCAGCACTGAAAAATTCTAGTGTACTTTGTTTTTGACATTATCATGTCTGAGTATGGCCAAAAAGTTGAATTGGTCCTACATTTGGTTCCAGGTGACGCTGGTATAGCTGGCAACGAAGTAGCCATTCAGAGGGCTGCTGCTGCAGCTGCATGCAGGAACACAGTACACATAACTATGGTACGCTACACTATAAACAAGCCACACCTCCGACAACACCTTCGTAATACATGGCAAACACACAGGAGTGACCAGGGAGACAACCAGGTAGACAATTACAGGTAATAAATCTGCCCTTGGAACGACACACAACTGACTCGTACAACAGATTCCATACAACTGACTCATACATCCGACATACAACTTACTCATACCAGTTGTCATATGCAGGCTATGGAACAGGACACGCACACGGTACACGTCCGTACCATTTAAACGGCACGCAAGAACCACAATGATGGAGATGTGGGCGAGGGTATACTGTCATTTACATCCTTGTAGAATGTAAAGGACACGACGTTGACAGATGCTAACGCTTTGCTGAATTCTACACACACTACATGTCATTATACCCAGCCCACTTTTGCGCAGTCGATCTTATTTTTGCTTGAAATCCTGTTTGAAATCTAGTACTTATTTAAAGTCGGATTTCTACAAACCGTTTTTATTGGCATAATCATTTCATCGATATCCTCTACTAAGGGGTTTCCGAATTACCGAAGAGCGTTGAACTGCATTCCCATTGACCACCTCCAGTCGTAGGCAATGTGGCCCTCTACAGCAATATGTGGCTGTTGTTGAACTGGTGCTACACCACTTTTTTACATTTGTACGTAAAGTACACAGCAAAATACGTTTGCAAAGTTCTGGTGTTTGGCGCTCTTGCCCAAGTTACTCTTGAGTCTATCAACCACTCATGCTAGTATTCCACGCACACACTTTAAATACCCCCTCTACGCCTCTTCGTTCCTTTCTCTACCGTCTGAGACACACACGCACGTGCACCATTTGTCTCAAACCATAAGTTAATTTAAAACACTGCATTGTCTACTGCACCGTTGCAATTCAGTTCTCACATTTTCCACATCCTCCCCTTCAACATGACAAGTTTGGCTAGTCTCAGGCCTGAGGACGGACCAGTCAACTTTTGTGAACCTCGCCTAGGACATTATCAGAGCTTATTGTAACAAGTCCTGAACAACCACTCAGAAAAGTGCAATCTCATATAGTTTGCTTTTTTTGCCGGGAAGACACGCCAGGTTACGTGCTCGCTACTTTCGGTGGTGTGAGGGGTCATGAGCGTTTTCAAGTTTGCGCGGGAAGCCACGATATACACAACCATAGGCTGGCTAAGAATTAGACAAGCATATTTCCCGTGAAAAATATGGCACAATCAGTAAACTCGCACAAGACACACGAATACACGCTTTCGACTTCGGCACTTTTCGAAGTCGGCTTCAGTGCGGAAGGCAGCACGGCAATCACCATTCTATCTAATAAACGCAGTTTTTTCCCCGTGAAAGTACGGCTGCTTTCCGTATCGTGTCAAGCGCAAGCCCCGTACACGTGGTTCGTTAGATCGGTTGCTCACGCGGCCGATACCAGCGTCGGAACACTTTCCCGTGACAGCTTGGAACCCAGATGTCATGGAATCAAGACTGCTGCCTGGGAGTTGTCTATAAAGCTGCCACCTTTGAGAGTCGGCTTCAGTGGGCACTCCAGCACCGCCCCTCGCTATGCTAGCGCGAGGATGGTGAACGAATTCCCCCGAGCCATGACAAATAATATTAAACAGCACCCTGTTTGTTCAGGATTACGCAAGAAACTGCCGAGTAGGAATTCGACGGAACAAGAGTGTTGCAGAATCACAGGTCTCTGAATGAAACATTACCCTGAGGTAATCTGCTAGCGACTAATTATTTTAATGCCACAAGCCAGCAAAAATAAATTAGCTGATGTACTATGTTTGCTATAGGTAGCTACGATCCACATTCTGACACTCTGATGGAAGCATGCTTGCGTCCCTAAATAGAAGACTGAAATTATACCCCCCCTTACAAATTATTTTGCAATGATGGAGAATCTCCAAGAGGAAGGGCAGACACTATTGTAAAAAATATACTTTAGTGATTTTTGAAACCCAGAATTTATTACAAGAGAGTGAGGTGAACCAAAGCATGAAAATACGTAATTTGTTGTTGCAAATTTGTACAGGCCACCAAGTGCGCACATACCAAAACAAGAAAATTTACACCGCCATTTAGAAGGACTCCAAGTCTTAAAATGTCAGCTGATTCTTGCGGGAGATTTTAGCCTCAGGGGAATTCACTGGAACAACTTGTACTCAATAGTTAAGGCGTTTTGCCATTGAGCCCAATGACGTGGCTTCGGTTCCGGACCGCGGCGGCCCCTTTTTGGTGGAGGCGAGACGCGAATACGCCCGTGTGTTTGAGATTTCGGCAAACGATAAATATCCCGAGGGGGTCAAAATTAATCCCGGCCCACTACTACTGCGCGCCTGATTGCCTATGTAACTTAAGCGCGTTACACTTCACAATGAATGAATGAATGAATGAATGAATGAATGAATGAATGAATGAATCAATCAATCAATTAATCAAAATCAATCAATCAATCAATCAATCAATCAATCAATCAAGCAATCAATCAATCAATGCTTGGACATGCGAAGGTCTGCAGTATGCAATAAATGAAATGAAATCAATCAATCAATCAATGCAATTTATGGATAATTATCGGACCACATCTCTTCTCTCCTTAGATAAGGTTCCAGAAAAACTTATTGAGAACCGTCTTTCCTGCTACTTTAAAAAAATTAAATTGCTCATCCTTTCTCAGTTTGGTTTTCGTGCCATCCCATTTACCAGCATTGCTACTGCGTGCCCAACAGACAAACGTTGATCGTTGTGACGTTGCATCTGCTGTTTTTATAGATTTCTCGAAAGAATACGACATCAATGACCATAACATTATTTTCAATTAATCTGGGGTGGCAATAGAGGTCGAGATTTTTGTTATGCAGCTTTCTTTTAAATAGGCAACAAATAGTTTCGGTTACACCAGCAACATCTCCTCGGGTCACAGATAACAGATGCGTTCTTCAAGGCTCGACCTTCGGTGTATTGCTTTCTCAATTTCTATTATTGATCTTTCTCTGTTTAACTTCATGACAATGCACACTGTATGCAGACGACACCACCATCTTAACCCAGATCAAAACATGTGTCCTTAATACAAATGTTCCAGGCTGACCTCTTTTCCCTCAAATTATGGTGTTTTCACGACAAGTTATCTATTAACGTACTTATATCTTGCTTTGTGCTTTCCAGTTCCCCTCAAAGAAAACTTTCCGCATCCTTTCCTCCTATATTTCAGGTGAAAAATTGAACTTAAATTGGGACATTCCTTCCTGGAGTGGTACGTATCACACCCACGTCGCACTGTTCATGACACTGCAGAAACTAGCGCTACGCATCATTACACTTTCCAATCGACAAACAGAATCCCGTTGTTCTATCAGCTCCGTGTTATGCCCTACACAACTTTATAGCTGCAGCGTTGGTATTTTCTTCTTTAACATTTTTGACGGTCGCCTTGCTTTAGATCTCTTTCCTCAACGCATCACTTCTAATCTCAATACTACGCGCTTTGCTTCACGCACAATCTGCCCTTTTCTGTATACACACAAATTACGGCAAACATGCGATTCAATTATCCGCCATTTCACTTTGAAATTCCCTAGCCCCTCATATTATATGCTCTAATTCACTATGCGCTAGAAAATCTGATCTAAAAAGTTTCTTGTGAGGTACTTCTGCTTAATTGAATTGTAAGTGTTTCATAATGGGGCATTCACATCCCAATTTGTCAATAGATTGGAGTTGTATTCACTGTTGTTTTTGGTGTTTCTCTTTTCTAGTGCAATTATTTTTTTGTTGGTTTTTACACCCACCCTTCTCTATTTTATGCTGAGTGTTTATTTGCTGACATTGTATTCTGGTGTTGCTTGATATTTATTCCTTTCTTTTTATTTTAGAATCATCATGGGACGTCTGGCCTGCGGTTCTTACCTTGGAAAGTCTCAGTGCCTCTGTGACCATTCAGTTTCAATGTCCGGCTTTCTAGATAAAATTCAATTCAATTTAATTAATCAATCAATAAATCAAGCAATTTGGCAGTTGATGTAAAACAAAGAGCTTCCTGAGAGTTACTCCAAATTATCGCCTCCCTTCATGATTTCACTCAGGCTGTTCGGGAAAGAACAAGCCTGGTTGAGTTTTCATAATGCATCTTTCGATAATTAGGAAGTAACAATAGGAGCATACTGTCTAATCACTCACCTATTTTTGGTAAACTGATAAATGGAATTGCTGCGGAACCACAAACAAAAATACCATTTTTTGGGCAGTGCGACAGAGCTTATCACACAAGCATTATCGATTACTTATCATTTATGTTGAACAGTTTCACAGAGGAAACTGACGGAAACTACTTCTGATTGACGTTTATAGATATGTCGCATCGAATCCTAAGATTTCTGCATCGAAAAAACAAAAAAAAAACTGAAGCACTATGCATGCGTAACTCAAGAAATTATTCACCTGAGAGACAGATCGCCCGGAAAAGATTAAAGAAGAAAAGCAACCGAGAACGCATAGAACTGTTATCACGGCCGTTCTGAAACAAGCTAAGGACAGTCCAAGAAAGTTACTACACCGAGAGAGAAGAAAACTTTATTATTTTCAGTAGGTTTAAGGGGTCGGGGTGGCCGCAGGCTCCAGCCTGGCGGCGACTAGCGTAGCCCTGTCCACGAGGGAGAGTTGTGTCCCTAGGTCACAGCTACCCAGCGCCCCCTCCCACTGCTCGTCGGAGGAAATTAGAGGGAAAGGGTCTTTAGGGAAGCCCCACATGGAGTGGGGTACAGTGGAGCGTGTGCCACAGGCAAGAGATTGGGGGGAAGGGTAAAGGGAGGGGTGGATGTGGTGAAATACCGCTGGGCAAGGGATGGTATGTTCCCCGCACCGTTTACGGAGTCACTTATCGCAGGCCCACAAAAACCCAGAGAGCGAGATCATTATATGATAGCGCCACATTATACCATATTGCTTCATTTTTTAGGTGTGGAGTACCTTAGGACCGCACAATGTCCGTCCTCGTCCATGCGCATAGCATTTACAATCGCGAAAAATCACACAGGCACGGGCAGGACTCGAGCCTGTGTCTGGTAGACCAGACAGAGTTAGTGTGAGTCGTTTTACCCACTGGGCTATGAGATAGTACGACCATGAGTTAGTACCGGAGAGTGAAACGGCTTACTCCCTCGCCTGTAATGGTTAGGAGTACATTAGCACCTCCCAATGTCTATCCGCGTCCATCCGTGCGCACACCACCATCAAGCGAAAGTCAAGTGAAATTCGATTTGCGCCGTGAGTTGCAGTTTCATTTAGGGAATTATCAAGGTGCAACTCACTGCTCAAATCGAGTGGCGGTCTGGGTGCAAATCGGATGTCACTCGGAGCGCAACTTGGATGTCATTTCGAGTCCCCGTACTCTGCACCCTCGCCATCATCCACGGAGTGGAGATGCTTCCATTTTTCCTCGCGATCGTACGGTGAACAGTCACACAATCAAATCTCTGTCCATCATTCCACGGAAATACCAGAGAGAAATATTACATACGAAGGCTTCGTTTCCGTCCTACTTAATTATAACAAAAATAATCGACTGGTGCTGACACGACGCCAAACGTTCTATTTTATTAGGATCACCGCTAAACCGTCACTAGGAAAAACGCGCGTCCCAGATGAATAGTTCGTGGCCAAGGTATTTTTTGGTTTTAAATGCGGAGACCACTAAAAAGTGGAAAATTATCACCCGATTTCCTTCTAAGGTGTATACTGTAACCTTCTTGAGCATGCCTTATCGAATTCAATCTACACCCACTTGGAAAAAGAATTACTTTTATACGCCAAAATCATGCATTTAAGCAAACCCTGTCGAGAGAGACTCAACTGGAAGAAATAATTGTTGGAATTGCAAGGCTTTGAACGACAAACAGCAAATTGATTCTTTTTGTCGCGACATGTCCAATGCCTTCGATTGAGTTGCTCATTGAGAGCTAATTGATAAGTTGGTTTATTTTAATGCTAACTACTACATAACGCAACGAATTAGTGCAGACCTAACAGGCAAATTCCGTATCTAGAAATAACAGCTTTAAATTATAATTATGAGAGGTGACATCGGGTGTTCGACAGGAATCGGTGTAGGTACCAGGCTTATCTTTTTTTATAGCTATGATATTATGCAAATTATCAAAGTAGACATGAAAGTGCGACTCTTGACTTGCAATTTCCCGCTTCATAAAGAAATGAACGACTAGGACGATTAAAAAAATTTATAATGACTCTCTTAACACTTTACATATCTGGTGGGAAATTTCAAAAACGAAAATAAATTTAGGTAAAGCTTGTGCATTTTGGGTCACACACCAAACAAACATGTTGATTTCAACCATACCCTGGATTCTTTTACACTGGCTGCAGTTGACAGTTTCAAATATTTAGAGTAACTACTTCTAGCGATCTTAGTTGGAAAGAACTTGCTGAAACCATTCGTTGGACAGCAGAAATTAAACTCGCTTTTTGCGTAGTGAGCTTAACCTCGCTTCGAAATACGCCATTATTACTGCATATAAATATGATAGTCTCACATGGGACCCTCGTGAAACAGGGTTCATCAATATGATTACAGGTGTCCGGCGAAAAGCAGCCCAATTTATTTCTTCTCGTCACTATAGAGCTGATTCTTTTACGGAAATGTGGAAATTACCTAAATTACCCTCTTTATCCGAACGACGCCGTCAAGCCAGGCTGTGTTTGCAATAATATTTTCGAAAGAAGCCACCCAAGGAATTGACATCATTAGATACACTGAGCTTCTAGGCGGCCGAATGAAGTGGTGAGGCCTAGCCCACATTTATTCACAGTTGCGTGAGGACGGCAACATGGGCCCGAGAATCGGAGAGCGCCTGTGGAGTCCGGCCGGGCAGCGCGGAAGCCATGATGTTCTCTGGCGCGTGGCTCGTCGTGTGTCGAGGCCACGCGCTGCTGACGATGGAGGCAGCGGACCAATGATGATGATGGTGGGCGCTTGCCGTTGATGACGAAGTGGCCGCTACAGGGCTCCCCCCCTAGCGCGGAGCGCGACAAAAGAAAACAAGAATATGAGCAACAAACTAGCGAGGGAAACTATGTACAGGGTGTGACGAACATGAGGCAGGGTACTTAAGTACGTGTATACAAGGTCCTTAAACAGTCCACGTCAAAGGCAAAGGTATGTAGTACATTCAAGTGGTCACTTTCGTAAGATTTGCCGGTTACAGTCCAAGTCGTAATCTTCAGGGGCTTCGGGAGCGCATTGTTGCTTCCGGTGGCCTGGGCTGGGAGGGGAGTAGCGGACGAACTTCAGCACAAATCGGCTGGTCCGCTGTCAGGCCGCTGCGCATGTCCAAATGAATGCAAGTGGTGGTACGGGTCTGGAAGGGCGGGCGCACTAACGGTATCGTCCCACGACGTGAGCGGGCCCGTGTAGTAGCAGTACGCCTGATCTGTCGAAATTGAGGTGGAGAGGGTACAGTAGGGCGCAGAATCGAGGAGTAGGATTTGCTTGTAATCGGGAGACGACGCCGATGATGACCGCGGCACTTTCGTGGTGCAGAAGTAACCGCAAACCGGAGATGGTGAACGCGAAAAACACCACGGATCCATCGCGTTCGCCTAGGACGTTCGCAGTGCTGGAACAGGCGGCTAAAGCGGAGATCATGCTGCCGTGCCAGCCCAGATAACCGCTTTCGTGGTCGGCGCTTGCGACGCCGACGGTGGCGTTTAAGCTCGAGGTCGCAAATGACTAATTGCGGGGGTAGCTTCAAGTCAGGAGAGGGCTGATACCTGGGACGTGCGGGACTTTTGGCTCGCAGATTCTGCGTCCATTCAGCCATTGTGGTCAGGCCTTCGGAGGACGGGCTTTCCTCAACGTTCGGAACGAGTACAACAGTGTGCGTTTCGTGCGGAACCGTAATGGACGCGTCAGCCAGAGCAAAGAAGGTTGAAATGCGTGGCGAAACAGCGTCTTCGACTGAAGTATGCAGGCCTGTGGGCGGACACCGCGTCATGTTTGCCGAAATTGCACCTGGGTTCTCAGGAGCCGCTTGCATGAATGGTGGTAAAAACGGTTTCTTCAGGTGCCAGCCCGGGGCTTGAGCGTTGCGGGGAGGTAGCGCAGACACATTGGGCGACGGACTGCTAGGGCGTGAGGGGCAGTCCATTGTCGTTGCCTCTGGGCTGCCATCCACGGGGTAGAGTGTGGCCGCAGTGGCCGTGGTGTTGTCGCAGGGTGGTACCGCCGACGCCAGCATGCTGGTGCTAGGCGCAAGGTCCCCAACCACGGTGGTGCAAGGCGGGGCGGCTGGCGTGGTTGGTTTGAGGTACCGACCGTAGCGCGCGACGAGGACTGCTCTGAGCTCGTCGTAGGGCTGGTCTCCGGGCTTAGGCAGGGTGGAGGCTAAGCTTGACGGTAAAAGCTCGTACATCAGCGCGTAACGGTCCTTCTGGGCTGTGACGTGGTAGAGATCGAAAAAGCACTCCATCTGCATAAGCCAAACCTCGGGGTTCTTAGGGTAGAACGGTGGGCGGGGTGCAAGGTCGCTGCACAGAGTGCCGTGGTGGAAGCACTTTGAGTGGAGTGACTGGGCGCAGCCGGGTTGGAGTGGCCCGTAGAATGGCGTTCAGCGAAGCCTGGAGGTGGTAGAAGGTCTTCAGGGCGCGAGGGAGGCTGAAAGCCGGGGAGCGAGGTTTCCATTCCATCATGTGTCACGGCGTGCGAGGAAGAAGTGGTAGGAAGCGATACAGTGTCATTGTGGCGGGAAGGACTCGTGTCGAGGCGCGCCATCACGTAGGCCTTCAGTGTATCGTAGGGCCGCTCGAAGCCTTTTAGGTGCTCACCGCGTAGGTCGGCTGAAAGCAGGGCGTTGGTGATGCGGTAGCGCTCGGCCTGTGAGTCGATACCGCGAATGAAGAAGTGTGCTTCCATTTTGAAGAACCAGGCTCGGGGGTAGGGTCGCTCGAAGGCCGGGTAGGGCGGAAGAGGGCAAGCTAAGTGGGGCTCCATGCTGCCGACGTCCGGGTCACCAATTATGTAGGCGGCCGAATGAAGTTATGAGGCCTAGCCCACATTTATTCACAGTTGCGTGAGGACGGCAACATGGGCCCGAGACTCGGAGAGCGCCTGTGGAGCCCGGCCGGGCAGCGCGGAAGCCATGATGTTCTCTGGCGCGTGGCTCGTTCGTGTGTCGAGGCCACGCGCTGCTGACGATGGAGGCAGCGGACCAATGATGATGATGGTGGGCGCTTGCTGTTGATGACGAAGTGGCCGCTACAAGCTGTTCGGAATCTCCAAAGCAATTGCTTAAATTATCGATAATGGAAGAGTGGGCGGCGTGCTAAAATCAGAAAATCAAGATTAAATAAGCCTATTGTTGGGAAGGGGAACAGGTAGGGAAACAAGACAAGCCCTGTGACCTGAAATACCTCCAGGAACCTCGCATTCATGGTCGTTACCTAATAAATACCGACTAACAAAAACTCAATAGACTACTGCAGAGCCTCGTGTTTTCTTCAATGATTTATTTTAAACCAAAGAGTAATAAAACGTCGACCAGCATTTTGGTGGCTTGTACATTATAACTTTTAAGCCATGAAGGCCTCGGACTTCAAAGAGGGTTGAAACCGCCGAGGCAGACCAAATTTTAAGGAAGGTGGTGGTGGTGGCCCATAAAGTGGCGCATACCCACTCAGGGGGATTGGCCAAGAAGAGTGTATTTTTTTAACTAACAAACCAGATAGGCAAAAGGTGCAGTCGAAGAAAGAATTTAGACTATAGGTTGAAGACAGAAATAGAAGAAGAAAGAGGAGTGAGAGAGCCTGATCAGAATCATTTTAACAAGGCAGACGAGCTGTCTCTGAAATGAAGGAATGAATGGCTTGACAGACATCCCCATGGCAGTGACCTAGCTGTGTGCCTCCAAACGACAAAATTACGCTCGTGCATGAACATGGTTTGAAGCGAGTATCTATGTGTTCGATGACGGCGGATTTGCGGAGGACGCCCAATGAAATGGAAATTGTTACTGAGAGGGTATAAAATGTTTCTCGACGTCTCGGCGGGCTTGTTGCTTGTTCTTCGCTAGTGTCACTAGGTAAGGATATAGGGTATGGGAACTCTTTTCTGCTATTGTTCCGTGCCGCCGCCATTATCATTGAGCAGTTCGCATTATGTAACATTTGTTTACACTGCGACGGATATGGGACCGATGGTATATAAGACCCCGCGACTGACGTTGTTACAAATGCCAAAGATAACTCGTGTAACAGCATTTCACCAGTTCAAGTGTGTCCAAAAATGCCGTTTTACTGCATCTTCGGAAGTGTTGTTAACAAACGACCTGGTCAAAGTTAACGTCGAGGCCGCAGATGCGGCAAAATCGCCGCACTGGTAAACGCCAAAATCGCCGCCAGTGCTGAATTGCGTGCATCAGTGGCGGCACTTGTGACAAGTATGTGAAACCACCCGACACTAATTTTTCTTGGCCCCGACCCTACCCTTAGTGACAAGTATGTGGGCCCTCCGACCCTAATCTTCGTGTGGTTGCCGGAGTACCAGTGAGTAGTACGTGTGGTGGAAGACATCCCGAGCCTCCTGACCAAGTTGAAGACCCTCTTCCAGCCCAGAGAAGGCACATTCGCCAGTACGGCAATGAGCACCCTTGTCCGGGGGAACCCGACCTCGGTTTTTTAGGCCGCGCCAACTGCCATTCGCCCTGAAGCATGGAGTCAACGAGAAGCTTCAACGGGCGCAGTAAGACGACATCTTGGTGCTCGTCATGTGGTTGGAGTGGCCCGTCCCATCGTGCCAGTCCTCAAGTCAGAGGGCCGCGTCAGGATCTGCGGGGACTAAAAGGTCACCATCAACGCCATCGCTACCGTGAAAAAGCACCCGCTGTCCCGAATTGAAGACCTCTGGTCATTTTTCTCCGGGGAACAGAAGTTCACCAAGCTTGACCTCAGAGATACTTACCAGCAGCTGGTGCTCCAGGAGTCATTCCAGAAGTACGTCACCTTATCATCAACACTGGGACTCTTCCAGTACACGCGCCTACCGTTCGGCTGGGCCTCAGCACCTGCCATTTTCCAGAGGGAGATGCACAACTTGTTCCGGGTTATCAGGCACGTGGCGGTATACTTGGACGACATCCTGGTGACCGGTACAGACGGCGAGGACCACCTGCAGAACCTGCAGAGCGTCCTGGCACGATTTACAGGATGCCGGGCTGAAGCTCAAGCCGTACAAATGTATTTTCTTTGCCCCCCAGCGTTGAGTACCAGGGTCACGTCATTTCCCAGGCAGCACCCGACACTGCCAAATCTACATCGACACGTGTGCGCAGGAGGCGTGCGTGACCGCAGAGACCATCGGACCGTGAAGCTCCGTGGTAACAGGCGTAGTTTTGTGTTTGTATTCTACAAACAAACTTGTAGGTACGGGTTGTAACGAATATTTGGCACCCCCGACCCTAATATTCGTTGGCCGCTAAGTTACGTGGCCCCGCCAGGCTCGGTGGGCAACAGTGTACTCGGCTGGCCAATAAAAACCGACGAGCAAAGAAGCTCGCGGTCAATCAACGTCACCCCAAGCAGGCTGCGGGCCGTGACTCGGCTGGACGGCACCGCGACGCTTGAACGTTCACGAATGCGGGCCAAATCATGACAGTACTCTAATGCCTTATCTGCTGACACTACGCTCGGCTTCTGTGGCGGCAAATGCTGAGTCCTGCCAAGCTTGACACATGCACTTGGCGTCTTGGGCAAGAAGTCCTCTATTTAGTGCTACTTTTTGTGCCTAGCCTTCAAAGATTATCGGCAAGCATAATCCTTACGAAGAACACAAGAGGGGGCGTCCCATAGTTCACAGGCGCCTTATAATTCGTAATTCGGTTTTGTGGCTTGTTTCGTGGTATCCTTAAACAAACTCAGAGCTATATGCTGTATGCCTTATTATCCTGACCCATGTGGTCGTCGTCTTATGCCTTGGTGTTTGGGCTCACGGAGATGAAACCATTGGGGGGTAGATGTATATAGCTTTGCTCTAAAATAACTTGCACCAAACGGATTTGCTATCAGCCGGGGGAGGGAGGACGAACAATTTAAAATCAGACCGCAAAAATAACACACCTCCTTCACTTCCATGGCACCGATCAATTCTGACAACTGGGAAATCCGGTAGAGTTACATAACTTTCATGATAACGTTCAAAAGGTTCATCCTGGTAGAGTTACTTAGCTGCCGCAAAAGTTATGGTGTTGCCATAACTCTGTTATCCCAAAAATATGTGCTGAATGGGCGGAAACTAGTGAGAGGAATTTGGGAAATCTTTTAATTTTGCTTCTGACATTAATGGCCCTTATTCTCAAAGGGGTATGTATGTCATTTGGGCTTCAGGCTGTTACAGGAATGGTATGGCATGCGCAAGTTGACGAGCGAGAGGGAACCCTGTCGAGCGTGTCGGTATTACCGTGCAACTGCACCGAACCTAATGAATATACGTATGTTCGAAGCTTAAGCGTACGATCGGGCCATTATAGTGGAAGGGCTTAGCTGCTTCATAATTTTTTTACAGATTGAACGTATCCTTGGCGAAAAGTCTTCAGAAATACACAAATCAAACACTTGAAGTTTATGATTGTTTTAAACGACATTTGTTTTTACGCGGAAGTCAAGCGGTTTTAGTGTAAGCGGGTGCGGGTGATCCACATGCTTGAGGCATACGCTGTCGCAGATTTCAATACGTGCGCATTCGAATTCAGTCTCTTTCATACACCACGCGGAAATTCCGGAAACCAAAAGGTCCTGGATTCCCTCATGTGCGTCAGGAAAACCATGCACTACCAAGCTATGAAGACAGAACAGATTTTTTACCTGATCGTTCTTTAGAGAAAGTTGGTTCATTTTGATTTATAGTTGCTGAAGCTCACTTTCACTTTTCCATTAAGCGCGGTCGTGGGACGGGTGGCGGATCTCGATTCGAATACGGAGATTCATGCATCTAGGATGTGCTGAAGCTCACTTTCACTTTTCCATTAAGCGCGGTCGTGGGACGGGTGGCGGATCTCGATTCGAATACGGAGATTCATGCATCTAGGATGTCGAACCTTGACTTCATCATTTTATGAAGCTTCTTGATTTCGGTTATTTACTTCGATATGCGTTCGGCAAGCCTTTGAGGCATGGTCGAGAAGTCAACAACATTGGTATCTGAGGCAACTGTTTCCTCAGCAACTGACGAGTTCTCAACCTAGTGTCAAACGCTGGACCATCCTTGCCCTTATTTTTCTTAGGAGCCCTGGGTTAGGTTCCACATCGCCACACAAAAGACGGTTCCTGACGCAGTATACTACGTCACAGCATGAATTCTCACAATCATGAGCACATATGCAATAGTGTGGTAAAAAAGAAAATAGCAGAAAACGATTATCTGAACGAAAGCATGCGGAGTTGTTCAGGTAACCTAATCTGCCCTGGAAGCAGAAACCGGCTCAGCATGGCGCTAGCGCTGCTGTATTCTTGCCCACTTGAGGAGGTAGCCATCAAGGGCGTGTGTATATTTCCCGGCGGGGGAAGTCACCATGCCGGAGCCGTCGATGGTTGCAGGGTGACGTCACCGGTGATAGGGGCACGCAGGTCATCAGCTGAGGGGGCGATGAAAAGGCCAGGACTATCTACAGGGATGTAAATATGGACGTCAAGGCCGTGCAAGCCGAGTTGTCTACGTGTAGAAGCGTTGTCGAGAGAAGGTTGAAGATCACAGTGATATCTAAGCGAAGATTGGAGGTCCGGCCGAGCATGGGAGCGGTAGTGGAGGGAAGAACTGAGCAAAAAAAGAAAGCAGCTTACTATCACGCTATTGGTGCTGTGTTCTTGCCTGACGGCCATGCTGACCAGGTTGAATCTCCCTGGCGAGAATCGGCACACCTCCCGGGAAGGAGGAAGGCGGCCGCACACGGGGAGACGCGCGAGGCGAGCGAGCGAGCAGAAGACGAGAATAAAGCAGTGTTCGTTGAGATTCCATGCACTAAGACGCGGATGTCGTTCTCTCTTCACGTTATATGATTTCTGGTGCCGAGAACCCGGGGAACACCGACATCCGTCTGCGCTGACCATGGAGAAGTTGGCGTCGTCGTCGGGGTGTTTTTCGCGGTGCCGCTACAAGTCTTTTGGCTTCGGCCAACGGCCTCCTACAAGATACCGATTCGGACGCCTCAGACTTACAAGCAGCCGTCGAAGACCTCGAGGAAAAGGATGCCGTCTTGAGCGAGCTGACGCGAAGATTGATGAACTTCTTGATGATCAGGAGTACGAAGACGAGATAGCAGGTGCGCTAGAGTACCACGACAAAATTCGCCACGCCATCACCAAGCTTCGGTTCATCCTGAAAACCAAGAATGTCACACCTACAGACGTAGGCCAGCCAGGAGTGTTCCCATCGTGCGACCAATCACGTGGCACTTCTGCTGGCATTAACAGTGACCTCGACCAGGAAGCCCCGGCTCACGTCAGCTTCCGCTCTTCTACTCAGAGGGTTGCCTTGCCGAAGCTTCAGATCCGTCTTCTCCGGCGTGCTTCGTGAGTGGCAAGGTTTTTGGGAAGCACTTCCAGGCGACTATTCACACCCATCCGGAACTGCCTAATATAGAAAAATTTAAGTATTTGAAGACGTACCTGAGCGGGGACGCCAAAAGGGCAGTTGAGTGGATACGCCTGACCGAAAGCAATTACGAAGTCGCGATCAAGGTGCTGACAGATCGTTTTGGCCGAACGGATGTTCTCGTGGATGACCACATTGATAGCCTCCTCGCCATTGCACCCATCGAAAGCTCGGCGCAGGTCTCGCGGCTTCGTGACCTATATGAACAGATCCTGTTTAGGACAAGTTGCCTCGAGAGCCTGGGAGTTCCTGCATCGGAGTACGCAGTAATCCTCCATCGCGTCCTCATGCGCGCACTGCCTGAGGATCTGGCAGTGCTATACAGGCAACGCATGAAGGAGGCCGCAGCCGATGACTCCACCACCCCAAGGTCACGAGGCGACGAGGTCAACCGAGTACTGCGGTTCCTGCAGATTCAGGTGGAGAGCAGGGAGGAAAGCAAGGTGACGCAGAAAAGAGCCACTTCGAACGCGACATCGGTGGAGCGGCAAGCGCGCGATAACGTCTTTCCTAAGTTTCCGTCCGTCCTGGCTTTGGCTACCGGCTCATCGTTGTCAGAGCCGCGATCATGTCCACTCTGCGAAGCGCCAGATCACGGAACCGAGGATTGCCAAGCTAAGCTGTCGGGAGAAGAGAAGCGACGAAGACTTGGAAGAAAGCGTTGTTGCTTTAGATGCGGCAAGCCAGGACACTTCGCCACGCAGCTGCCGCCTTCCCACATGGCTTTGGTGTCGCCATTGTGCGCGACGCCATTTGTCGGTTCTCTGCGACGTGTGGACATTGGCCTAACTCAGGGGCCCCCGTACCACCAGCACCTTTTGGGAGCATGAATCGGCAAATGGCGACTCCACAAGAAGAGCCGGTCACGACTGCTTCTGCTAGTAACAATTTCACGTCGTCTGTCTTGCTACAAACGGCTACGGTATGGGCATGTGGCAATGCTGACCGCGTCCTGGTCCGTCTTCTTTTTGACACCGGCAGCCAGCGAACGTTTGTGCGCAGCGACTTGGCGAACAAGCTAGAGCTTCCATCCGCCGGCGTTGAGGACCTTACGGTATTCACGTTCGGCAACTCTCAGCGTTCGCGTCGGTACAGCTGCCGGAAATTGAGCGTCACGTTGACTGGTCGTTTCGAGTCGAAAGAAGTAACTCTCGACGCTCTGGAGGTTCCGGAGGTATGCACTGTAAGAAGTTCGCCTATGGAACCTGCGCTAGTTTCCTTACTCCTAGCCGAAAACTTGATCATCGCGGACGAAGCCTCAAGATGGCAAGGATCAGAGTCCCACCTATTAGTGTCTTAGTAGGCTCTGACAATTACTGGAAGCTGGTCACAGGACCTATCGAACGTTTAACGGACAGCCTGTGCGCCGTGGAGACAGTTTTTGGTTGGGTCATCCAGGGAACATACCCTGAAAAGGCTCTTCCTTGGTCACCGCAAAAGGTTGACTCGACTGTCCTGTTTCTAGCATGTTCTCACGGATGAAGTCAGACGTGCGACCAGATTGACCCTTCAGAAATGTGGAGGCTGGATTCCATTGGGATAACAGACTCCAGCGTGAATAACGGCGCCCATGAGGATGCGGCGCTTAGTCAATTTATGAGTGCTGTGCACAAGGAGGAAGGCCGCTATGTCGTTCCACTGATGATCAAATCTCCAGAATGTATGACTTGCACGAACCGGGATGTCGCTGAAACCCGACTTCTACGCCAGCTCCAACGCTTTCAGCATGAACCCGAACTTCTGAGGGAGTACAACTCTGTGATCGGCGAGTCTTTCAAGGAAGGCCACGCAGAGCCAGTTCTGTCATCTGCCATTCCCGGAGCAACCGTGTATTACCTATCTCATCATGCGGTGGTGCGAAAAGAAGCCGTAACTACGAAGGTTCGTGTTGTATTTGATGCGTCTTCCCACACCCAGGGTGAGCCGTCACTTAACGACCTCCTTGACAAAGGTGTGAAGCTTGGGCCTGACCTTTTGCAGCTCCTCTTGCGGTTCAGGTGTTACCCAATAGTGTTTGCGGCTGACATTCGAAAGGCCTTCTTACAGATCTGGATACGACGGGAAGACCGAGACGCACTCCGTTTTTGTGGATCGACGGACTGCCCACTCCTAGAAATCCGGTTCCAAAAATCGTAGAATGGCGCAAGACAAGGGTGCCGTTTGGAGCGGCGTCGAGTCCGTTTCTGCTCGCAGCAACGATTCAGCACCATTTGGAGGCGTGGAAACAGACACAGCCAACGATTGCCGCCCGCCTGCAGCAATCATTTTACGTTGACGACCTGGTTATGGGCGCTTCATCAAATGAGGAAGCATTAGAGATCTACAACGCTGCCAACGATATCTTAAGAGACGCAGGGATGGAGCTAAGGAAGTGGAGCTCAAACTCTAACATCTTGAGCCAACAGTTTCTTACCGACGGCCTGTCCGTGGAAAACTTCGCTGAAAGTAAGGCCCCATTGAAGTACTCGGCTTGTTGTGGGATCGTTCAACAGACGAATTATCATGTCCACACAAAACGTCTTGACATTTATCTCGACACAGCCCTTGACGAAGCGAACCGTGCTGCACGCTTTTGCGCGTCTATTCGACCCACTCGGACTGTTATCGCCGTTCCATGTGCGAGCTCGGTTGCTCTTTCAACGGCTTTGGCGTCTTAATTACGACTGGGACGAACCACTGCAGAAGGACGTTGAGAAGGAGTGGAAAGACTGGGTTCTGAGCTTCCCACTCTGTCTTCCCTGCGTAAAGAACGAGGCGTCATTTCCCTTGTGCCCAATAACCATGACATGATAGAACTTCATTTCTTCGCCGATGCCAGTCCTTTAGCTTATGGAACAGCCGTGTTTGTGCGGAGTCCACTCGATAATGACAACTTCACCGTACACCTTCTGATGAGTAAGTCTCGATTGCACCTTTAGAGACTGTTTCGTTACCAAGGACTGGAACTTCTAGCCTGCCTTTTAGCGCAAGAGTATGGAAATACATTCGCCAGATGCAAGAGTTTTCAAGTTGCAAGGCGTCATTCTGGACCAATTCAGCGATAGCACTGTACTGGGTTTCAGGCGACGCTGTCCGCTGGGAGACGTTCGTAAGAAACCGCGCCTTTGAGATACAGCAATTAACAGAAGGATCCTTGTGGCGGCACTGCGTTAGTGCAGACAACCCGGCTGACCTACTCACGCGTGGAGTGTCCGCGACTGGACTGGCGCAGAAGAGCATGTGGTGGAACGGACCGCCGTGGTTGGCCAAGTCACAAGAAAGCTGGCCTGAAAGTATGTATCCTACTCCGACTCCTCAAAGTGTCAGCAGGGAACTGGCGTCAGTATGTCCCGCTACAATAGCACCGAAATCGCCACCTCCCCCCCTACTTGACATTGCGAACTACAGTCGCCTGCTACGGGTTCTAAGAGGTCACTGCGTGGATAGGAGGTTTTGTCGAAATTCTTCGCCGAATGAGCCTTCCATCTTCGGGCACTTGACGGCATCCGAAATACATGAAGCTGAGCTGTACTGGCTGCGGCTTGTGCAGCGCACCGCCTTCCTGTCCGAAATCGCCGCTTGCCGTGCCAGGAGGCCACTTCCCCACATTCCACCATCCTTACAATACATCCAGACCTTGACGACCAAGGCTTGCTTCGAGTCGGCGGCCTGCTTCATCAACTCGATGGCCCCGAAGAAAAGAAGCACCCGATTTTGATGCCCAGTGACCACAGGTTTACCGACTCTTGTTAGAGGCAAACATCTGCGGCCTTTCATGGGGGTATTCAGGCTACCCTTGTCGACCTTCGTTCAAGATTTTGGATTTTGAAGGGACGACGGACTGTGAGGAGTGTGCTGAACAACTGTTTACCGTGCCGCCGAAGACGTCTACGCCTGATGTAGTCAGCTCCTGTCGCTCCGTTACCAAGAGACCGAGTAAAAGAGAGACAACACCCTTTGACATCGTAGGAGTGGACTTTTGTGGACCTCTTTATTGCCGCACGCAGCCCGCCTTACGACTCAAGGGTGTACATAAGCCGTCTTTTCATGTGCAGTCACCGGGCGGTTCGCCTAGAGTTGACGTCAGATCTCACAGCCCAAGCGTTCCTCTTGCCTTCCGGCGCTTCCATCGCGCGGCGAGGGATTCCAGGACAGTATATTCCGACAACGCACGAGCCTTCCATAGCTGTGCAAGGCAACTGCGTCTTCTGTCGTCGGAGGACGTCATGAATTACGCGAGCTCCCAGCCCATACACTGGAAATTTATCGCTGAGCGCGCCCCCTGGTGGGGAGGTTTTTGGGAACGAGTGATCCGGACAATCAAAGACGCACTCAAACGCTGTCTTGGACGCAGCTGCCTCACCTATGAAGAGTTACTTACCGTATTAATCCAGGTTGAAGCCGCTGTCAATTGCCGTCCTCTTACCCACATTGATGACGACCATGCGGTCCTAGAAGCATTGACTCCATCGCATTTCCTCGTCGGGAAACGTCTTGTATGCTTGCCGTCGGCAACTGATCATCTCATACAGAGCATCACGGCCAACGGCCTCAGACGACGAGTCAAGCAACGAGATGAATTGGTCAGCCAGCTAT
Organism: Haemaphysalis longicornis; assembly: GCA_013339765.2. NCBI lineage: Eukaryota > Metazoa > Arthropoda > Arachnida > Ixodida > Ixodidae > Haemaphysalis > Haemaphysalis longicornis. The sequence continues at coordinate 180,038,655 of CM023450.1, forward strand.
GGCAGCGATGGAGAAAAGAGTACTTGCTGCTTCTTCGCTCTGCTCATCATGCTCTACCAGCTGTTCCCTCCCGGCTCCGAGTTGGCGACGTTGTCATCGTGCAGGACGACAATGTGCCTGCTCTTATGTGGAAAATCGGGCGCATCATCGAGGCATTGCCGGGAAGAGACGGAACAAGCAGGTATTTCCGACTGCGGCTTCCAGGCGGCCAGGAGATCCGGCGTGCTGTCTAGCGGCTTTACCTGTTGGAAGCCGATGCACCCAACGCGGGGGCGGGAATATGTTGAATCTCCCTGGCGGGAACCGGCACACCTCCCGGGAGCAGGGGAAGAGGAAGAGAAGGTGGCACACGGGGAGACGCGCGAGGCGAGCGAGGTAGCAGAAGAAGAGAATAAAGCAGTGTTCGTTGAGATCCCATGCACTAAGACGCGGATGTCGTTCTCTCTTCACGTTATAATCATCATCATCCACTCGAACCTGGGTAGTTATGGACTCGCTGGAATTCCGTGAGTGATACGGCATGTAATAAATCGGGAAGGGTGGCGGTTCAATTTTCTTTACCCGCTCTGCGTGTCCCAAAGTAATGTAGAACCGATGGTGGAGTTGTACCGCTGGCCGAATTCCGGATTACGCCGCAATTTCGTCTCAACAGCCAGAAGTCTCATCAGAGCTTGTGTCTTATTATCTTCCAAGCGACCAAAATTATCCATTCATGGGAGTGCAACCTTGTAGCAGCCCTCCCAAAACTTGTCGTTGCGCTTCAAATACCAGAAACGTCCGAGACCTCATTTGTCGTATTCGCCTGGTCCACAATACCTATGTTCTCAAGCTCCCAGAACTTCGGCACAATGCTGTCTGCTGGTTGTGTAATCTGTAATGAAATTGGCGCCCGCGTGCGGGAGTTAGCCCGTAGAAAAAAAGCGGGAACCTCGGCGCTAAGGCACGCGGAGGTGACAGACGAAGAAGAGAACAACAGATGAGATCTTATCAACAGAAGAGGTCCTGCAGGCGTCCCTGGTTGAGTGTAACCCTTGAAAGGGAACTCACGCCTTGAACGCTGTTTTTTCTCTTTCGAGGGGACCCTGACCTATGTCGACCTGGCGCCCGCGTTGTCTACCTGGCGCCCATTATGCCGCGTTGCCGCATCTTTGGTGGTGAAAAAGTCTGGCGGCATGTCCTGCCACATGTGGTTACGGAGTTGAGCGCCCACCGTGGTTTTGGAAGTCACCATGTTCATTCGTGTGCCTTGGTGCGCCGGCCAACCTACCGGTAAAAAAGGGTCAAGAGACTCCCCTGCCTGGCGCTCGGCTGTTGTGTGGGACGACAACGCTTGGGCAGTTCACCCGGAGAAATCTCCCTTTTTTCCGCCACTCTTTCTTCTGCAACGCCGACCGGCACCTGGGCCGTGGTTGAGGATGCCACGGCCGGACACCTCGGAGACGGGCTTTCGCCACGGAAAAGCAGAGGCCACCTCCTGGTCCTTACCGGATTCGTGCGATACCCGCATGCGCGGATTACGGCAGTGGCGACACCGGGGATAGCCGCCTTCCACGCGACCGCAGTGTTTCTGTGGGGGTGATCGCAGCAGTGCCGGACCATCTAACGTCGTTACGCCGAGGGAAACAGCGGCCCCGAGGAGGCCATCGTGGACGTAGAGGCGCACGACGGGACGGCGCCACCCAAGGAGGTTGCCGCCACCCCTCCGCGGAGGAGGAAACAAGGGGGCGGCGGGGGCTTGTGCCATGCAGTGGAACTAGCCCCGAAGGAGGAGACGGCCATGATATGCGTACGACGTCTCCGTCTGATCGGTTCACCAGGAGCTTCACCTCCAAGAGGGCAGCCTGCAAAAGTCTCTCGATGACATCAATTCTTGGTGCAGGCATCTGGGCCTCACCCTCTCTTCTACCAAACCAGCACTACTTACCCTGGCCAACACATGGGCCGTCGGCGCCTGCTAAAAGCACGCCTATGCCAACACCATTGGCTCCACGGGTGTTGGGCTTGGATATTACTGACTTCAGTTCTACGGCACCACGGATTCGCTCTTCCCAGCATAAAGCATCCCGATCACTGCATCTCTTTCGTAGGATTTCTGAAGGGCCGGCGCTGCAGCATCCAACATAATTCGCTTGCTGGTTCCAGCTTTTTTACAGCCCGCACAGTGTATCAGGATCAATTCAACTGTCTTGGAAAGTCAGACTGGGCTTCACTCCAACACATCAAAAATTGGCCATGCAAGCAATAACTGGACTACCAGCCCATACCCCCATCCCAATTTTCCACCAGGAAGCACAGCTGAGCATATTTGATGAATTAGTTTACCAGCGGCACGCCCTCAACCCATACCCCGCTGGTCCTGCACCCTACAAGACCAATTCAGCAGCCCCACAGTTATCTAACACCACTATAAGACCACCGTGAGTTTCATTAATTACAGACACGCGACCTATTTCTCACTTTCATCCCCAAACAGTTGGTGCTCTGGTTCCGCCTCCCATGAACAGTGCTGCCATTACCGCTACTGTCCTGTTTGTCGACGCTAGTGCATCAGATACCCTGCTCCATATGGCGTATTTTGCCCGGACATTGCTCCCGACCTAATTACATGCACCGACATCACGACGAAAAAGTGACCATTCACCAAAGTAGAGCTCCTCGCAGTGCGGGGTGCTCTGCTGCACACAGCTATACTTCTCACCCCGGCTTCAACTCAGTTTCCTCGGATCCGCTGCTGTCTGATTCCTCCGCTGCTGTCCGAGAGCTACGAAAAACTTATACGTCTAATGAACTTGTGTCATAAATCCGGGACATAGTGGACATTTATCCATGTCGTGTTCGCGTGTCATGGCGTGAACGCAACAGCCACCCCGGAATCCAGGCTGCAGATGCCGGCACACACCTCGTGCGTGTGAAATATCCCGCTCCTATGGAACCTTACTCAGCGGCTATTAGCCTCGCCAGTGATAAAGCACATCTTCGGCGCACCGCGCGCGCACTAATGCACCCGCGAGGTACTGATCTCCCTCGTGAGTTGTCCTGCTTAGATAATGAGGTCCTGCTCCGACGAATTCGCTCTGGGGTGGCCCTCACGCAGGTTGTGACGAGGACCTGGCCACTTCAATGCCATGCCCCGTTTGACTCGACGCTTCCCTTCTGCCCCACTCCTGTTGAGCAGGCTACAGCAGAGTATTTGGTGTGGAGCTGCCCTCCCCTGTAACGATTACGCACGTGCACCTCGCCTCCTGCGGCCCGCACCCCGGCCGTCCCCTGGACTTCGCCTCAGGACACAGGTCCTCTATCACAGCCTACTTCTCGGTTTTTTTTCTGGAATCCGGAGTGTATATGCTCTATAGATTTTGCTTTGCTGATGAGAAACTTGCGCAAAAAAGTGCGGCGGTCCATCATTCGTGCCCCATTTTGATAGCACATATTAGCCATTTCCCCTTTATAACGGGGGCAATTTCGAAAATCCCATTCGCCTTGTTATAAATTTGTTGGTACAAAATCCTGAAATTATTTTTGGGGTTGTTGTGTTAGTAACTTTTCTACGCAATAGCAAATGGTCTATATCCACGCTCTGTGCCCTTTGGAGAAATCTGTAAAAGATCATTTGTACAGATTCAAATTACCGTTTGAAACGTTAGCAAGAAAAAAAACCTCGTAATGCAGTTTTTAGACATTCAAGTACGGTACGTGCACCAGCAATAACCAGTTCGATATTTCAAGGGCCTGCGATATAATAAAGAAAACATTACGGTTTTTCTGCCAAGTTAACGTTTTTGTGCGTCTACTTTATGAAAACTTCAGTCATACTGAGTTGTTACAGCAGGATGATAATGTGCTGCAGACGTTTCAAGACTCTTGAACCAGCATTTATCCTGGGATTTAATAGAAGCTTTTCGGCTTTACGACACTTTTATTTTTTTAACCATCGCAACATTTCTGTATTTGTACGAGTAAAATGTATCCACAAAAAGTAATTCGGTATGTATTAAACCGTCGAACATAAATTGCGGAATCTGTAAAGATGGTCAAGTTATTCCGATCCGCAGATTCGCACCATGAAGGTTTGTTAGACAAAACCTTCAAGCTTGTTTTTAAAGATTTTTACGTGACACATAAATGAACAAACACCACTTCGGAATCTCCACGGACGATCGAGATATCGACAAAATTGCGAAAACACAATTTCGTCCATTTTTAAGAATAGAATTGTCAAATTTCGCGCCTTAGCACGTCCCTACACTATAACAAAAACTACTCCCGAAATTTCAAGCGAAAGGAACAACTGGCCATTCTGTAGAAGGCAAGTGGTTATTGTGAAAAAGAGAATTGCACGTTCTAGCCTGTTTGATAAACAAGAAAGCAAAACGTCACTTTCGCAATAGATTCCGCCTGGTATGACCTATTTCGAAACACTTTAGCGTCTCAATTCTTGCAAAATACATTTGTTCGCATGCGTACATGAACGTTAAGTACGTAGCATATTCAGTGTTGACGCTTGATGGCAATACAAATTAAGGAAAGGTGTATGTTGCGCAAAATAAAGCATCCTCACGTGTTAATACAATTTTCCATCGTTCTGGCTATGAAAGCCAATGCGCCTAAAAGTTGCCTTATCGAATTTTCAGTTGTTTTATTTATCTTAAACTTTGTATTTCCCAAACGCTTCCAAAATATGTTTACGAAAGCGCTATCTTGATTATTTGCAAAATTAGCACACTCGTGCTTATAGAAGCGCTCAGTCACTTACCTTCCAGGCATCCGGGACTTCTTCAGGCAAGGTCTTACAATGTCTCACAAATAAGATGAAGCCAAATCTAAACAAAATGCTCGGCAGTGTAGCCATACTGTTGAGAATATGTTACACGGCGCTTTGTGTACCTGTAGTGACGCATACTTGCAGCTATACAATCACACAGATAGAAAGAGGTCGGGTCTCCTTCTTAGTTGTGTTTTTCCAGTTTTTTAGTATTTATTTGCGTTATTTGTCTTTATTTCTTCGTTGTTGTCATTGATATGTCACATTTAAGGCACATTATATCGAGCTAACACAGTTACCACCCAATACAAAGTGCAGAAAAGATCCACTGTTTTTTTTCTTTTGTAGAAACAAGGCGCCCTCACAACGGCTTGATGCAGTTGTTTTATACCCGTGCGTCACGAGCGTTTTAAAAACAACATTTCAGTCGAATGGCCTTAAAAATTTCAAATGCCACTCGAACGGGAAGAGGCTCCGCCGAAATGGTCGCAAACTCTCAAAGGCAGTAGAAAGTTTCGGCAGTCACTCACCATATTTTGTTCTCGCCACCGCTGCAGAGCTTTGTTCTTGTAACTTGTCAAAACCTTTAATGATCAAGTTAACCTGGGCCGAAAAACCCAATTGTGAGTGATGAAATTGGTAACAACCTACAAACACGCACAAACCATGCGCATAATAAGCAGTTTTCTTTCGCGCCGTCGTTGTCGAGAATATGAGGTTACCCTGTAATGGTAGATTGAGGTACAGAAAAAAAAATAGTGCCCTTCCACTCTGTGAAGAAGGATGACCTGCGAAGCTGGACGCAGTACACGAAATGCACGAAACAAAACACGTTTGTTTGTAATTTGCGAACGAGCAATTCTCTTAGGCCAATAAAACTTTGAAAGACTCGATATTTATTTTAGTGAACCAACATAGAGCTGTCTGTTTCTATCCCGCTTCTTAGGCACCTTACTGTCTGCGTAACACACTAACCCAATCCGCTCGACAACTGAGGACACCGGAAAGTTCGCACCGGGGCGGTGGACGCACACGTTTAAACCTCCCGCCAGCACGACGGCCATATGTCATCAGTGAGGGCATGAAACCTATATATGCACCTCCCCCCTTCCCTCCTCTCCTAACTACTGCCTGATAAACAGGCAACCAGATATGTGCGCGTGCTTAGAAGAGAAAGGTACTGCCGAAATGGTCACTCTGAAGGCCCTTCAAACTGAACAAGAAATATTGTCTCACGTGGGCGTCCGGGAGAGATTCCCAGGTACTCGGCGAGCTGGAACTTGCAGTGGAAACAGTGGCGGCAGCGGCCTTCTGTTCACGAGTACGGATTTCTGGTCGAGTTGGTGTTGCATAGCAGGAAAAATTCATAGCGCATGCGCACAAGGACAAGAAGGGAGAGACATCACGGAGCGCTACTTTCAACTTCAGAGTTGAAAGTAGCGCTCCTTGGTGTCTCTCCTTTCTCGTCCTTGTCCGCATGCTCTATGAATTTTTCTGCAAGGCTTTCTGTTGTTTACGCAACAATTCGCACTTCTGTTCCGGCAGACGCACTTTCGATTCCCGCTATTCTTCTTCGGAGCGAACGACACGCGTCTGTCCATAGCGAGTTGGCAGCTGGATGGACTTTACTCCAGTGTACAAACCTGCGGTTGTCCATTTCCGTTACACGTCATAGGCATCTCACGTGTCGTAGGCATTTCACGTGTTTTTTTACTGCGAAGCAGTAACAAAACACGTGAAAAATATTATCAGTGTGCTTTTAAGAACAAAGTTTTCTTCGTAAATAAGTTTTTGTAAATGCAGCGTGCAGAAACAGCGCCAGACAGTCCGAGCGTTCAGCTTCAAAGGCGTTTAGTACCTAAAAGGTCGTTGGTGGTGCTCCTTTGTCTTTAATAGCATTTCAACCGTATGTATTTTGAAGAACTCGTGTAGCAGCTGAAATATGGCATTTGGGTCAAATGACAGTCGGTTGAAAGCCGTCCGAAAGGCCTGTGTCGCATGGGTATTAGTGCTCCTTGTCTTGGTGCTCGTGTTCAATGCATTACAAAAAGGTAGTGTGCAGCGTTAACAAATGCATACGAATGACCCTTTTTACGCTTGGGCGTGAATTGGTTTCGTTTAAATTTATTGATGCGCACATACTTCTTTCTGCGCGTGCATTTGTTCAAAAATATGAAATAGTTTTCCAGCATTAGAAAACGCGTAATTTAACTCTCGATAACTAATATGCAATTGTTTGCATATTTACCGCGTATGCTGCTAGAAGTACGTTTATATCTATGCACTAATAAAAATATGCGGCGTCATTCTTCACTTCAACGCACACCCGCCCAATCTTTTTTTTATATATATCACGAGAGTCGAACGTTTGGCTGATCTGCGCTGAATAACGGAGTAACACGAAAACACGACGAGAGTTAACGCATGCGCACTGAGCACTGGCTACGACGGCCATCGTCTGCTAGGCTCTTCTATACTCGGGAACAAGTTAAGAACGGAAATAGCTCATGCACGGTATCCCTCCGCCAAAAATGGACTCTGGCCAAAGCGACGGATCTAGATTTCAACGGCAGCGCGTTTTGAAAGGAGGCTGCCATGAATGCATGATATCGTCTGCCTTTTCTCACGTAGTCTGTTTGTCGTCGCTGCATATTAAGACCAAAAAATCACAGAAAGGGCCGGTGCCATGTTCAAAATATTCCCAGTAACGCCCTAGTTGCGCCGCGCGGAGTAACATGAGGCTGTAGTGATGAAGCACATGTGCAACTTCCGTTGCCTTTCTTAAATTGTCCCTGAGTATAGGAGCTGAGTGCAACCCCGAATAGTTTTTTTTTCGCTGATCACACCACTCACCGTCTTTGTTCAAGAGAAGGCCTGTTGCGTCAATACTTTATAAACCGCTAAAAAACAAACATTTTCAGATTTGATCGTGGAATGCTTAGGCTGCTGCTATTAGTCCCTTTCACTTTCCCTCTTTGCACCATTAGCGGCTGTTGCGTAGGCAGTCTGATAAGCAAATGAAAGAATACCAGACAGGGTTGTGCTTGGTGCTCATGCGGCAACTCTCGCCGAGTTCGTTATTTTGCTCCGTTATACGACGCGGATACACAGAACGGTCGTCTCTCCCGGAATATTGATAAAACTTTGAACGAATGTACTTATATATTGCCTTCCCTTGCAATTGGATACCTAAATACAGTGATAGCATGAAGTTCTTGCTTGACGTGATGGCGTGTTACAGTACTGTTTCCATTGTACCAGGACCCGACTGCCTCTGCGCGCGCAGACAGCGAAGCAAGCCACCCCTCACCGTAACGAATGCGCCGGCACGCGAAACCGGGCCGCCGTCATTGGAACCAAGCCACTTTTCCGGGACGAGTCCGCACATACCCAGTTGGGTCTCGGGCTCAAACTCACTAAGACTCACGAGGGCTTAAACACACTCGGACTAAAACTCATGATCTATACTAGACTCATGCACAGTTAAACTCGTGGCACACTTATAAGTGGCGCGTGAGTTTGAGCCCAAATGAGACTGAGTGAGTGGACTCATGGATAAGTCCGCGGACCTCTTCTCGGGAATAAATACTGCGGACAACGTAAGATGAACAGGACAGTTTCGAGCGAGGCAACAAAATTAGCAGTAGCTTAGCTCGGCCATGCCAGGATATACGTAGCGTGAGCTAAGGTTCAGCTGGTTATTCTTAGGTTTCCTGGTTGTCTACGATTATCTGATTATCATGCTTACTGCTGCTAAAACGGTTTCCATCCAATCCAATCCAGTCAATTCAGTCCAGTCACTGCTCCTCGCGCATGCGCAGCACGGCTCTCCAGGAGCCATAGATTTTCTTACAATATACACTAGAGAGAAATCTGGCGCTAGCGTCTATGCTGCTCACATCAAGGCCGTCTGTGTCGTCATGGACCACGATTAGATCATTCATCATTGATCATTGATTAGATCATTCATCATCGATTAAATTTCATCATTGGCTTGAAGTGAAACGTTTTAGTGACGGCAAATGTAAACAGTTTCACAAAACGCGAAAAATAGTGAGCAATTATGTAAGTGGAAAATAAAACAGGTTGTTTTAAAAGTAATAAAAAAGGAGGTAAAGCGTATTTTTGCCGGAACGTTTGTTCCTTCTATTTTGCAGGCCAAGGTGGTGGTTACGAACAATGTTAATATTTGAGAAGGAAACTCATTATAGAATCTTATTTTATTAACTTTACCATTATTTCCAATAATAAGTTTCAAGAGTTTGGAGAGTTTTTGCAGCGTGCATATGAAAACGTCACCTTCGTCGTGAACCGGTGCACCCGACCGTCAGCTGCAGTTCAACAAGAAAACGTGGCGTTAAACAGTCGTGGACGATGACAAGATAGGACAGATTCAGGCGCCCGTATCTGTCATATCTTGTCTTCGTCGAAGTACCTTTGTTTATTTTTTTTTTGTCGGCTAGAAATTTCGCGGCGGCATATTACCCGCTCAGTCATATGTCCTTCGACTGCGGCATGACCAACGTCAGGTGCGATCACGCACTGCCTGCTGTTTCACCGAACACGGCTACCACAGAACAGGAAGGATTTCGGCTTCCTCGTAGCTCGTACACGTGTAAATACATAGTGAAGAAAGCAAATCCCCAAAACCGCTTAAAAATCCAATTGTCATGCCAAGCCCAAGCCAAAAGGGGGGTCTTCCCATAAACCCCCACGACGACCTGGATTACCAGGTACAGTTTCCTCTCCAGTATACTGACTAAGAAACTCTTGGCCAGCAGCTACGCGAAACGGCTGTCAAGCGGCTCCGGCGCAGCGTCACACTTGCTACTGCGCAACTGAGGCGCACAGCTGGGCACGCGCCGGCGCCAGTGCGTCTACCGCTGCTATGACGTCACTCTTCTGGAATGCGCAGACCGGCAAATGTGCACACCCAATTCTCTGCACCCCGTACTCCAGTTGGGTTGGATTTCCAATCCAATTCAATGCAATTTAATCCAATCCAATCCATCCAAATACAATCCAATACAAGCCTATCCAAGCCAAGCCAATCCAATGCTCCAAGCGCTTGCGCACCACGGCCCTTCAAGGTCCACGCGAACTGCTCAACCTCGGCTATATGGTGTCATAGGTAGCTTGGTGCCATTGATAGCTTAAGAGGGTTGAACGCTGGTCGACCGCTCCCGACGTGTCGTAGACGCTCGTGTCACGCCCGGGGGTTGAAAAGAAAGTCCCCTTCACCCCGAGCAGTCGGAGTGGCGCTGCCTTCCACCCCCAAGCGCAGGAAAAAATTACCTTGAGATAAATAGCCAAGAAAGTGGAGGGGAAAATAGCCCCGCCAGCAGCGTAGTGGTCATCGCACCATGCAGACGTGTATTCAGGAGGTCGTGGGTTCGGATCCCACCCGGCGGGCATTTTTCTCCACTTTCTTTCGTCCTTTCAAAAAATATATCTGAACTACCATATCCTATTTTCCCCTTTGGTTTCCGTGGCTTTCTTGACTGCTTACCCTTCTTTCTATCTCTATCTCTCTCTCTCTCTCTCTCTCTCTCTCTCTCTCTCTCTCTCTCTCTCTATATCTATATATATATATATATATATATTATATATATATAATTATATATATATATATATAGCCGCTGAATAGTATATTAATTAGAGTCACCACGAAAAAAATAACAATATTTAATACCGGTGCGGCTGGGAACCAGCCTTTTCATCACTTGAAAAAGGCTGGTTCCCAGCCGAAACGGTATTCATTTCAATATTGTTATGTTTTTCGTGGTGACTCGATTTAATATATATATATATATATATATATATATATATATATATATATATATACTATATATTATATATATTTCGGTCTTATTTTCAACGAGCCCCCAATTCCCTATTCTGATTCGCTATATATATATATATATATAATATATATATATATATATATATATATATATATATATATATATATATATATATATATATGGGAGAAGCGGTACGGGCGATGTGTTGGCATGTGAACAATCGCCCTCTTCTGGGTGTGCGCCCTATCATCATCATCAACAACAACAAAATGGTATTATCGATTTCTCTACGCTCACTGAAATTTAGGAATATTTCAAACAACTAAAATATTCTAAGCTGCAAGGAACCCTACCTGACTTATTGTGTGATGCGTGTTCAGAGGTCCAACGATAGCCAAACAGCATCCCGAAGCCCAAGGATATAGAGGCAAGTTTTTGTGGTTTCATACTGCTTTTAAAATGTGTTGTGTTTGTTGCTGTTGTTCCATTACATTAATTACCGAAGTTACCTAACGTGTCGCTTTGTTAATATTTTTACTAGACGAAGGCACGCTTGTTCTTTTTCCTAATGTTACCATCAAACGCTACTATTGTTACTGCTATCTTCACGCTCGGTCTTCGAAGCACATCAATGTTATTCAAACTAATAAATAAAGGAAATAATATCTTGGTTCAACTTCACACAGCACCGGTGGCGATTGATTATTAGGTTTAATGCGCCGAGGCTACAGAGGCGATGAGGCACGCCGTAGTGGAGGGCTACGGATTAATTTTGACCTTCAACCTGCGCCAAAATGTCGAACACGGCTGTTTTCTTTCCAGCGCCATAAGAAAAGAGGCCACCGCAGCCGGGAATCAAACACGCGACCTTGGGCTCAGCTGCACTAAGCCTTACCCACTGCGCTACGGTGGGAGTACAACAGCGTTGTCATCTCCCCCAATAGTAAAGAGACCTCTCAAAGTAGTACATTACCAAAGGACTTCCTACAGCCTGTCACCTTTTTTGTAAATGATCGCTGAAAAGCTCATTATCGGTGCCTATTAGTGCGGCCACCATGAGTTAATATTCTACTTTTCCTACCAAGTTCTATCGATTCAAAAACTAACTCGATGCTTCTGCCAGACAATGCCAGCTGAATAAACCAATGTCGCCACCTCAGCCTTTTTACACATTTTAAGCGATCAGCACAATTATGTGTGACTGTGTAACGCATACAGGAATTTCTTCTCACGTTGTGTCAGCATTGTGTGTAACTGCATGAAATGGGGTTGAAAATACCTCTACAGCAATACGGCTTCTAACGCCAGTACTCACATGTCAAAAACATTTGGCAAGTACCCTAGCACGTTGAGTGTTGTGTGACACGATAGTTGAAGCGAAGGTGTGGTACTGCATGCCTTTTTATGGTGCAACTTACAAAACATTTGGCGTAGTTCATTATTACGGGTAGGTATACTAACTCAACCTATGCTAACTTCATGACGTGTAGGCTAACAAATTTGCTGAGTTTTTTTATACCAAAACTAGTGTCTCTACTTCCTGACCGCAATTTAATGGAATACAATATGGAGCCCTTTTTTACACAATAAAAGCAACTCCTACAAACCGTTACCGCTGAAGAACCAAGGGCGGTAATCGCTTTGTGCCATTTTTATATGGCGAAAAATTTTATCGTTTTTTTACTAGTTTTGTCATCTTTCACAATTCCGGTGTAAATCTTCTTCGCAACTCCGCCATCGTATTGTATCCTAGAATTGACGCCTTTGATACCAAGGCACTTTTATTTGAAAACAAATTGTTTGTCCTTTTTAAAGTTTTGTATAGGTTTTCATTGATGTGATTTGTCTTGAAAACGCAACTGAAAGCTTTTTAGGTGTGAGTCTGCTGTATTTTTTACAGTTCAGACGATGGGTCTAAAACGTACATATTTTCGTTTATTTCATGTGCCAACACGACTTAGTTTTCCGGCTGCTAATTTTGCAAAGCTTTTGCACGCAATATCGAAGTACCTTAGAATATAGCTAAACCAGCTTCATGTGCTGAATAAAGCAGCCATTGCATCAAGTATTGAGCAACTACAACACCGGAGCTGGAATACCTGCGGAATCATTCCGTGCTTCTCGCCACGGAAAACTGACCGGAACTAAATGACACTTTCTTTGTGAATAAATATTTTACTGCTTTTCACTCCCTCAGATATAAAAACCGCTAAAAACAAGCAGCAATATTGGCTTCCTAGAACATAATACGAATGCACTCGTCCCATTTGAATCCTTTTGAACAAGCACAATGGCTGGACATTTACATCACGTGTTAGGACTTCTAGGCCGTTGAAAATTCAATTTCAAAAACCTTTTTTCTCCCTCTTATCGGCCTCCCTGAACTAAATTCTTAAAATTTGTTTCCAGCTTTTGTACAAGTACCACTGATCAGGAAAAACAGTTAGATATATCAATGGCTGAAACACATATACGGAAATCTTTAAAAACTCCCAATTTGTTCGAAATAGCAGATTAGCCCATGTACTATTGGTTAGAAAAAAAAACGTAAAACTACTGATGAGAGATTTTTAGAGGCGAAAAACATCACCAAAAAGCACTTCTATATCTCTACGGGCGAGCGAGCAAATCATATATTTGCAAAAACACAATCAACCCTTTCCGTCAGTTAAGGGCGAAATATCCAGAAAAATGTGCCTTTGTGAGTCTCTACGCAATATTACAAATATGATCCTGAAGTTCGAAATGTCCACGTCTAGCACTTTTGGCTGAGCGTTGAAGAAGCAGTCAGTCATTCGGTCAGTCAGTGTATCGGGCATTTCTTTTTTATAGATACTGATGTATGTATGTATGTATGTATGTATGTATGTATGTATGTATGTATGTATGTATGTATGTATGTATGTATGTATGTGTGCATGTACTGTGATGCAGTGAAGAAGGAAACGAGGTTCTTAGAAGGCAATGTTTATTGGAGCGAGCTTGTGCTCCGCAATAAATTTGAAAACAGAAGCGACGAGGAAGCTAGCAAAGTCGCGTGCACAGATGAACGTTTGCGAATGTAGTGCCACGGCGCTTTCCCGGCGAGTACTTATCTCTGAGCGCTAGTCTCTCCGCAACCATTCACAAAATTTACCATCCCTTCCAGAGGAAAGTAGAGAGAAAAGCTAAAGGTAATAGTGCGTCTAACCTTCGATGAAAGTGCGTGGATTGATTGTCAAACGTTCAGAGACCCAAATGTAAATGAAGAACCAAACGATCCGACACTTTTTCGCAAGCTAAATATATACGAACGACCAAATTGTATAACCAATACGTGCTTTATGACAAAGTTATGCTATTGCACTCCTTCTTTATGATCGATGCGTGAATTTTCTTATTTTAGCATTCCTTTTCCGATTTTCAAGAAACCGTTTTGACACTATGAAAGCCCGCTTTTACGCAGGCGTCGTCTGTCCAGAGATCTTATCGCAACTTTACGATCGACCAACCGATCTATAGAGGAATGCATTAATTTTTCAACAGAACGTCATCGCTCCCACTAAGAAGGCTTTCTCTTTAATAAAACAAAAACATTGTCGCTTAAAGAAAACAAGTCTAGGTTGGTGTCCATGCTGCGAAGCCTTCCCCCTGTCAGAAAAGATTGGCCGTCGCGGCACGCAACACAAGAGAACAAATGAGCGATGAGTGCGGAAAGACAGCCTAGCGCGCAACGCACTGATAAGAAAACGTAAACAAGATGCACAGCGTGTTGTTCGGCTAGCTGGCGCATCGTTTCAAGTGTTGAAAAAACAGTGCGTAAAAGACAAGACAATAACGAAGTGACAGGACGTGCGCCTGTACTGTCCCTTCCGTATTGTCTTTTCTTCGACGCGAAGTTTTCTCAACCCTTGTAAACAAGATGTGTTCGCGGCAGGTATCTGTGCAATGTAGATGTATATGTAGGCGCTTATGTATGCATTTATGTATGTATGTGTGTACGTATGTATGTATGTATGTGCATACGTATTTATGTAAGGTCGTGTGTCTGTACGAATTAGAAAATTGAATTGCTCGAATAAGTCATTATTTTTCGTGCAAATTTGAAGGCGAAGACACAAAAGTAGGCAGTCGTGGTAAGATCTACAATAAGGTTGAAATTGATAAATAGCTGCTGTAACTAAAGAATACGAAGGGCGCACGCATGCGGCGATAGCGGGTGATGAAGGGAAAGACGAAGCTGCGCCCATACATTAAGAGAAAAAAGAGTTTCTATGACTCTCTTCGGGGGGTACCCACTTGCCACAGAATCGACTCTTCCTGGACCCCTCTTCGCACAGTCACGCGACTCTTATTGAAAGAGGGTGATGCGTATCCCACCAAACTAGAGTCAGAGTAGAGTATGGGTGACTACCGTTCATAGAGTCACTAGTGACTTTGCCACGACCGGAATCTAATGGAAAAATAGAGTCACAGGACTCTTTCCCGGTGATCGTCGCGACACTGCAGCAAGAGTTGCGTTGGACGCTCTTTTTATCAACAGCCCCATGACGCTTATGACGAAAGAGTCGTGGAAGTGAATGTGCGACCCTCCAAGAGATGGTTAGCACCACTACCAATGTAATCATTGCAGTATACGTGCAACTCTGATGGAGGTGGTCAATATGGACCCCCTAGTTAACCCTGTTGTTCCAAAAGAGTAAAATGATTCATGCTTCATGACCACTGTCCCTGTCTTGAGGCAGCCAATCAGGTACGTTTGTCACTTTGTCAAGCAAAGGTAGTTATTGTAATCATTAAGATACTTCTCTGGTGTGTGTGTGATTTAACTTCAATTGCACCTTCAGCAATGGCAACATCAACTGAGCAAGTATAAAATATGAAATGTAAACTTTGGTTCCACATAAAAGCAGTCACATTAACTTAGCTCACATCACTGCAACTTGAGCCCACATGCATGCATCTTCAGGAACCCTTTCATACAAGTACAGCAAAGCAAACCACAAATATTTGAAAATTGGTTTATTGAAGACGAATCGAATACACATTTGCATGAAAAGCCTGCTTAGGTTCTCACCGCTGTTTTAAATTTAAAAAAAGAACAAATCGCCCATAATAATACCGATACAAAGCATGTTTCATTGTTTATTATAGCTTGTCACAACAGAGGTTCGCTAGACTAACAGGAATGAAAAAAATCACAAGTTGTCTAAAGGCCAGCTCTTCACACCTGCTGTTGCAAGGTTAAACTAGTGTGAAAATAAACTGCAAACATTTTTAAAGGCTTGTTTTCTGCTTGCTGTTTAATGGAAGTCTTCTAATATCATAAGAACTTCATGAAGTCAATCCACACACCTTCCCAGAGCGCGCACACGCTTCCAGGTGCCCACGGATCCTCCCCAGTGTACAGTAACATAGGCTTGCAAACACCTTGTCTCGGACCTGGCAGAAATATCAATGAAAAGAAATTAAATACATAAGACAAAAGTAAAATGAAATTGTAAAATGCACAATAAAATCATCGATGACCAGCTAAATGCCCAGTCTTTGACAAAATAAGGACAAGAAACAAGCCCCTTGCCTTCACACTTGCTTGCTTACCAAATTGTCACTTTGTAATGAAATGTTTCGTAGGGGGGAACGTATGTATAATACCAGTTACACATGGACACCCCAAATATGCAAGGGATTCAAACATTCTTGCAGCCATTAAGACAATCTTAAAGCACCAGAAAGGTAGACTGAGAATTTAGGAGTGCAAGAGGCTGCTACTCCCCACTTTTGATTGTATGAAAACGTACTTAAGCAGCACGAGTGACAAATAAGTAATTGCGCGGAGACACCTGCATCACAAAGGGCATGGTCCATACTAAAAAAACCGGAGGTGTACGAAGTTCAACCCAACCTGTTGAGTTATTTGGTACATAGCTCTTAAAAATCTGGTGCAAAGCACACGACAAAAAAAGATGGTAGGACAAGCGCTCGCTTGCAACTAAGTTTATTGAACGCATCGTCTGAAATTAACACCCTTTAACCGTGGTACACTTAATGGTGACAGAGGAATCATAGTGAAGTTTTTCGATATTCAAATTTATTGCTACACAGGAACACAGAGTCACTGTGTGCCCTTTTCTTGATATAATAAACATCCAAGGGCTCCCAAACCAGTGCCTTTGCTTCTTTCCAAAAATTGAATTTGGCCCAGGGAAGGCTTGCACTTACATGATTCGCAATAAGTGGGTAAATGCCAAAAGCCTTATTCCCTAGAGACAAATAGGAAATAGGCTTCTGTTAATCAAAAAGGCACATCATAGATCACCCCGCAATCACTAAGCACAAAATGCTTGGCGTGCTTCTTTCACCCTTGTATTTTGCTTTTAAGCTTGACAGAAATTTGCCTGAAGCTTCTATTTGTGCTTCACTGAGTAACTTTGACATTTTTTATTCAACAAGGCTGACTATATTCCCTACCCTGCATTCAATGTCTGCACTCCGTTTAGTTTCTTTTTTCCAAAAGCATTTAACTTAAGTTACAGCAATAAGCACTAGATACTACTGAAACTTATAGTTATTGAGATCACACCTAATACTGATTTAAAAGAAACCTAAGTTGTCAGTACAAAGGGCACCAGTGCCTTGTTATGTGCCCCAGTTTCTTCATGTTTTTACTGGCAGCAAGAAAGTAAAATTTTGAACGAATCCTTCACTTTAAGTCATGTCAATGTATTTAGTTTCCTTTTCGCCATTTTTTACTAGCCCTGTCCTTCGATTTGGTACCAAAGGTGTTATCAAGTTTCTTACACACTGGAGGGGCTTTTCTGCACAAATTAAGAGCGATGCGGTAACGCTGACACAAGAGCCTTGAAGGGACAATTCACGGTTATTAGTTTCTTTATCCCACTTTATTTAATTTGAATGTCGTTTGTTTTGTACAAAACTCGTTCTCAAGTTTCTCATGCAGTGGAGAGGCTTCTGTGCAGCAATTCAGAGCGATGCGAAAAAGTTGCCTTAAGAGCCTCAACTCTCGTTACCGCGGAAAACTGACCGGTTTTCAGGCGTCTAAGAAAACTTTTTTGTGCTAAACATATTGGTTAGGCACACAGCGCAGTGGCACAAAATTCACATGATTCAACGCCCTTTCCAGCAACATCAGTTTTAGTAATGTTTGGTAAATAATGATTGCGAAAAAACTTTTCAAATTCAAACTTTTTAACAACTCCGCGAGCCGGCCTAGTTGGAAGCGATCCATGTCAACGATTGTGCAGAACAAATATGGACAAAGAAGAAATAACAAGGGTGAGCGCACTCTAACATTGTATTGTTTCAACGAAACAACTATATCCCTACAAAACTGCAAAACATCATCAGAAAAGGTTCCCTACAGCGCCCACAGCAAACACGTGTCCGCTCCGGACATTACATACAAGAAGATAGCAACGATATTTCTTTGTTTAACAAAGCCACGGAAACGTAACTTCCACAGCGACACATACCCTCGTACTAACGAAACTGGCCAATGAACAGTTGGCGGTGTTCAAGGCCGATTGGAAGCGCTCTGGCTGTCCAAAACAATGCATGAGCCCCTATCAGCCACGCAGGGCTCATCCCGTAAACGCCGCGGAGAAGAAAGGCGCAGCAATCGCGAAGCTTGAGGCATAGAGAAAGAAATGCTCGAGGCGTATACCGAGCGCTCGCTTTAGTTTCATCATTGGCTTGAATTGAAACGTTTTAGTGGCCGAGAATTCCAATACTTGTCACAAAAACTCAAACAGATAGTTAAACAATTGTAATATAAAACACGCTGTTTTAAAGCTGAAGAAACAAAAAAATAAACATCGTTCTTTTGACTAAAATTCTGCCAGAACGGTCATGGCTAATATACTGCAAGCCAAGCTGGTAATTAACAATAATGCAAAATTATGGAAGAAACTCATTAAAGACTTTTTTGCAAACATCTCAAGTAATAGACTGCTTTAAAAGCTCTTAAAGGTTTTATGCGCGTACCTATGAAAACTTCGCCGTCGCGGTGTTTTCGTTCGTGTTTTCGTAACAGGCCATCTGCTACAACATTCGCGGCGGTAAATTACCCGCTATTTCAAGATATCCGGGCGGTGTTAACATATGTACTGCTACTGAAAAAAGAACGGGGAGCGCGGCTCTCCTTACCACAAACAAACGTGTTTACATTGTGGGTTTTCACTTGTTTAAATATGTACAGATGGTCGTTCGCCGGCACTAGTCCTTCCAGTTGCTCACAATGAAGTACTGCTAGCATGAACTAACGGAGCGAATTTTGAGTTTTAGAGCGAAACGAGAGAATCGAAAAAAGAAAAGCTAAGTGAGCTTTGGCCATTTCGGCTGGATTGGCTACCTCGTAAACAGAGCAATGCATATCAAGAAACCAAACCCACGATGACGCTTAAGAGTTCGATAGACACGCCAAGCCAGCACCTGTGGTCTTCCCATAAGGCCATAACCGCCCCACGCCGACATGGATTCCCAGGGGCAGTTTCCTCTCTAGCATACTTACTAAGAAACTCTATGTCAGGCGGTGTCAGCAGATGTTCTCCTGCAGTGAGGAGTATAAGCCACTCGAGTGTTACGGACAAGCGTTTTTGCCGACTGTATATTTTGATCCCATTGATGCCTCTGAGGGTGGCTTTGTTTGTTTGTTTGGCTTTGGGATTAGAATAACCTTTCTTCATGACTCCGGAATTCGTCCCGTTCTCCAGCATGTGTTGAAAAAGCAGTGATTGCGGTTATGAAGAAATCATCTAGGTTACGTTCGGATCTGCCCGATTCGGTCAGGATCTGGGCCGAATTGGACCTAAGTTTGCGAATCGCCAATCGTTCCTCGGCTTCAGTTATGCCTGTGTCGCTGTAGGGGTTACCCATGTACGGGGGTAGTTCGATCTTGGGTCGTATAGGGAGGTACATGTCTCTGATTTGTGCCATGAGTTCGTCGTCAGAGCCTGAGTACGTGTGGATGATTTTGGTTATGCGGCTTCTCTGTTCTGTCTTGTTCCGGTCAGGGTCGAGGAGGTGTCTAAGTAGCTGCCACGTCTTCTTTATTCTAAAGTTTCCTTGCGTCCGGTCGCAGATCTGGCCCCATTGGGTATGCGAGACAGTGACCGCGTGCGCATCAATCTCCGTCTAGAGTTGGGACAATTTTAGCCGCAGTTAGCGATTGCTTTTATTTCTGCGTCATCGGATTTTAAACACGCGTCCTCCGCATCACAGCCGATCTTTAATTGCAGCTGACGAAAGCCGGTCCTATCGATTTAGAAGAATGAGTGAGAGGCATATTCTGACCTCTGCAGAAATAATATGCGCACTCTAATCGCACCAACAAGGAAACACTGTTTGGTTAATAGCTATTTGTTAGAGCTAACAACGACTATTGGTCATGCCTCTCATTAATTTAACCCAGAAAAGAACATGACGCAAAAGGAAAACAATCATGACGGTGACAATGAGTGAACACAATACTTTTATCACTACTGGGCCCACTGCAATGTACTTTCGACGTCAAACCGTGATTGTATACAAACTAAAAATAATTTGATCGTTGCTGTGTCTACTGCAATTGACTCTGCACGACATGTCATGCGTTCGCATTGCAAGACATACGCATTCTCTTGTGTCTGAATTTTGGGATTCCCACCGAAGGAAAAATGGAACTTTCTCGTCGATAAAACTTGTTCTCAGCTAACAAACGCATCCGGACAGAAACACACTAAAACTTAAGACAAGAAGGGGTGAACGTTTGCTTTGTGTCATTCCACGATACCGCTGAGTTTACGGCAGCAATTTTTATTGCTGTTCGCTAAAATTTATTTTGTTAGAACAGTACTTTTTTTTTGTTTCGGCGTTTGTCGTTGGTGTGCCAGAGGCGAAATCATTGGGCCATATATGCATGAGGTAGCGAGCCCCGCTCCTGTCTTTCAGAGCGCCAGCCATTCTGAGTATGATGTGGAAGAGCAAAGCATGTCCAATTCACGAAGCTCATGACGATAAACGAGCACTAATCACGAGACACGCCGCCCCAAAAGGTAGTGAAAGAGTGCAGGTAATGCCTAACTTCCCCGGGCTATGCCGATTTTGTCTACGATCGCTTTGTCTGCACCATTAAGGAAAGAATACTTTTTCTTTCCTCCATGGTCTGCACGATGCTACACGAATGACATTCTGTACTACTAGCTGGATAGCCATTCTCGATTGATTGTATAGGTTTAACGCGCCGACGCAACGCAGGCGATGAGGCGCGCCGTAGTGGGGGGCTCCGGATTAATTTTGACCACCTGGGGATCTTTAGCGTGCGCCGAAATCTCGCACACACGGGCGTTTTTGCTTTTCGCCTCCATCAGAAAAGCGGCCGCCGCGGCCGGGAGTCGAGCCCACGACCTCGTGCTCAGCAGCGCTGGATAGCCATTCTCCCGACTTGTGAAATTCCACATATTTAAACAGTATATTTATGCGCACCGTGTTGACGGAGACTGCAAAGTACCACTACTCCACTTCTAAAATAACGTGTGGTGGCATAATCAAATGCACAATTGCCTTGAAAGATGTGCCCCCCCCCCCCCCGCCAACAGGTGTAGAGTAATGTTCTATACGCTCCGTGCCAAAAGCGACTTAAAGTCATTACTGCGCTACAAGTTCCAAAAATGGTGCACATAAATCTGAGAAATTGAGTGATTGCTTACTAAAAGATACCTAGTGAAGAAAAAAAGTAGACCGGTAAATTTAACGGTATCGATTTCATGAACGAAATCGCGTATCTAATAACGGTGTTGTGCGCATACGATTACTTCTGTCCCATATTTCCTCCTCCGGAAATACCGACACCGTTGCGGAACGAACCCATAACGGCGCGTAGCAAATGCCTACGCCACAGCAAAGCAACAGTACGGGTTATGTCACTCCTCTGTCTTGCGCTAGCAGCATTTCAAGGCACCAACATTCAATCAGGCAGGACCGCCACGAATGCATCCTCGATATGGTGGCCTTCATTACAGCTAGGCTTAAGTCAACGTACATACATGAGGCGACTTATACACCTCATTGGGCTTCGGACGTTTTGACAAAGCAAAGTTTGGTTACCTATACCCAAGCACAAATGGCCCGATGATAACCAGTGAGCTACTGTCCACGATAAGAATGGGATGGAGTGCATTCGGTATGCATTTTCAGATAATGAATGCAAGCCTGGAAGCCTATCATTGTCTCTGAAGAAGAGAGTGCATGACAGCTGCATCTCACCGGTACTCAACTACAGGGCAGAAACTTGTAGGCTCACTAAAAGGGTTCAACTTAAATTGAGGACGAGTCAGCGAGCAATGGAACGGAAGATGATAGGTGTAACGTTAAGGAACAAGAAGAGAGTGGAGTGGGTCAGGAAACAAACGCGTGTTAAGGACATATTAGTAGAAATTAAGAAGAAGAAACGGACGTGGGCGGGGCATGTAATGCGAAGTCAAGATAACCCTTGATCATTAAGGGTAACAGATCGGATCCTAGAGAAGGCAAGCGTGGCAGGGGGCGGCTGAAAGTGAGATGGGCAGATGTGATCAAGAAGTTTGCGGGGATAAATTGGTCGCAGTTAGCACAGGACCGGGATAATTGGAGATCTGTGAAAGAGGCCTTTGCCTTTGAGTTGGCGTAGATAGGCTGATGATGACGATGATGATGATGATGATGATTATGACTGAACACGGGCCACCAGCTGTGATTACATCACTTCCTTCATTTCCAGCGGTTTAAGCACAGCTCTTCGAATGCTTCCACATCGTCCCTGCCTAAGCGGTAAGCCTTACCGCTGCGATATGCGCCAAATGCACTGAGGGTTTGCTTAGGTTTTGGTTCCTGAGATTGCGGCTCATAACACCGGGGGGTGGGGGGGGGGGGGGAGAGACCCGGGTGTTGCATCATCGTCACCATCAACAACAACAGCCCACTAGGTCCACTGCAGGACCTAGTGGACCTCCAACCGCTCCTGTCCCGCGCCGCTCGAGTCAATCGGTTGCTTCCTAACTTCCTTAACTTCGTCTTTCCATCCAGTAATAAGCCTTGTTCTTTTCCTAGGCCCGTCTCTCGTTGTTCACTCTGTCACCCTAGCAGTCCACCGATTGTCATTTTGCCTAATTCCGTGGTCAGCCCAATGCCATTTCTTTTTCGTTACTTGAACTATGACATTTTCTACTCTAGTTCTCTGATCCACAAAGCTCGTTTACTGTCTCTAAGTGTTACTCCTACCATTATTCGTTCCATGGACCTTTCAGCCGACCTAAGTTCCCTTTCGCCTCTGTTTAGTAAGGCGCCAAGTTTCCACTCTATTTCTGAACTTGCCGCTGAAAGTTCTCCATGACTGCAGGCCCGGATCGTTTTGTTCGCAGCTTTCACGTTCTCCCAAGCGGACCGCACTAGCACGCGCTGGAACCGCGGCCAAGTCCAAAGCCACGCCCGCGCTACGAACCCGTGAAATCTGAGCGCCCGGATGCGATGATAGCCAATCGGAAGACGCTGGTTTCACGCGCTCGATCCACGGAGGAGGTCCTCTCCCCGAATTAGCAGCGCGACCGCGCTAAGCAGCTGGTCATTCACCGCGGCCTGCAAATCAACGGCACTGCCAGCGCGCACGCACTACGAAGGAGGATTCGCATGCGCGCTTCGCAGCGATGAACGAACTAGCGCACGAGCGTGACAATTTACGCTGCCGTGAGAAAAGTGCGCATAGTCACGGATAGACGCGTCGGCAGTCGAGGAAAATAAGCTTATGCAGCCTACGCGGCACGAGACGTGGGCGAGGCTCTGACAAAAAATGGCAATTTATTGAGCATAGAAGTGAATGGCTCTCTCAGTCCAGAAAGCCGCAAGCGCACCAGGCTGGGCGCGAGCGACAAGGCATTTCTGGTCTTCGCACCGTGAGCTGGCCAGCTCGTGCTCCCACTGCTCCGAGGAAGGGGAAGGGGCGGGAAGCATTTTTTTAACGCGCTAGTTTAGTGTTAATAGGATCGTTTTTCCATTTTGCCGCGGTGCTCTAACCACGCTCATCAAGCGTCCTTGGAAGTACTACGCCATGGATGCTAAAAGGAAACTACAACCAGAGTCCTTCAATGCCTTTCTGGTCATGAAACTTCGCCATCACGCTATGGGAGAGCTTTGTTCGCTGCCGCGCCGCGGCGCCGGTGTTGATCGGAGGGCAGCCGGGGGCGTGGTCAGAGCGCGTTTGGCAGGGAACGGACCACGGAGTAAGATAAAACAGACGCTCGCCGCCTTATCAGCTGTGCGCTTTCGCTTTACGTGTCGTGGGCCGCTGAAATGGACTTGTCATTTTGTGAGTGGCGAAAAAATTTGGTGCGAACGGGCATGCTGCTACTGCGTTCCTGCCTGCCGGTCTGGCTACAGAGCAGCGGCGGCAGCCCGATGCCCTCCGATCTGCGGTGGCGCCACTCGCGGTAGCCTTTGTCCCCGTACGAAACTTGGCCGGGAGTTTCATGACCAGAGAAGCATTGAAGGACTCTGCTACAACACTGGCAGCCAGATACGAGGGCTCGCCGGAATCGGGAATACCAAGCAGCGGCGGTTAGATTGTGGAAATTAGCGGCTGTTGCGTAGGCAGTCTGATAAACAAAGAAAGAATACCAGACACGGTGTGCTTGGTGCTCATGCGGCAACTCTCGCCGAGTTCGTTATTTTGCTCCGTTATACGACGCGGATACACAGAACGGTCGTCTCTCCCGGAATATTGATAAAACTTTGAACGAATGTACTTATATATTGCCTTCCCTTGCAATTGGATACCTAAATACAGTGATAGCATGAAGTTCTTGCTTGACGTGATGGCGTGTTACAGTACTGTTTCCATTGTACCAGGACCCGACTGCCTCTGCGCGCGCAGACAGCGAAGCAAGCCACCCCTCACCGTAACGAATGCGCCGGCACGCAAAACCGGGCCGCCGTCATTGGAACCAAGCCACTTTTCCGAGACGAGTCCGCACATACCCAGTTGGGTCTCGGGCTCAAACTCACTAAGACTCACGAGGGCTTAAACACACTCGGACTAAAACTCATGATCCATACTAGACTCATGCACACTTAAACTCAAAGTGGCGGGTGAGTTTGAGCCCAAATGAGACTGAGTTAGTGGACTCATGGATAAGTCCGCGGACCTCTTCTCGGGAATAAATACTGCGGACAACGTAAGATGAACAGGACAGTTTCGAGCGAGGCAACAAAATTAGCAGTAGCTTAGCTCGGCCATGCCAGGATATACGTAGCGTGAGCTAAGGTTCAGCTGGTTATTCTTAGGTTTCCTGGTTGTCTACGATTATCTGATTATCATGCTTACTGCTGCTAAAACGGTTTCCATCCAATCCAATCCAGTCAATTCAGTCCAGTCACTGCTCCTCGCGCATGCGCAGCACGGCTCTCCAGTAGCCATAGATTTTCTTACAATATACACTAGAGAGAAATCTGGCGCTAGCGTCTATGCTGCTCACATCAAGGCCGTCTGTGTCGTCATGGACCACGATTAGATCATTCATCATTGATCATTGTTTAGATCATTCATCATCGATTAAATTTCATCATTGGCTTGAAGTGAAACGTTTTAGTGACGGCAAATGTAAACAGTTTCACAAAACGCGAAAAATAGTGAGCAATTATGTAAGTGGAAAATAAAACAGGTTGTTTTAAAAGTAATAAAAAAGGAGGTAAAGCGTATTTTTGCCGGAACGTTTGTTCCTTCTATTTTGCAGGCCAAGGTGGTGGTTACGAACAATGTTAATATTTGAGAAGGAAACTCATTATAGAATCTTATTTTATTAACTTTACCATTATTTCCAATAATAAGTTTCAAGAGTTTGGAGAGTTTTTGCAGCGTGCATATGAAAACGTCACCTTCGTCGTGAACCGGTGCACCCGACCGTCAGCTGCAGTTCAACAAGAAAACGTGGCGTTAAACAGTCGTGGACGATGACAAGATAGGACAGATTCAGGCGCCCGTATCTGTCATATCTTGTCTTCGTCGAAGTACCTTTGTTTATTTTTTTTTTGTCGGCTAGAAATTTCGCGGCGGCATATTACCCGCTCAGTCATATGTCCTTCGACTGCGGCATGACCAACGTCAGGTGCGATCACGCACTGCCTGCTGTTTCACCGAACACGGCTACCACAGAACAGGAAGGATTTCGGCTTCCTCGTAGCTCGTACACGTGTAAATACATAGTGAAGAAAGCAAATCCCCAAAACCGCTTAAAAATCCAATTGTCATGCCAAGCCCAAGCCAAAAGGGGGGTCTTCCCATAAACCCCCACGACGACCTGGATTACCAGGTACAGTTTCCTCTCCAGTATACTGACTAAGAAACTCTTGGCCAGCAGCTACGCGAAACGGCTGTCAAGCGGCTCCGGCGCAGCGTCACACTTGCTACTGCGCAACTGAGGCGCACAGCTGGGCACGCGCCGGCGCCAGTGCGTCTACCGCTGCTATGACGTCACTCTTCTGGAATGCGCAGACCGGCAAATGTGCACACCCAATTCTCTGCACCCCGTACTCCAGTTGGGTTGGATTTCCAATCCAATTCAATGCAATTTAATCCAATCCAATCCATCCAAATACAATCCAATACAAGCCTATCCAAGCCAAGCCAATCCAATGCTCCAAGCGCTTGCGCACCACGGCCCTTCAAGGTCCACGCGAACTGCTCAACCTCGGCTATATGGTGTCATAGGTAGCTTGGTGCCATTGATAGCTTAAGAGGGTTGAACGCTGGTCGACCGCTCCCGACGTGTCGTAGACGCTCGTGTCACGCCCGGGGGTTGAAAAGAAAGTCCCCTTCACCCCGAGCAGTCGGAGTGGCGCTGCCTTCCACCCCCAAGCGCAGGAAAAAATTACCTTGAGATAAATAGCCAAGAAAGTGGAGGGGAAAATAGCCCCGCCAGCAGCGTAGTGGTCATCGCACCATGCAGACGTGTATTCAGGAGGTCGTGGGTTCGGATCCCACCCGGCGGGCATTTTTCTCCACTTTCTTTCGTCCTTTCAAAAAATATATCTGAACTACCATATCCTATTTTCCCCTTTGGTTTCCGTGGCTTTCTTGACTGCTTACCCTTCTTTCTATCTCTATCTCTCTCTCTCTCTCTCTCTCTCTCTCTCTCTCTCTCTCTCTCTCTCTATATCTATATATATATATATATATATATTATATATATATAATTATATATATATATATATAGCCGCTGAATAGTATATTAATTAGAGTCACCACGAAAAAAATAACAATATTTAATACCGGTGCGGCTGGGAACCAGCCTTTTCATCACTTGAAAAAGGCTGGTTCCCAGCCGAAACGGTATTCATTTCAATATTGTTATGTTTTTCGTGGTGACTCGATTTAATATATATATATATATATATATATATATATATATATATATATATATACTATATATTATATATATTTCGGTCTTATTTTCAACGAGCCCCCAATTCCCTATTCTGATTCGCTATATATATATATATATATAATATATATATATATATATATATATATATATATATATATATATATATATATATATATATGGGAGAAGCGGTACGGGCGATGTGTTGGCATGTGAACAATCGCCCTCTTCTGGGTGTGCGCCCTATCATCATCATCAACAACAACAAAATGGTATTATCGATTTCTCTACGCTCACTGAAATTTAGGAATATTTCAAACAACTAAAATATTCTAAGCTGCAAGGAACCCTACCTGACTTATTGTGTGATGCGTGTTCAGAGGTCCAACGATAGCCAAACAGCATCCCGAAGCCCAAGGATATAGAGGCAAGTTTTTGTGGTTTCATACTGCTTTTAAAATGTGTTGTGTTTGTTGCTGTTGTTCCATTACATTAATTACCGAAGTTACCTAACGTGTCGCTTTGTTAATATTTTTACTAGACGAAGGCACGCTTGTTCTTTTTCCTAATGTTACCATCAAACGCTACTATTGTTACTGCTATCTTCACGCTCGGTCTTCGAAGCACATCAATGTTATTCAAACTAATAAATAAAGGAAATAATATCTTGGTTCAACTTCACACAGCACCGGTGGCGATTGATTATTAGGTTTAATGCGCCGAGGCTACAGAGGCGATGAGGCACGCCGTAGTGGAGGGCTACGGATTAATTTTGACCTTCAACCTGCGCCAAAATGTCGAACACGGCTGTTTTCTTTCCAGCGCCATAAGAAAAGAGGCCACCGCAGCCGGGAATCAAACACGCGACCTTGGGCTCAGCTGCACTAAGCCTTACCCACTGCGCTACGGTGGGAGTACAACAGCGTTGTCATCTCCCCCAATAGTAAAGAGACCTCTCAAAGTAGTACATTACCAAAGGACTTCCTACAGCCTGTCACCTTTTTTGTAAATGATCGCTGAAAAGCTCATTATCGGTGCCTATTAGTGCGGCCACCATGAGTTAATATTCTACTTTTCCTACCAAGTTCTATCGATTCAAAAACTAACTCGATGCTTCTGCCAGACAATGCCAGCTGAATAAACCAATGTCGCCACCTCAGCCTTTTTACACATTTTAAGAGATCAGCACAATTATGTGTGACTGTGTAACGCATACAGGAATTTCTTCTCACGTTGTGTCAGCATTGTGTGTAACTGCATGAAATGGGGTTGAAAATACCTCTACAGCAATACGGCTTCTAACGCCAGTACTCACATGTCAAAAACATTTGGCAAGTACCCCAGCACGTTGAGTGTTGTGTGACACGATAGTTGAAGCGAAGGTGTGGTACTGCATGCCTTTTTATGGTGCAACTTACAAAACATTTGGCGTAGTTCATTATTACGGGTAGGTATACTAACTCAACCTATGCTAACTTCATGACGTGTAGGCTAACAAATTTGCTGAGTTTTTTTATACCAAAACTAGTGTCTCTACTTCCTGACCGCAATTTAATGGAATACAATATGGAGCCCTTTTTTACACAATAAAAGCAACTCCTACAAACCGTTACCGCTGAAGAACCAAGGGCGGTAATCGCTTTGTGCCATTTTTATATGGCGAAAAATTTTATCGTTTTTTTACTAGTTTTGTCATCTTTCACAATTCCGGTGTAAATCTTCTTCGCAACTCCGCCATCGTATTGTATCCTAGAATTGACGCCTTTGATACCAAGGCACTTTTATTTGAAAACAAATTGTTTGTCCTTTTTAAAGTTTTGTATAGGTTTTCATTGATGTGATTTGTCTTGAAAACGCAACTGAAAGCTTTTTAGGTGTGAGTCTGCTGTATTTTTTACAGTTCAGACGATGGGTCTAAAACGTACATATTTTCGTTTATTTCATGTGCCAACACGACTTAGTTTTCCGGCTGCTAATTTTGCAAAGCTTTTGCACGCAATATCGAAGTACCTTAGAATATAGCTAAACCAGCTTCATGTGCTGAATAAAGCAGCCATTGCATCAAGTATTGAGCAACTACAACACCGGAGCTGGAATACCTGCGGAATCATTCCGTGCTTCTCGCCACGGAAAACTGACCGGAACTAAATGACACTTTCTTTGTGAATAAATATTTTACTGCTTTTCACTCCCTCAGATATAAAAACCGCTAAAAACAAGCAGCAATATTGGCTTCCTAGAACATAATACGAATGCACTCGTCCCATTTGAATCCTTTTGAACAAGCACAATGGCTGGACATTTACATCACGTGTTAGGACTTCTAGGCCGTTGAAAATTCAATTTCAAAAACCTTTTTTCTCCCTCTTATCGGCCTCCCTGAACTAAATTCTTAAAATTTGTTTCCAGCTTTTGTACAAGTACCACTGATGAGGAAAAACAGTTAGATATATCAATGGCTGAAACACATATACGGAAATCTTTAAAAACTCCCAATTTGTTCGAAATGGCAGATTAGCCCATGTACTATTGGTTAGAAAAAAAAACGTAAAACTACTGATGAGAGATTTTTAGAGGCGAAAAACATCACCAAAAAGCACTTCTATATCTCTACGGGCGAGCGAGCAAATCATATATTTGCAAAAACACAATCAACCCTTTCCGTCAGTTAAGGGCGAAATATCCAGAAAAATGTGCCTTTGTGAGTCTCTACGCAATATTACAAATATGATCCTGAAGTTCGAAATGTCCACGTCTAGCACTTTTGGCTGAGCGTTGAAGAAGCAGTCAGTCATTCGGTCAGTCAGTGTATCGGGCATTTCTTTTTTATAGATACTGATGTATGTATGTATGTATGTATGTATGTATGTATGTATGTATGTATGTATGTATGTATGTATGTATGTATGTATGTGTGCATGTACTGTGATGCAGTGAAGAAGGAAACGAGGTTCTTAGAAGGCAATGTTTATTGGAGCGAGCTTGTGCTCCGCAATAAATTTGAAAACAGAAGCGACGAGGAAGCTAGCAAAGTCGCGTGCACAGATGAACGTTTGCGAATGTAGTGCCACGGCGCTTTCCCGGCGAGTACTTATCTCTGAGCGCTAGTCTCTCCGCAACCATTCACAAAATTTACCATCCCTTCCAGAGGAAAGTAGAGAGAAAAGCTAAAGGTAATAGTGCGTCTAACCTTCGATGAAAGTGCGTGGATTGATTGTCAAACGTTCAGAGACCCAAATGTAAATGAAGAACCAAACGATCCGACACTTTTTCGCAAGCTAAATATATACGAACGACCAAATTGTATAACCAATACGTGCTTTATGACAAAGTTATGCTATTGCACTCCTTCTTTATGATCGATGCGTGAATTTTCTTATTTTAGCATTCCTTTTCCGATTTTCAAGAAACCGTTTTGACACTATGAAAGCCCGCTTTTACGCAGGCGTCGTCTGTCCAGAGATCTTATCGCAACTTTACGATCGACCAACCGATCTATAGAGGAATGCATTAATTTTTCAACAGAACGTCATCGCTCCCACTAAGAAGGCTTTCTCTTTAATAAAACAAAAACATTGTCGCTTAAAGAAAACAAGTCTAGGTTGGTGTCCATGCTGCGAAGCCTTCCCCCTGTCAGAAAAGATTGGCCGTCGCGGCACGCAACACAAGAGAACAAATGAGCGATGAGTGCGGAAAGACAGCCTAGCGCGCAACGCACTGATAAGAAAACGTAAACAAGATGCACAGCGTGTTGTTCGGCTAGCTGGCGCATCGTTTCAAGTGTTGAAAAAACAGTGCGTAAAAGACAAGACAATAACGAAGTGACAGGACGTGCGCCTGTACTGTCCCTTCCGTATTGTCTTTTCTTCGACGCGAAGTTTTCTCAACCCTTGTAAACAAGATGTGTTCGCGGCAGGTATCTGTGCAATGTAGATGTATATGTAGGCGCTTATGTATGCATTTATGTATGTATGTGTGTACGTATGTATGTATGTATGTGCATACGTATTTATGTAAGGTCGTGTGTCTGTACGAATTAGAAAATTGAATTGCTCGAATAAGTCATTATTTTTCGTGCAAATTTGAAGGCGAAGACACAAAAGTAGGCAGTCGTGGTAAGATCTACAATAAGGTTGAAATTGATAAATAGCTGCTGTAACTAAAGAATACGAAGGGCGCACGCATGCGGCGATAGCGGGTGATGAAGGGAAAGACGAAGCTGCGCCCATACATTAAGAGAAAAAAGAGTTTCTATGACTCTCTTCGGGGGGTACCCACTTGCCACAGAATCGACTCTTCCTGGACCCCTCTTCGCACAGTCACGCGACTCTTATTGAAAGAGGGTGATGCGTATCCCACCAAACTAGAGTCAGAGTAGAGTATGGGTGACTACCGTTCATAGAGTCACTAGTGACTTTGCCACGACCGGAATCTAATGGAAAAATAGAGTCACAGGACTCTTTCCCGGTGATCGTCGCGACACTGCAGCAAGAGTTGCGTTGGACGCTCTTTTTATCAACAGCCCCATGACGCTTATGACGAAAGAGTCGTGGAAGTGAATGTGCGACCCTCCAAGAGATGGTTAGCACCACTACCAATGTAATCATTGCAGTATACGTGCAACTCTGATGGAGGTGGTCAATATGGACCCCCTAGTTAACCCTGTTGTTCCAAAAGAGTAAAATGATTCATGCTTCATGACCACTGTCCCTGTCTTGAGGCAGCCAATCAGGTACGTTTGTCACTTTGTCAAGCAAAGGTAGTTATTGTAATCATTAAGATACTTCTCTGGTGTGTGTGTGATTTAACTTCAATTGCACCTTCAGCAATGGCAACATCAACTGAGCAAGTATAAAATATGAAATGTAAACTTTGGTTCCACATAAAAGCAGTCACATTAACTTAGCTCACATCACTGCAACTTGAGCCCACATGCATGCATCTTCAGGAACCCTTTCATACAAGTACAGCAAAGCAAACCACAAATATTTGAAAATTGGTTTATTGAAGACGAATCGAATACACATTTGCATGAAAAGCCTGCTTAGGTTCTCACCGCTGTTTTAAATTTAAAAAAAGAACAAATCGCCCATAATAATACCGATACAAAGCATGTTTCATTGTTTATTATAGCTTGTCACAACAGAGGTTCGCTAGACTAACAGGAATGAAAAAAATCACAAGTTGTCTAAAGGCCAGCTCTTCACACCTGCTGTTGCAAGGTTAAACTAGTGTGAAAATAAACTGCAAACATTTTTAAAGGCTTGTTTTCTGCTAGCTGTTTAATGGAAGTCTTCTAATATCATAAGAACTTCATGAAGTCAATCCACACACCTTCCCAGAGCGCGCACACGCTTCCAGGTGCCCACGGATCCTCCCCAGTGTACAGTAACATAGGCTTGCAAACACCTTGTCTCGGACCTGGCAGAAATATCAATGAAAAGAAATTAAATACATAAGACAAAAGTAAAATGAAATTGTAAAATGCACAATAAAATCATCGATGACCAGCTAAATGCCCAGTCTTTGACAAAATAAGGACAAGAAACAAGCCCCTTGCCTTCACACTTGCTTGCTTACCAAATTGTCACTTTGTAATGAAATGTTTCGTAGGGGGGAACGTATGTATAATACCAGTTACACATGGACACCCCAAATATGCAAGGGATTCAAACATTCTTGCAGCCATTAAGACAATCTTAAAGCACCAGAAAGGTAGACTGAGAATTTAGGAGTGCTAGAGGCTGCTACTCCCCACTTTTGATTGTATGAAAACGTACTTAAGCAGCACGAGTGACAAATAAGTAATTGCGCGGAGACACCTGCATCACAAAGGGCATGGTCCATACTAAAAAAACCGGAGGTGTACGAAGTTCAACCCAACCTGTTGAGTTATTTGGTACATAGCTCTTAAAAATCTGGTGCAAAGCACACGACAAAAAAAGATGGTAGGACAAGCGCTCGCTTGCAACTAAGTTTATTGAACGCATCGTCTGAAATTAACACCCTTTAACCGTGGTACACTTAATGGTGACAGAGGAATCATAGTGAAGTTTTTCGATATTCAAATTTATTGCTACACAGGAACACAGAGTCACTGTGTGCCCTTTTCTTGATATAATAAACATCCAAGGGCTCCCAAACCAGTGCCTTTGCTTCTTTCCAAAAATTGAATTTGGCCCAGGGAAGGCTTGCACTTACATGATTCGCAATAAGTGGGTAAATGCCAAAAGCCTTATTCCCTAGAGACAAATAGGAAATAGGCTTCTGTTAATCAAAAAGGCACATCATAGATCACCCCGCAATCACTAAGCACAAAATGCTTGGCGTGCTTCTTTCACCCTTGTATTTTGCTTTTAAGCTTGACAGAAATTTGCCTGAAGCTTCTATTTGTGCTTCACTGAGTAACTTTGACATTTTTTATTCAACAAGGCTGACTATATTCCCTACCCTGCATTCAATGTCTGCACTCCGTTTAGTTTCTTTTTTCCAAAAGCATTTAACTTAAGTTACAGCAATAAGCACTAGATACTACTGAAACTTATAGTTATTGAGATCACACCTAATACTGATTTAAAAGAAACCTAAGTTGTCAGTACAAAGGGCACCAGTGCCTTGTTATGTGCCCCAGTTTCTTCATGTTTTTACTGGCAGCAAGAAAGTAAAATTTTGAACGAATCCTTCACTTTAAGTCATGTCAATGTATTTAGTTTCCTTTTCGCCATTTTTTACTAGCCCTGTCCTTCGATTTGGTACCAAAGGTGTTATCAAGTTTCTTACACACTGGAGGGGCTTTTCTGCACAAATTAAGAGCGATGCGGTAACGCTGACACAAGAGCCTTGAAGGGACAATTCACGGTTATTAGTTTCTTTATCCCACTTTATTTAATTTGAATGTCGTTTGTTTTGTACAAAACTCGTTCTCAAGTTTCTCATGCAGTGGAGAGGCTTCTGTGCAGCAATTCAGAGCGATGCGAAAAAGTTGCCTTAAGAGCCTCAACTCTCGTTACCGCGGAAAACTGACCGGTTTTCAGGCGTCTAAGAAAACTTTTTTGTGCTAAACATATTGGTTAGGCACACAGCGCAGTGGCACAAAATTCACATGATTCAACGCCCTTTCCAGCAACATCAGTTTTAGTAATGTTTGGTAAATAATGATTGCGAAAAAACTTTTCAAATTCAAACTTTTTAACAACTCCGCGAGCCGGCCTAGTTGGAAGCGATCCATGTCAACGATTGTGCAGAACAAATATGGACAAAGAAGAAATAACAAGGGTGAGCGCACTCTAACATTGTATTGTTTCAACGAAACAACTATATCCCTACAAAACTGCAAAACATCATCAGAAAAGGTTCCCTACAGCGCCCACAGCAAACACGTGTCCGCTCCGGACATTACATACAAGAAGATAGCAACGATATTTCTTTGTTTAACAAAGCCACGGAAACGTAACTTCCACAGCGACACATACCCTCGTACTAACGAAACTGGCCAATGAACAGTTGGCGGTGTTCAAGGCCGATTGGAAGCGCTCTGGCTGTCCAAAACAATGCATGAGCCCCTATCAGCCACGCAGGGCTCATCCCGTAAACGCCGCGGAGAAGAAAGGCGCAGCAATCGCGAAGCTTGAGGCATAGAGAAAGAAATGCTCGAGGCGTATACCGAGCGCTCGCTTTAGTTTCATCATTGGCTTGAATTGAAACGTTTTAGTGGCCGAGAATTCCAATACTTGTCACAAAAACTCAAACAGATAGTTAAACAATTGTAATATAAAACACGCTGTTTTAAAGCTGAAGAAACAAAAAAATAAACATCGTTCTTTTGACTAAAATTCTGCCAGAACGGTCATGGCTAATATACTGCAAGCCAAGCTGGTAATTAACAATAATGCAAAATTATGGAAGAAACTCATTAAAGACTTTTTTGCAAACATCTCAAGTAATAGACTGCTTTAAAAGCTCTTAAAGGTTTTGTGCGCGTATCTATGAAAACTTCGCCGTCGCGGTGTTTTCGTTCGTGTTTTCGTAACAGGCCATCTGCTACAACATTCGCGGCGGTAAATTACCCGCTATTTCAAGATATCCGGGCGGTGTTAACATATGTACTGCTACTGAAAAAAGAACGGGGAGCGCGGCTCTCCTTACCACAAACAAACGTGTTTACATTGTGGGTTTTCACTTGTTTAAATATGTACAGATGGTCGTTCGCCGGCACTAGTCCTTCCAGTTGCTCACAATGAAGTACTGCTAGCATGAACTAACGGAGCGAATTTTGAGTTTTAGAGCGAAACGAGAGAATCGAAAAAAGAAAAGCTAAGTGAGCTTTGGCCATTTCGGCTGGATTGGCTACCTCGTAAACAGAGCAATGCATATCAAGAAACCAAACCCACGATGATGTTTAAGAGTTCGATAGACACGCCAAGCCAGCACCTGTGGTCTTCCCATAAGGCCATAACCGCCCCACGCCGACATGGATTCCCAGGGGCAGTTTCCTCTCTAGCATACTTACTAAGAAACTCTATGTCAGGCGGTGTCAGCAGATGTTCTCCTGCAGTGAGGAGTATAAGCCACTCGAGTGTTACGGACAAGCGTTTTTGCCGACTGTATATTTTGATCCCATTGATGCCTCTGAGGGTGGCTTTGTTTGTTTGTTTGGCTTTGGGATTAGAATAACCTTTCTTCATGACTCCGGAATTCGTCCCGTTCTCCAACATGTGTTGAAAAAGCAGTGATTGCGGTTATGAAGAAATCATCTAGGTTACGTTCGGATCTGCCCGATTCGGTCAGGATCTGGGCCGAATTGGACCTAAGTTTGCGAATCGCCAATCGTTCCTCGGCTTCAGTTATGCCTGTGTCGCTGTAGGGGTTACCCATGTACGGGGGTAGTTCGATCTTGGGTCGTATAGGGAGGTACATGTCTCTGATTTGTGCCATGAGTTCGTCGTCAGAGCCTGAGTACGTGTGGATGATTTTGGTTATGCGGCTTCTCTGTTCTGTCTTGTTCCGGTCAGGGTCGAGGAGGTGTCTAAGTAGCTGCCACGTCTTCTTTATTCTAAAGTTTCCTTGCGTCCGGTCGCAGATCTGGCCCCATTGGGTATGCGAGACAGTGACCGCGTGCGCATCAATCTCCGTCTAGAGTTGGGACAATTTTAGCCGCAGTTAGCGATTGCTTTTATTTCTGCGTCATCGGATTTTAAACACGCGTCCTCCGCATCACAGCCGATCTTTAATTGCAGCTGACGAAAGCCGGTCCTATCGATTTAGAAGAATGAGTGAGAGGCATATTCTGACCTCTGCAGAAATAATATGCGCACTCTAATCGCACCAACAAGGAAACACTGTTTGGTTAATAGCTATTTGTTAGAGCTAACAACGACTATTGGTCATGCCTCTCATTAATTTAACCCAGAAAAGAACATGACGCAAAAGGAAAACAATCATGACGGTGACAATGAGTGAACACAATACTTTTATCACTACTGGGCCCACTGCAATGTACTTTCGACGTCAAACCGTGATAGTATACAAACTAAAAATAATTTGATCGTTGCTGTGTCTACTGCAATTGACTCTGCACGACATGTCATGCGTTCGCATTGCAAGACATACGCATTCTCTGGTGTCTGAATTTTGGGATTCCCACCGAAGGAAAAATGGAACTTTCTCGTCGATAAAACTTGTTCTCAGCTAACAAACGCATCCGGACAGAAACACACTAAAACTTAAGACAAGAAGGGGTGAACGTTTGCTTTGTGTCATTCCACGATACCGCTGAGTTTACGGCAGCAATTTTTATTGCTGTTCGCTAAAATTTATTTTGTTAGAACAGTACTTTTTTTTTGTTTCGGCGTTTGTCGTTGGTGTGCCAGAGGCGAAATCATTGGGCCATATATGCATGAGGTAGCGAGCCCCGCTCCTGGTCGTGGTGTCCGTCTTTCAGAGCGCCAGCCATTCTGAGTATGATGTGGAAGAGCAAAGCATGTCCAATTCACGAAGCTCATGACGATAAACGAGCACTAATCACGAGACACGCCGCCCCAAAAGGTAGTGAAAGAGTGCAGGTAATGCCTAACTTCCCCGGGCTATGCCGATTTTGTCTACGATCGCTTTGTCTGCACCATTAAGGAAAGAATACTTTTTCTTTCCTCCATGGTCTGCACGATGCTACACGAATGACATTCTGTACTACTAGCTGGATAGCCATTCTCGATTGATTGTATAGGTTTAACGCGCCGACGCAACGCAGGCGATGAGGCGCGCCGTAGTGGGGGGCTCCGGATTAATTTTGACCACCTGGGGATCTTTAGCGTGCGCCGAAATCTCGCACACACGGGCGTTTTTGCTTTTCGCCTCCATCAGAAAGCGGCCGCCGCGGCCGGGAGTCGAGCCCACGACCTCGTGCTCAGCAGCGCTGGATAGCCATTCTCCCGACTTGTGAAATTCCACATATTTAAACAGTATATTTATGCGCACCGTGTTGACGGAGACTGCAAAGTACCACTACTCCACTTCTAAAATAACGTGTGGTGGCATAATCAAATGCACAATTGCCTTGAAAGATGTGCCCCCCCCCCCCCCGCCAACAGGTGTAGAGTAATGTTCTATACGCTCCGTGCCAAAAGCGACTTAAAGTCATTACTGCGCTACAAGTTCCAAAAATGGTGCACATAAATCTGAGAAATTGAGTGATTGCTTACTAAAAGATACCTAGTGAAGAAAAAAAGTAGACCGGTAAATTTAACGGTATCGATTTCATGAACGAAATCGCGTATCTAATAACGGTGTTGTGCGCATACGATTACTTCTGTCCCATATTTCCTCCTCCGGAAATACCGACACCGTTGCGGAACGAACCCATAACGGCGCGTAGCAAATGCCTACGCCACAGCAAAGCAACAGTACGGGTTATGTCACTCCTCTGTCTTGCGCTAGCAGCATTTCAAGGCACCAACATTCAATCAGGCAGGACCGCCACGAATGCATCCTCGATATGGTGGCCTTCATTACAGCTAGGCTTAAGTCAACGTACATACATGAGGCGACTTATACACCTCATTGGGCTTCGGACGTTTTGACAAAGCAAAGTTTGGTTACCTATACCCAAGCACAAATGGCCCGATGATAACCAGTGAGCTACTGTCCACGATAAGAATGGGATGGAGTGCATTCGGTATGCATTTTCAGATAATGAATGCAAGCCTGGAAGCCTATCATTGTCTCTGAAGAAGAGAGTGCATGACAGCTGCATCTCACCGGTACTCAACTACAGGGCAGAAACTTGTAGGCTCACTAAAAGGGTTCAACTTAAATTGAGGACGAGTCAGCGAGCAATGGAACGGAAGATGATAGGTGTAACGTTAAGGAACAAGAAGAGAGTGGAGTGGGTCAGGAAACAAACGCGTGTTAAGGACATATTAGTAGAAATTAAGAAGAAGAAACGGACGTGGGCGGGGCATGTAATGCGAAGTCAAGATAACCCTTGATCATTAAGGGTAACAGATCGGATCCTAGAGAAGGCAAGCGTGGCAGGGGGCGGCTGAAAGTGAGATGGGCAGATGTGATCAAGAAGTTTGCGGGGATAAATTGGTCGCAGTTAGCACAGGACCGGGATAATTGGAGATCTGTGAAAGAGGCCTTTGCCTTTGAGTTGGCGTAGATAGGCTGATGATGACGATGATGATGATGATGATGATTATGACTGAACACGGGCCACCAGCTGTGATTACATCACTTCCTTCATTTCCAGCGGTTTAAGCACAGCTCTTCGAATGCTTCCACATCGTCCCTGCCTAAGCGGTAAGCCTTACCGCTGCGATATGCGCCAAATGCACTGAGGGTTTGCTTAGGTTTTGGTTCCTGAGATTGCGGCTCATAACACCGGGGGGTGGGGGGGGGGGGGGAGAGACCCGGGTGTTGCATCATCGTCACCATCAACAACAACAGCCCACTAGGTCCACTGCAGGACCTAGTGGACCTCCAACCGCTCCTGTCCCGCGCCGCTCGAGTCAATCGGTTGCTTCCTAACTTCCTTAACTTCGTCTTTCCATCCAGTAATAAGCCTTGTTCTTTTCCTAGGCCCGTCTCTCGTTGTTCACTCTGTCACCCTAGCAGTCCACCGATTGTCATTTTGCCTAATTCCGTGGTCAGCCCAATGCCATTTCTTTTTCGTTACTTGAACTATGACATTTTCTACTCTAGTTCTCTGATCCACAAAGCTCGTTTACTGTCTCTAAGTGTTACTCCTACCATTATTCGTTCCATGGACCTTTCAGCCGACCTAAGTTCCCTTTCGCCTCTGTTTAGTAAGGCGCCAAGTTTCCACTCTATTTCTGAACTTGCCGCTGAAAGTTCTCCATGACTGCAGGCCCGGATCGTTTTGTTCGCAGCTTTCACGTTCTCCCAAGCGGACCGCACTAGCACGCGCTGGAACCGCGGCCAAGTCCAAAGCCACGCCCGCGCTACGAACCCGTGAAATCTGAGCGCCCGGATGCGATGATAGCCAATCGGAAGACGCTGGTTTCACGCGCTCGATCCACGGAGGAGGTCCTCTCCCCGAATTAGCAGCGCGACCGCGCTAAGCAGCTGGTCATTCACCGCGGCCTGCAAATCAACGGCACTGCCAGCGCGCACGCACTACGAAGGAGGATTCGCATGCGCGCTTCGCAGCGATGAACGAACTAGCGCACGAGCGTGACAATTTACGCTGCCGTGAGAAAAGTGCGCATAGTCACGGATAGACGCGTCGGCAGTCGAGGAAAATAAGCTTATGCAGCCTACGCGGCACGAGACGTGGGCGAGGCTCTGACAAAAAATGGCAATTTATTGAGCATAGAAGTGAATGGCTCTCTCAGTCCAGAAAGCCGCAAGCGCACCAGGCTGGGCGCGAGCGACAAGGCATTTCTGGTCTTCGCACCGTGAGCTGGCCAGCTCGTGCTCCCACTGCTCCGAGGAAGGGGAAGGGGCGGGAAGCATTTTTTTAACGCGCTAGTTTAGTGTTAATAGGATCGTTTTTCCATTTTGCCGCGGCGCTCTAACCACGCTCATCAAGCGTCCTTGGAAGTACTACGCCATGGATGCTAAAAGGAAACTACAACCAGAGTCCTTCAATGCCTTTCTGGTCATGAAACTTCGCCATCACGCTATGGGAGAGCTTTGTTCGCTGCCGCGCCGCGGCGCTGGTGTTGATCGGAGGGCAGCCGGGGGCGTGGTCAGAGCGCGTTTGGCAGGGAACGGACCACGGAGTAAGATAAAACAGACGCTCGCCGCCTTATCAGCTGTGCGCTTTCGCTTTACGTGTCGTGGGCCGCTGAAATGGACTTGTCATTTTGTGAGTGGCGAAAAAATTTGGTGCGAACGGGCATGCTGCTACTGCGTTCCTGCCTGCCAGTCTGGCTACAGAGCAGCGGCGGCAGCCCGATGCCCTCCGATCTGCGGTGGCGCCACTCGCGGTAGCCTTTGTCCCCGTACGAAACTTGGCCGGGAGTTTCATGACCAGAGAAGCATTGAAGGACTCTGCTACAACACTGGCAGCCAGATACGAGGGCTCGCCGGAATCGGGAATACCAAGCAGCGGCGGTTAGACTACCCCCACAGACACAAGTGACATTGATGCCCGCAGAGGTGCCTGCATACAGACGCAAAGTCCCAGTTTAAGCAGACACCCAGCCTCCGTAGTGCGCTATCCCATGGTGCTCGCGACTGCATTGCACGTGGTCCATAAGCTCCCTCACATGCCATGCCGCTGTGATTGAAGCAGTTGTGTGTGTCACGAAAGCGCTGTAACCTTCAGGTTCTGGCCGCGAAGATCCCCACACTCTCATCAGCCAGGCAACCCTGTCCTCATAACTGGACGGAGTCATGCTGGTGGAACGGGCTGTAACAATTTTCAACCTCTCCCAGAGTACCTGCGTGGTTGTACTATGACTATTGCGGATGCCACAAAAAATTTCTGTAGAAGAAAACCTAGCAAATTTTCAGTGCCACCGCCAATTGGGGACAGTTAGACGTAGTTCGAACAAGCATACCTGTAAGATTTGAAATCTCAATGGAGGCGAGATTTATGCACGCTCGGTTAATTTTTTTTTTTTTTCCTCGGTTGATGTGTAAGTGGCATTTTAGTTGCGCAGCACACACTCATTGCTTGGGAGCTCCATAAACTGTTAGATTCCCTCTTTCCCCAATTTTAAAAGCTCAAACGATCAAAGGTGCGGTCTACAAACAGAGGTTGTAGAGCATAAAGTTTGTGACACAAGATGCACTTGGCATGGGATGCGAGCATGCAATGACGGCACATGCTCAGGTCTCATAATCAGTGTTTCATCTTGGAATGTGGGATGAGGCAAGGGGAGCCTCAAACGCAGTCCAAGTGTCATACGTTTTCACCCCATGTTCTTGATTAAGCCTTTGCACGCATAAGCGCCTGTTGGGCAGTACTTTCCCATCTGAGACACTACTGCATTACAATCTCGTTACTTTACGCCACAAGTGCAGTGGCGAACTCTCCTGCTCAGCCATCACAGCAAAGCCTAGCTGTCAAACCTGCTTTGGGGACACTAATTTTACGGTTGTTTGTTTTCGGGTACAACCAGATTTTTACCAGATTTTTACACCCCGAACATGTTTGAGGAGAATCGGGTTGAACCCAATTTCTGCACGAATAGACTTTTTTCAAGTAGCGATATGCACAGTTGTGGGCTGACAGTCCCCCATTCTCAACCAGTACTTGCTGGAAAAAAGCACCCACAAACACAGCTGTCGAACTCATTGAGTATTGGCATGCCTCTACCACTCGCTACTGCAGGCTGGCAAATGCTGCAGTGGCATTGTTGTTCCTAGCTAATGGAAGCTGTGCTGTCAAGAGAACTTTCTTCTGGCTGGGATACGTTCAACGATGGGACAGGCCTCGAATGGGATCTGACATATTGCGCTTGCAGAGATAATGTATGTGAACAAGGATGTGTAAAAACTTGACGACCAGCTTTTTGTGACCAAAATGCTTCGTTTGTTAGAAGTTATCAATGCTCTTTAATGCCATAATTACTGATTCATTTCCAAAGAAACATGAAAGTTCCAAGAGTATTTGGTATATAGAAAACACTGACGTCCCCATGATTACCAGCTTGAAACAGACATCAATTTTAATGCGTTAGACTTAAAAAGTTCATGGCAACTTCTGATAACACAAACTGAGTGTATCACACAGTACACCTGTAAATTTAACTAAAAAAAAACCAGAATTTCAGAATGGTCTTAAAAAAAATCCAATTATCCAATTTCTCTTCAATTACCAGTTTGAAAAATAGCCCCCGATTTTTACCCCACGATTTAAAAAAATTAAAATCCCCCCAAAAAACAACCACAACTATTTTGCACCCTTCCTGAGGGTAAATTAACCATGCGAAACCACAAATACAGGGAGGCATTATTGCCAACAGTGTTCAAACGGACCAGATCAAACCTGGTTAGCTAAGCACCTCTGGTCAGCTTGCTTAGCTAACCAGGTGAGCGCTTTTGTTAGGCACTACTTCAGTGCTGTCATGAATGCTAGCAGTACATGCAAGCCCAACCAGCTGATGACATTACTGCAGCTACAGCGGGCTGGCCACAAAAACTAACCTGCAGTGCTAAGGCCACAGAGGTCCGTGTGAGATCACTTTTGCTGCTGCTGCTGCTGCCTTGTCTTGCTGGGCTGCTGATGACCCCTCCGCCTCCTCCTCCTCCTTAGGCAGAGGCAGGTGGTAGAGCAGCCTCTCGCGGTCCCCAATGGGCGCTGGTGCGCCGCCCAGCAGGTCGCGACCCTCGGCCGACTTGGGGAAGGCAATCACGTCCCGGATGCTGGGAGCCCCACAGGCTATGCACACCAGCCGGTCCACACCTGGAAGCAGCACCCACGGAGGGGGAACTCAAGAGGGGGGAACTCAAGGGGAACTCATGACTGCTCAAGACATTTTATTAGAAGCCCTGCAAGAGGGATATAAAAGAAGAGAAAACTGACCGAGAGCTATGCCTCCGTGTGGGGGTGCACCAGACTCGAGGGCTTCAAGCAGGTGGCTCAGCTCTCCTACGTCCTCCTGCATCACGAAGCAGCGATGAACACATCATTCATGCGTCTGTTCGTAACATCTCACGGTAACGAGATGTCAGCCCAGTGGCTAAAGCATAGAAAGTGATGAGCTGTGAAACACACACATACATTTCTAGCGGGGTAGGGTGCCACCCACAGTGAGAGCAAAGTGAAAGCAAGCATCACCTGTAAGTGTGCACCTAAGTGATGCCAAGCAAAGAGCATTTAGATCCCATGCAGGCAAGCTGAAAGGCTGCCCTTTTTGCCAACAGCAGCTGCATGAACAGAGAGCACATTTAATTATGATCCTTCTTGATCGTCATAGGAACTTCAATTCAATGTTCTGACAGCCACCTGGATAAAACTATGCCCACAAGTTGTAAATGCTCAGCAAGGCAGTTTGTATGCCATTCCATCCTTTTCTTGTATCCATCAGTAGCTCTCACACACTGTATAGCCCAGGGTCTACATTGTTCCCCAGAAATGCATACGAAAGGTGAGGGGTTGCAATTCCACCTTCTGTTCCACTGCAAAACTTATCCCTGGCTCCAATGAACAGTGAGGTTATCATCCCACACATCACTCCACACGCTCAAATAATTGTGAGAAGTAGGTCATCCCTCGATTCCTCAAGCTGCACTCTTCAAGATGACCATGATGATGACACTGTGTCGTCCTGTAGTCAAGCAAAAAAACAAATTCTTGCCTGGTGCCAGGCATGCATCGCAATCCATGATGATTCAAATTATTTTGCCTAACCCTAACAAACTTTATTTGTTTGCTCCCTCCCTATCCCCTCACTCCCTCCCCAGCGGTTCTAAATTTTCATGCCCCGCTCTCCCCTTTTCCTGCCCTTGGACATTTTTTTCTCCCCCCACCCTGCTGTCCTAAATTCTCATCCGTTTGGTTACTCCATCTTTACTCCAATCTCTTCCTTACATCCCCTCCGCCACCACTCCAGCCACCTCTCTGTCACCTCTATGGCCCTGAAGTTCAGTCTCCCCCCCAGCCCAAATACCAAAGCCTCCATTAAAGTTGTGCCCTCATTGATCCGGTGGCGCAGTTGTATATCTGTGCAGCCCGTGGCAATATGCCCTACGGTTTCCTAATTCCCACAGCAGCATACACAGGTTTCATTCTGCTGCCTGTAGCTTCCCACGTACGGTATGTCCATGTTCTCAGGCCCCCCCGCCCGTGCTTCAAAGAGCGATGCGATGCTCCACGTGTTGCCATAGAGACCTTCCCTCCCAATTTCCAGTTTCTCTGCCCTGTAGGCCTCCACAATTCATTTTCATTCCCATTCTCTGTGCCCAAATCATTCTCTCTGCTGCCTTTACCTGCTTTTTAACCATTGCGTGTTGGAGGAGCTCCCTCCACCCTCACCTGTAGTATGTGGGTGAGCACGTGCCTTTGGGTGGGAGCGTGATGGATGCGAATGGAGCCCCCCGCCACCTCCCAGCCGTTGAGCACCAGGTCGTAGTGCTGACCCCGCACCTGCACAGCACACGGAACACACTGCAAGAACATTCTTTCGCCAACCCCTGGACAACCCCTTCAGTGCAACGTCTCAGTTCAGGTATGTTTGTGTGTGGCAGCTCTTTTCTTTCTTTAACGCAACCACAGGCATCATCCGCGAATGACAGAATGAAAGGCTAATTACAAAGCCGCCTGCAGCTGTTTTGGCCACATTGTGCCATCTTGTTTCTTGTTTGGAGGCTTCAGTTCTCTTTTCTGTAGTATATGCACTAGTAGTACGTTTTTTATCGATATGGTGGCAGTTTTTAAACTCGTGTGCTGAAGAGCGATGGCTGCCTGGGCTTGCATTATGTGCACTCACAAATTATGCAAAACTCGCAATGCCGTGGTGGCAGCACAGTTGCTTTCTAGCATGATGTTAGCATCAGTGACTTTGTGGAT
Source organism: Haemaphysalis longicornis (assembly GCA_013339765.2). Classification (NCBI taxonomy): domain Eukaryota; kingdom Metazoa; phylum Arthropoda; class Arachnida; order Ixodida; family Ixodidae; genus Haemaphysalis; species Haemaphysalis longicornis. Next base: position 180,083,586 of record CM023450.1, read on the forward strand.
GATACCAGTTTTGAGAGTAACCATGGTCTGTCACATACAAACGTGAAGTTTCTATACGTAATAAAGTTTACTGGAGCAAACTTGTGCTCCGCAATAAACTGTAAGAGAGAGACTAAAGCAGTTCCACTCAATGTAAAAGCTGTCGGAAGTGCAGAACAGTGATTCACCAGTACCTTGTGTTTATGTTGTTTATTGCAACATTTGTACATTCAGTAAGGCCACCTGCATAAGACTGCCTGATAGAGGCGGCCTTGCTCCTACTCTCCCTCCAAGAGGATCTGTGGCGCCCTCACTTGACTAGTATCAGTATTAGCCTGGCATTGATACCGAAAGTGGCCAAGAGAAAGTGCCGCAGCCTCTGCAAAGGCCTATAAAGAGACGCTGGATTAAGTTTTCATTTACTTGTGGTAATTAACGCGTTAATTCACGATGTCTTCCTTATTTTATATTATTGTGTACTTACTTGTGGCCTAGCATTGCTAGCATCCATGGCAATGGCGTAGCGCAAAGATCACCGTTAATACTTTGCAAATGAGTAGCACGTGCCTCTGGGCTCAATGGGATAGACATTAGCTTCATAACGCGAAGGACCCAGGTCCAATCCCGACCAGAGGAAGTGTTTTTCTTTTCAAAGCCTCCCTTCCAGTGTGTCACACTGTAAGCCTAGATAAGGTATGATGACCAGCTGGGCCCCTAAGGTGCCCCGACTTTATTAGCGATCGTTGAAGAAGCAGCCAAGCAAAATGATGCACACAGTCGAGTGTTGGCATATCGGATGCCGTGGGCTTTGGTCTGCATGCATTTATCGTGGAGTGCAGTCCTTTCTAGAAACACCCAGTCAGAATGAGGACATTCTCAATCAAACCAGAACAGTCTAAGTGAGTGTCAAATGGGTTACACACTTTCTCTATCAAACAAGACAGGCGGGCACAGCCGGAAGGGACAAGCAGATGCCTGGAACTGTCAACAAAATGTAAATGAATGACTAACAAGGCATGGTTTACGGCAATATGAACCATAGACGGAACGTTGGCAGCAGTGCCGTGGTTAGTTTAGCTTCACTGATTTGCCCAGCCCTGTTCTCTTGAGTGGCTGGTTTATCTGTTTTATTGATGTCATTGACTCTGTTTGTCTTAAATCTTCAATTTATATGAAGACCGCATCATTTGGGTATGATTTCATGCTACCTAGGCAGCAAAGATAAGCATTTCACCCAACAAAGGGTCAGGACATTGACTTCGTGATGAAGCTGTGCAGCAAAACTCGTACCGTGTGTGAAAAGCTGGCCTTCCTGATAAACTACCTTCGCTGAGTGGCAAGCAGCTTCAAGGAAGTCTTCCTAGCTAGAAAACTGGTTGAGCATGGACATTGATTTGCTCTGGACTGCTCTCCTATGAGTGTGTAAGCATTTTTTGATATTTTAGGATTGTTTTGAATTTTTCATATATAGATATAAGAATACTTTTGTAAGCTTTCCTCCCAGTTTGACTAAATGTTTGTACTTGGTGGTATAAGTTTTGTATTTGATTCATTGCTGTGCATTAAAAGAAATATAGTTAAATTGTTAAAGCCAATAGCACAATTGACTGCGGCAGAGAAGCCCACGCTCGGTCTTTATCTCACAGTTGCAATTTAACAATGCATAACCAAGAACAATATTCACTCACTTATCTACATGAACCTGCAATAGAGTAACAGACAAGGAAAGAGATTATTCAGCCCTGGCAAGAGCCCTGGAAGGAGAAGATGACCAGTCTCCATTGTCGCATTTGCCTAGCTATGCACACTGAAGGCCCCGCACCATTTTGTGTCAAGAGTGTGGCAGACAATAGACTAGGGGTCATATCTACAGTATCTACAGGCACTGCAGGTGTTCCCCCAAAAAGGGTATCTAGATCTAGATCCTACACACGCCTTGTATAAAATATGTTTTGCCAGCACTGTAGCTGACAAACCACACCCCCAGAGAAGCCTGCAGGGCCTCCTCAAGGCTACTTATCTAATTTAAAACGATGTAGACACTCATGTGTTCCATCCTGCTACCAGCACACCAATGGCTATCATTGACGCAACGAAACCGCAACACAAAGTCTTGGCATCACCCCTCGTATAAAATGTAAGTATACAACTATGGGCCCAGCCTGTTTCTGTCCCAAGGTGGGGCAGAATGAGGAGCCGGCCAGCCAAACGGTCCTCGCTCACCTTGAGGGGATCGGTATGCAGGAGGTGGGCGTCGTCGGGGTGTGGTGCAGTGAATGGGTGGTGGCTGGACTTCACGGACCCTGTGGGGATAATACAAACACCGGAGGCATCAGCCACAGGATGGCCACCACAAGATTTTGATTTCGTGGACTTTTCGCGTGCACCTGTTGCACCTGATCAGAGAGACGGAGCCAAAGGTCACAGACACATGCAGACTGCTCCCTCACAGACATAAAAATGTCATCATTTAACAACAGCCCCAACTTGTACCTTTCGGACTTTATTCCAAAGGGCATACTATCGCAATTAAAAAAAAAAAAAGAACTGCCTCCACTGTCTCATAAAAACCACTTACCTGCTTCTATTTGGCAAGGTGCATCAAAAGGTCGCCACAGACACAATCACACTGTGTGGAATGTTGCCTGACCACGGAACAAAGCTGGCAGCGCTCGTGTCTGTTTATCTCTCTACGTCCGAGTTTTTTCGCGCTGTTTTTTAAGGTGACCACGGAGTAGTAAGAGTGAACTAGCCAACAAAAATGACATAACTCTGCAAGTAAACAGCACAAGGTGGAGAAAACGAGAATGTTGGCCCGCTCTTTGAGCAGGTTTTAATGCACGGTAAAGCCCCTGATGGGGTCTTTTCTTCCTGGCCTTAAATTAAGACGCGCCGCAGATTGTGCAAGAAACAAAAAAAAAGAGAAAAACTTAACCACAATACCACAGGGTCCATATCCAATATAAAAGGACAACAAAAAGATGGTAAGAGGAAACAAGAACTATTCTGCCGATAGTGTGAAAACAAAAGCCCGCGAACAAACCAAGCTTTCTTGCCGTGAGGAGCTAATTACAGTTCTGAGTTACAGGCTAACAGTATCCCATAGCTTATTGTGGATGCCATGGTGTTTATGGTTGCCAGGGACCAACCACACTGTGCTACCCCTTGTCCTCATGTTGGAATATTAAAAAAATTCATGTTTAACGCAGAAGAGCTTCAGTTGAAAAATTTTTATGAGCAATCCTGAAGACAATCGCATTTTCAAGAAAACCTTTTTTTCAAGAAAAAGAACAGAGGTTTCCGTATTCTTGTGGTAGCACCAAAGTAGTTGCGTGTGTTAGCCAGGAGTGCAACAAATAAGACGGTAACGATGATGAGCTCATCATCACTGTACGTGCTCACCTTCTCTTTCTAAACCTCCTGGGGTGTTAGCTTGAGTATAGCATGGGCTGCTCTACTGAACGATTCCCCTGGTGGCCCAGGAATTGTATGGCGGCCTCCAGTGCCACTTTTTTTCTGCCAGAAAGTAGCTCCACATTTATGACAGAATGCTTCCTCTATGTCTTTTCTTTTCCCGAGACTGTCTCATACAGGGACTCTTAATCACGGGTACATTGTGCACCATTTTATTTAAGACTTGGTGGGGAACTCTAATGGCAGAACCGGCCTGGACATGTGATGTACAATACGTGGCAAATAAAATGTGAACACTAAAATATGAATCAGAACATGCAAAATTGAAAAATACTGTTCGTTGAGGTCTAATAATGGGGCACGATTGGTATATTCGGAAAGCCACATTTCGGGACTTGTGTTTGTAACCAAGCCACGCGTCATTTTGACATGTATGGAAAGACCCGCCACGGTGGCTCAGTGGCTGAGGCGTTGCGCTGCTGAACACGAGGTCGTGGGTTCGATTCCTGGCTGTGGTGGCCGCTTTTCTGATGGGGGTGAAACACAAAAACGCCCGTGTGTACGAGATTTCGGCGCACATTAAAGATCCCCAGGTGGTCAAAATTAATCCAGAGCCCTCCACTACGGTGCGCCTCATCGCCTGCGTTGCGTCGGCGCATTAAACCCTACAATCAATCGACGTGTATGGAAAGAAATCGCGCTATTTGCATGTTCTGATTCATATTTTCGTGTTCGCGTTTCATTTTCCGTGTATTGTACATTGCCTCTTGTTACTAAAAGTTACCCATGCCCCAACTGTGTGCACTTTTGTGCTTGCGCTTGGCTGCACAGGTTTGGTGTTGCACAAAGTTCCCACCTTATAACCTTACAAGTTCCCACCCCAAAAGCCAGACGATTTAATGTGCTTTGCAGCAAAGGAAGCTTTCTGCAATACCTCGAGGGCTTGACAGAGAGAAATGGATGCGAGAGAGAGGGAGGCAATGGATTTCACTGCATTCCAGTGTCAAAACCTGTGCCCTAGTGCATGTCGTAGGCACAGTTAACATTAAACTGAAGCTCCTAATGTCCAGGTTGGTGGGTGCAGCCTACAAGCAGGTGTGGTATGTGCGTGGAAGCCCTGGCCCCTCACCTTCGTCGTCAAGGCAGAAGAGGGGGAAGTCGGTGACCCAGAGGAACCGGAAGTCGTTGGGGCACAGCCTCTCGGCCAGGCCGCTTTCGCACAGCACCTCGTGCACTTCAGAGCGCAGACGGCCCAGCACTTGCCTCTGCGTGAGAGAGGGAAGGGGAGAGGCACAGGGCTCGCTCATCCACACTTAGAAAAACAAAAAATAAAACTGCAAATACTGGGTAAAGCTCACTCTGCCATGCTTTATCAGTGCCCTCTTTGACTGGACCTCTATTCACCAAATGGCGACAGGCTCCTAGCAGAGGAAGGAGGACTTGTACCAGAAACGTTCTACTTTAGGACTACTAGGAACAACGTGTACATGACCGCTCCCCATTCTTATGTAACCTCCTGCTGTTTTTTCTTGAATGTGCGTCAACAAACGAACCTCACACATTTGCCAATAGGGAAGACGGCAACCACAGGTTATTGGACAACACAGTTTCATCCTAATCTGTCGTTGCAACCGTGTGCTGCCAAGGGCACCCCCATTGCACCTAGAAACATTCCTCTGCTACTTGGTGTATCAGATCGGGCTATCGCGCATGTGCGCCGAGAGCAGTTTTCACTTTGTTGCCCAACTCTCCCTTCCCCTCGATGCCCACGTAGCTATATAACCGACTGAATAAACGACCGGTGGGTCATTCCTTCCTTGCTCAGCTACTGGTCGCCTCGCCTGTTACTACGAACACGATACACTTGGCTTGGCCAGTCGCATGGCTTCTTTTCATTCTTAAAGCCAAAATCAACACAAAAGGATAACTTTTTTTTTCTTGCTCGTCTCGCATGAAGCTTGTAAGGAATCCTTGACAAATAAATCTTTCGGTGCTCCATTTTTATATTATAAAAAGACCTTACAATAATTCTGCTGTTTTTTTTTTATCTTAGGCAACTTTCAAGATTGTTGGTGAGCCATGCCAAGGAAAAGTGGAACATTCGTACCCTGTACATGAGGGCACTGAAAAATGGCGTTAATGTGGGCTTGTTGGTACGTACTTGAAGTTTGATAACAGCGCTAAGACAGAACAAAGAGGTTAGCTTGTTTTAAGAACTTCGAAGGAGAGCCGCTGTGCACGCCTTCTTGGATGATATGATTCTTCCTATATCACCAGGAGACGTTTTGCGCCCGATCCTGGGGTGATTAAGGGACACACGGCTCAATGGCTCCCGATGATTTCCCGCGCATAGCAGCAAGTAGGCGCTGATCACGGGAGCAATTGCCGGCATACCATGAGAGGCTAGGTCCATCCATTAATAAGCATCATCACCACCACCACCAGGAAAGAGAGAAGACGATAGCAAGACTTGGCACTGTGGCAGGCTCGCTGATGCGCACCTCACCTAGACACTAGCGCAACATTTTGCTCTAGTACATATTAGTATGAAACTCTATGTTGGACTACAAGCAGAGGGGAAAAGTGACAGTTCCAACAAAATACATGTACTATGTATTCAGTGCGAAACATCAAATTTGGCTGCTATGCCTAAGTGATGGGTCTGCTGGTCTCACACAGGGAAGGGTACTGACAATGGCATACGGGGACTGGGCAAATACCATTTAAAACAGGCCTACAGCATGAGCCCGTAAAAGCAGTACCAGTGCAACAAGTCAGCCCACTGTCCTGGTCTTATCAGAAAAGATGAAAGGCATTTTTGACCACAGGCATTGCATTCAATTTCAGGTCACTTACAAAGCAGACGGGCACTGAAGGTTTGGGGTTAGCAGCAAGATACCCACCCCATTCGTAAAGGAGCAGCAGCAGCAGCAGTGAAAATGCATCACCGACCATGTGGTACGTTGGTTCTTCTGAGGACTTGTACACTCTGCTCACAATAAACTCAAGGCCAGCATTGGCGACACTTTACCGTACTTTGTGGCTTCAGTAATACCAAACGTTTTTCAAAAATGCTCTCGAGAAAGGTTTCCGGAATGCACTCTGTTATCACAGACATTTGGAAGTTCCATTGGAACCTGCATAAGGGCCGCTTCAAATTTTTGTTGTTTCCACTCCATCCTGCCGAAACCTCGAGTTGCAGTCAGTAGCTGGATGAACCAAGAAAACGCCGCTCGGGCGGGTCTACATAAAGAGAATCTTTCAGTGCAACACAGCGCTGATAAAAACAAGAGTTTGCTAAAACAATATGAGCATCAAGACTCCTGCTCCCCACCCCCTCACATCGTTACGAATTCCGCAACTTGTCCTTCACAAATCTCAGTATAGGCATCTTAAAAGCCAATTTTCTTTGACAAGGCCCCACTCACCGCTGATTCAGTGGGGCCAGCGCATAGAAGGAGCGAGTCCCCAGGTTGAGCCTCCACCATGGCCGACAGCTGCCCTTGCGCCTCGAAGGAGAGGAGCTTCTTGCCACCTGATGGCGACTCTTGTTGTGCAGACAGCGGTACCTCTGCCAGTACTCCCTGCGTAACGTTTCACCCTATTAGCATGGTACGTACATAAACTCCTTTATCGCAAAGCGCTGCTAGAATTGGTAGTGTAAAAGAATGCACTGTGCATTTCGACTAGTCTTGGGACATATTTGTTCATTGACGTAGCACGGCGTCAAGCTGTCTATTATTCAGTTCTGAGTGAGAATGAGAATGAAATTGGAGCAATTTAGTGATCGGTTCAGGAAAACAATGTTCAGTGGAAGACTAGAAGATCTTAATTATGTCCCCGCTTGCATGAAAAAGGCAAAAAAAAAGAACTTTTGGGGCTATGCACATGCACTGCAATTGACTACTTGCTATGAGAGAGTGCAAGGCACATGACTACGCAGAAGCTGCAAAGCTGCAGCCTGCTAGCTACTAGTTACACTGCAACTCCATGAAGGACACATTCAGAATTTTCTTTTTTTTTCCCCCAGGGTAAGAGGCGAGGTGGCTTCGGAAAACTGGAACTGGATCCATTTAGCAGCACCAGGTCAGCAAAAGGGCATCACATCCTAATCAGGACCTCCTACCGCCATTTCCCACTGGTGCCACCAACCGCATGCAGTCAACCAATGCAAATGGGTGCTAATGCACCAAAGCTACACCTATACAGCTTACCATAATGAATTTCCTAGATTACAATCAGTGCCATAATTTGTTGTGCCAGTTCCTGTAATGTTCTGTGTTGTTTGCATACTTTTCGCATGGCCAACCTGGAGGTCGGTCATAAGCTAGAGCAGCAAAAAAGTGACGAATGTCCACATGGCTCCCAGTGCCAAAAAAGGCAGTGTTCACCAACGACGTAACCGGGCTAGATATTCTGGGGACCGAAGGAATGGTCAGAGGCCGCTCGCTACTTTGGTAGGCTCGTTGTACTTGCATGTATATTACCTCAACACATTTTGCTACTTGTTTTTTTCAGTAAGGCTGACGTCAACGAAACTAAGGCGATGGGTCACTGTCAGCTTTTGGCATGTGAACTTCAGAGCCGAAAGTTCATCATATGAACAGTTCAAGACATTGGGCACACACACCACACACTCCATACCCAGTTGATCCAGCTACCATGTCATAATGTCGCACGTTCATATTTCTCGATAGCACAGTGCATGCCACTGCTGTTTTGTCAGAGCTAACAAGTTGTGTCCTGCAGCATGTTTTGCAGTGCTACAGTGATCTATGCTGCCAACTACGGTGCCTCCCATAGCTTACTGACATCTACCAAAAATTTTAAAAACAAAGGCAAATTTTCGTTTAGGAAAAACCTATAGCCACTTTAGTACCTATAGCCAGCCGAGTAAGCATTGCCAAAGGTTGCTGTCAGACTCCAACCAAGCACGTAACAACCGTTTTCTACACAAGAGTGGAACACAAAGTGGGAAGATTAACTCGAGCGGGTAGGGCGAGTGCAATGATGCTCGCATATTGCTGAGATCCTTCATCAGAAAAACACTGGTTTACACTAACCTGGAACTGGAGCTGCTGCCTGGCCAGCTTCTTGAACGCTTCCAGGTGCCGCCTCCGAAGCACGCCCTGCAGTCGTCACCAAGTGTTGCAACAGAGAAACCCACCCGATGCCAGCCAGGGTGGCCAGTGTGGCCACTGTGCAGATTTTGCTTCACAGTTGTTTGGGGGACACATTTCCCATTTTGGCTCACAGATAACAGGAAGCAAAGAACAGAGGCAGGGCCATTAAATAAAGTCTTTTAAAAAAGCTTGCGTAAGAGGCATGCTGTTCTTGATGATATTTTTGCCCTTTATTAACCTATGCACTCGAGATTTGCCTATTTAGTGTACTTTAACCCACGAAGCACAAATATGCAGTCTGTTTCGCCTGTGTTGCATAATTTCAGAGTCGGCAGCATTAGCAGAATTCCTTGGAAACTCTGGTTCTCTCTTTAGCATCAACAGCTCGCTCCATATACTGGATAGAATCCAGTGTGACATTAAACGCTGGCAAAATAAAAATACAGTTGATATTTTGCTAGGAGGCCAAACCGATCACATAGCGTGTATCCTGAACACAATGCCCCAGTGTTGGGCCAGGGTAGCAGTTCAATTTTTAATGCAGGGCCTCTTATAACCAGCAAACAAACAGTGTCAAAAAATACCAATTTTGTACCATAGCCCATCCAGAATCTTAAAATAAATTTTCACTTCTTTGCATTCAGAGCACAAAGAAATGTATAGTGAGAACCGTATAACGCACGAACATCATCGTTTTCTCGGTAAAGTGCCCCCTCCCCATAGAGTTCTCGCTGTAACTGTATCCCTGAAATCTAGCTCGCACCAAATGCTGCACATTGCTGTTCACATCCTGTTGACACGTCTGCTACAGCAGGCCAAGTTAGGCAAGCGTGCCATTGCCTTTCCAATCGACAAAATGTGACTCAATGGCGGCTTTTGCTCGCTCGCCACGTCCTCACTTGCCACTGTCAGCATCAAATGAGGCTGTTGAATCCATGCTGTATCCACTTTCCATCTCTATCTGCCTTCTTGATTTGAGAAAGCGCCACTTCTGTGCGTTGTGCAGGCTGCTGAAAGTGGTACCTCTGTGCACACAGTTACTTTCAGATGGCTGACCGTGTGGGCCCTTCGACCGCTGACTGAGAGATGGCTCTTCCGATTCCGAATACGAGCCAAGCTCAGATTCGAATTCGGAGAACTTCTCATCTGAGGAATGGTTGAGTTTCACAGTGTCAGATACTGATAACAAAACAATGGAGCCACCGTCCCGGATGCGTGCACGGAAAACCGAAAATATGATGTGGAATAAAGGCGATTTCTCACCCCCGCTCTTCCCTTTCAACACATCATGTTCCAGACGCAATCATAATCAAATAAATGGCTATGCTTGTTCCCTGACATTCCTGAAACCTAACTGACACTGGCGGTGCATCACGGCCAGAAACACCCGCCAGTGAAACGTTTAAATGACAAAGTGCGACCTCAGCGAATCTGTGTAGCCTTCCTGTTGTGTGTCTGCCTATAGTTGGTTTAACTGCATGGAGCTTGTTTCCTGTTTGTGTATCCCAATGTATCCGCCAAGTGCCCAGAAGTTTTCTTATGATGAGTGGTTTGACATCACAGTATGGCACAGGCACAATGTCCACATTATCCCGAAGAGTTGCAGCAGCTGCTTCCCTGTCAGCAGCCGCATTTCCTCAATGGCCCGGTACCCAGCAGCAAAAACACAGCTGCCACAGACAGGAAACAAAAGGATGTGGTGAATTGCACTCACGGCTCCCCGAGGTACCACGATGGCCAGCACAGAGCTCCCCTCCATCTGAGCCGGACCAGTGAGTGCGGCCGAGATCCCAGAGTGCGGCTCCCGAAACATCGCAGTCACATCTCGCAGCTGCAAGTACAAAGCGCAGCCCAAATTACGTGCAATTATGACACAAGCTTCACGGTTTATGATGATAATGATACGGAAACACAGTTATCAACTCATCCTTAAATGTAACAAAAGAATTTGAAAAGAAACATTACATCAAAGAATTTTCTTGTTAATTCCACTTGCTGATATAATTTAAGTTGCTGACTTCAACAGTTGCACTAAAATGAGGAAATGGTAATGAGGAAAAGGTTACTTGTTTGCAGTAATAATCAACCACTGCATAAGTTTTTTTCTTTTCCCCTTGACATTTCACAATTTCTTACGAAATTTTATTTTTTAGATTGATACACTTGGCTAGAATTGATGCTGAAAGGCGCAGACATACAGTAACAGGCTTATAAGGAAACCCACCAAAAAATAAAGGTTCTTTATCAGAGACCGTTTTTCTATCACGAATCTCACCACTTCATATTGATGCCGAGAACAATCTCCTCCGACTCCTTGTCACACTAACACCCATTCCTCCAAAAAAAAAAAAAAAAGGAATGGAAGAACCTAAGTAGACGAATCAGCCAATTCTAATCCATTACAAAAATGCAATGTTAGCAGAATGCACTTTCTGTAGCACCACTAATTGACACCTATGACCCACAAAAAGAAAGGGGGTGGGGGAGTAGTCAGAGCAAGACAGACACTCTGGATTTATGCTTAAAAAAAAAAAAAAAAAGAAATTCACGGTAGACTGTCAATCGCATCACTGAACTCAAACCTCACACAACTGCCTTATTCCACTTCACACTACTCTTCCTGCTGAACACTGAGTTTCTGTCTTCGCAACACACCCTCTTTAACTTTCCCTGAAAGCTCCTTCTTGTGCACCTCTCATGGTTCTCATCATCACCTCTTCCTACACGACTTTGCGCTCCCTCAGTTCCTTTGCTGTAGCCCTCTTCACTTGTGCCCTTCTTGCCAAATACCCTGTCATGCTTTGAAAAACTAGAAACTCGCACAGTTGCCGATGCATGTTTTATCCATTATGAGCGATGCGTTCAGCATTTTTCTGCACATCTTGCCTCACACACATTGTGACTTGGCCACAAGAAGCTTTTTAGAAGAACTGAGTCCTTTTACATACGCCTGTGTCGTGTGTCGGTGTGTATCTCCACAAATAAAGTACAAAAGACGCTGAATGCCATGTTTGAGGGACAAAGACCTCTATGCACTGAGAGGCAACAGCAGAGGTTGCAAGTTTTAATGGCTCTTGAGTGAGCCATTAAATTGCACTTGAGTGAGTGAGCAGCTCGAGTGAGCCATTAAAACTTGCACTCGAGTGAGTGAGCAGCTCGAGTGAGCCGCCGAATGATGATGGATGCAGCTGCGATGATGGTACAAAAGCTTCTACACCATGAATTATAATTACTCTATTCTAGCATGCACATTTGTCCTGGGAAAATAAAACCAAGAATGGCATGCCTGGTATGATCACGTACCAGCTGAAACTGCGCTAATGATTGCTTATCATTACCGACACAGCAGATCAACCATAGCTGTGCATTCGTGCAAGCAAGGCACCTAACACTGAGCAGCCAGTGGCAACCAACACCAAAGTAAAACATTTTATCTTTTTGCATGCAACAAGATAACGGTATTCCAGACTACAGAGAGAAACTGTCGCAGATAGCAAGCACCCCTACTTTCTTTGCTCGAACCTTAATTTAGTGATTCTCCTTGCCCCCCCCCCCTTTTTCCCCTCTCTCCAAAGCTGAAAAAGCTGCTAAAATAACACCATGCACTGTGCCCTCTTTCTGCCCTTAAAAGCAGTGTAATTGGTCTTGACAGACTTTTGCTGCACATATTTTATTCTTGAATGTGAACATCTTTGCCAGACCTCTGTCTGGTTGGGTTAAACTTGAGGAAGAGGCAAATACCCCAACCAAGGGTGTTTATTGAAAGTTTTTGTGACTTGAGTTTGGAGGTGCCACTCTAATGCAAGTACATAGCACAAACAGCATGTTGTTATTCGAGGGTGATGAAGAACCGTCCAAGAACGTCAATAGATCAAGTCCTTGCACTTGCAAATAACTCGTACTGTGAAGAAAATTTTTCTCCTGTTGCTTTTGTTTCCGGTAGTGATAATTTGCTGTGTGTTAGAATCGAGAGCATGTTAGATCGAAGTAACTACACTACCAGCCACAACAACACAGAAGTTGCAAGGAGCACTGACTAATACATGTTTGCTTTGTAGAACCTCTGTAGGAAAAATCATGAAATGCAAATGTTACCCGCCAGTAGCAAAATGAATGCACAAGGCCACTCTTTTAAGCCCAAAACAGTGTGCGGCGAGATTACAAGATGACGCATGATGTGCAGATAAGCTGGCTGAATGAGCACGTAGCTCTATTTAAAAGAACCGAAGCACTGCGCAACAACACGCTCCCAAATCTTCTAGAGCTTCTTGCTAATAATCCACTGGTAAGGTGCTTCATTTCTCATTCTGTTCCGCAGAACCACTGACTAGCCAAAAGCTTAATGCTAACTTCTAACTAGACCCTGCCGTCAAATAAAAGGTGCACCCTTGCAATGGAGGCAATATTAGCTGCACGTGCATGTTACACAATACAACCTTAACTCAAACCCAACTGGACCACGCAAAAAAGTTACTGTAATTACAAGCAGAGGGTAAAACGAGTGCGTGCTTTGTCTCTCTCACCAGCATGGAGGAGAGCCGCAGATCAGGCTTATCCGTGCCGTAATCCTCTAATGCCTGGGCATAGGTCATGCGTGGGAAGGGTGTGGCCAGGGCCTTTTCCTGCTGCCTCCTGTCTTGGGTGGAGGCGGAAGAACCCCGTGGCTGCAGCCAGCTGGCACGCAGCAGGGCCTCGGTGAGCAGCATCACGTCGTCAGCACTGCAGAACGACAGCTCCACATCAACCTGCGGGCGTCGGCAGCCTTATTTCCACCGTCTCCCCTCGCGTCTTCGGAAGCCACGACAATTCTGCCCTTCCTAGCCACTGCATTATATTCACTAACCCATGTACACATCAACTCAATACGCCAAACAAAATCTCGTTTCAAATGTCAGTAAATGAACGCACCACCGTTCATCACACAAAAACAAAATTCCTCGATGCACTTACGTTGGCTTACATGCTTTGAAGGTAATGCTATCAAAAGATCCTTATAATAATACACCCATTTGTTTCTATTTCCCTCAGCCATTGTTTTTTCGTATATTGGTGCGAATTGCTTTGACATCCTGACTGGCGGCACCTCACGCCACTTTTCCCAAAAAGATTCTCTGTGGCTGAGGTGTACCTGTTGAACGTGCGTGCCGTCATGTTTACGTGTCATGTGACAGGACTTCCGTGCCGCATCCACTAGATGAACTCTTGTTTCGCCGCTGGCAGCGCGATGAGGTAGCATGGTGGTAACATACTCAACACCCACTCTGAAGACCAAGGTTTAAGTCTCGTACAAACTCAGGAGTCTTTTTCTATTTACTCTTTACAGCAGCAACAATTTTGTGTGCCCGGAAATAGCAACAACAATGCCAGTTTTTCCCACATGTGGAGCCCTGAAGACTCTGGCCTTAAAATTAAATGTGCCCCACCACAGACATAGGAGCAGGTGATGGATTTTTCACTGACCTGCGTGAACTCGGGCTGCCGGTCGGGCCGTGCCCCCTCGTCCCGGTAGCACCGGGCCACCTGGAAGTACCGGTCCAGGCCTCCTACCATGAGCAGCTGCTTGAACTGTGCACGGCCACCCAAAAAAGAACAACCAAGGTAGCAGATCCTTACCCGAAACTATCACAGATATCAACAAGCGATCAGCACAAAGGATCCACAATCGGGCAGCTTGCACTGACTCTCTTCATCTGCGCACAGTAGGCTCAGCCCATTAGCCAGACGACCACAGCCAAATGATTTCAATGTGCATTCCTTGTCTTGCAGTGGTACCACCCCCACTGAAACTGTTTTCTTGACGGCATTGTGATGACCACAAGTTTGTGGTGACCACAGATAGACAGCACGAACTCGGCTGGCAAGAACTGAGTTCGTAGAAACTGTGCTGCCTGGGAACACCAAAATTTCTCAAGTTTTGGGGGTGTTATGCACCATGGCTACTCCTGGGCTATATGAGGTGCGCTGTAGTGGAGGGCTGCAGGTTAATGTATGCAGACCACCTGGGGTTCTTTAACGTGCGCTGAAGTCTCGACACACTGACGTCTTCGTTTTTACCCTCCACAACAAAAAGGACTGCTGCGGTCAAAGTTGAACTGTTCCAGTATACTGTGCAAGGTCTCACCTGTTGGGGGCTCTGCACCAGAGCGTAGAACTGGCCTGGAAGCCGTGTCGGCACTACATACTCCTGGGCTCCCTGGAGAAAACACGTGTGACAGCCGTTTGGGGGGTAAGCACTACACCATTACCACTGCCGACATTTATTTCACTTTGGACGTACAACATCTCAAAGAGGCACCAAAGGGAGTCTTTAGATTACCAGGATAAAGTCTCGAATGCTTATGGCCACCTTCCGAGTCATTTCAGCCAACTGGCACGCATTGTTTTTTTTCAATAAAAAAAAATTGCCGCAATATGCGTCGGTTTTGTTGCGCCACCATTCTCTCCACTTCAGTGATGCTCACCAGAGGATGCACTATTTTCCTTTCTTCTGCCGTTCACGTCAAATCTGTTGTTTCTCTAGCCCAATTTGGACAAAACATAAAAAAAAAGATCATGGAGGTTTAGATTGAGAGGAAGCGCAAAGCAGACGTGGCCAACGAGAACTGAGGGGCCCAAATAGGGATGACTCTCCCGTTCATCCCCCTCTGCTGAAAATATAGAGCCTACGATTCATTTTTAATGAGGGATTTGGGGAACACGGGTGGCCGGCGGCCCCATTTCATCAGCCTTAGTGTGTTATAGGCATGTACGAGCAGTTTCTCAATTCAGCTAATTAACTAGGAAGTGTGAACAATAGCAAATTATAGACGTTTGTTTCGTGCACTCCTTCCACTGCATCCCTCTTTACAGAGTGGGAGGGCACCGAATTTTTTCTTTGCTTCTAAGCTCATTCACAGGTAAGCTAAGACTCTATACTTCTTCTAAACACTGAAACAAAGAATGAAATCAGTCAAATTGCACTCTGCAGTCCCAAATAAGCAGAGAACAAAATACCTTTGGTGTTTGCTTTCAGTACCTCTTGCGACAGCACTTTCACGACACCACAAAATGGAGTAATGGTTATGTTACAATTTTCTGTGTTTGTTTCAATAAGTTTGGTATATTACAAATATGCAACAAAATTATTAACAGGGATAAACAGCAACAGAATTGTTAGCCATGGAGGTATGAATGAACAGGTTATTTCAGTAAACAGATTTGCGAGTTTAAAATGGAGCGTAAGAGCTGGGACCTAGTACTATAACAGGCTCGGACTTATTTTAAAACATCAGCTTCCTATAGCAAGATTTTTCCTACCTGAATTTCTATCCTTTTTACACCAGATCCCAATGCCAATCTCGTAGCATGTAACTGAGCTGTGTCCTGATAATATATTCGCTACCTCTACTCAAACATTAATCGCAATCGGAGCCACTGCAGCACTTTGAGGCAGTATTGTAGAGAATGCCACTGCTGGTATCCAGTGGAACATTTGTCATGTAACCAACCCTTAACGATGCAGCACCGCTATTGCGGCAACTCTGCATGATACGATTGGACTTTAGGCGAATTGGCTATACTTTTCTGCTGCACTTTTGTAAAATCCATTCACCCTGCCAAAATTCATCACTTCATTTCAGTGCAACATATTAGGCCCGCTCCAGTGACAAACTTCGCCCCAATCACTACAGTGTGTCCACCACCTTGGTTAGATCACATTCACAATGTCAAGGAATAGTTTCGCCGAGAAGCCCAAATATGTCCTACAACTGCAACTGCCTCCTTCCAACTACAACTTGCAAATCTGTCACCTAAAGTTACCCGCTAACAAACTGCATCACGGTTCACACTTATAGCTCTGCTCCATTGACTGCAATTCCTCCTACAGATGGAATGAATAAACAAGTGCAAATTTATTTAAAAAAATGAAGGCTGCTTGGCCTCGCTTAGCTTTTTTTCACAGCTGAACACAAAGATTGTTCAAAGTTTTTGACTCTGCGGATTAGTTCAGGAGCTTGCTAACATTAAAAGAAACAAAAAAAAAAAGGAGCAGCAGCACCACTTACTCCAGGTGTCCTTTTAAACAGAGTTGGTGTCTCCACCTCTACAAAACCTGCAAAAACAAAAGAACATACACGAGAAAGCTCCAAAAATGGTTCGTTATTAGGTTATATATTGTCACTGTCATGAGAGCAGTCGCTGCTCGAAGAACTGCTTGCAAGCTGGCGAAAAGATTTTGCACTCATACTGGTGCCAACGGTGCCCAAGCATGCACAGCCATGAGCTTATTAAGATCACGGACCATGGGAATGGTGGCGAAAACTAACCGCTGTGACGTCTCGTTCCATGATGCCTGCTGTTGAGAGCCGCGCACTGCACAGGCGTGGCCAATCAGTATTGCATGCATGCCACTATCACTTGCTTCTTTGCGAATGCCACTTGCTTCAATAAATCAGCGCCAGGAGAACTTCGCCGGTTAGGGGGACACAGCCTTGCACCGCCCTAGCTCTGAAACTGATTTCGGCTAGTTCAGTATATTTTGCAGAGATGTTAAAAAAAAAAAAAAGCTGTAAGCACGAGTTAAGGACTCTGTACACCAGCCCTGCCTGTGGAAAAAGAGTTGATTGATTGATTGTAGGGTTTAACGTGCCGACGCAACGCAGGCGATGAGGCGCGCCGTAGTGGAGGGCTCGGGATTAATTTTGACCACCTGGGGATCTTTAACGTGCGCCGAAATCTCGCACACCCGGGCGTTTTTGCTTTTCGCCTCCATCAGAAAAGCGGCCGCCGCGGCCGGGAATCGAACCCGCGACCTCGTGCTCAGCAGCGCAACGCCTTAGCCACGTGAGCCACCGCGGCGGGTGGCTCAGAGTTACCACCGATTATGCAAGCATGCTCTTTCCACAGAAGGTGTTTTAATCAGCAGCCTAAAAAGGCCGGAGAGTTTCCTTTGGCACCAATTTATCAGAGTATCAGGCAACCACAGAAGACCAGGCAATAGTGGCACGGGTACCGTACTGATAGGCTGCGCCTGCGACTGTGCAAGGTCTTGACAGCAAGTGCCCCGCTCAACCAGGCAGCGCACCGGTTCGTTTTGGCTACCACTCCCATGGTACGTAAACTCAAGTTCCCGGAGGACATGTGCATGTACAAGAATTGCAGATGGCTTGGATACCACTAGAGGCATTTCATGGCTTACAAAAAAAAAAAAAAAAAAAACATACGGCCAGCCCCCGGTGACTTGACTGGAACGGGAAGTATGTGATCACAATGATACTCCAAGGACACTACTCACTGAGATACAACTACACCCTAATCGCTTTAAAACAAGCAAAAAAAAAAAAAAGGAAAACTTTGGCATAGGCAGGTGCCAAGTGTGTGCATGTGGTCACTAGACTAGGGCAGACAACTTCCCAGGCATACTAGAAAGGTACTGGCCTTTGCTATTTCAGGTAATCCTTCCCCCCCCCCACTCCTCACCTCTCGCCCAAGTAGACATTTGTCATGTGGTGTATATAGGCATGCTTCTGAAGCAGCCCCCACAGATACTTTTGGTGTTGCTGTTTTTCGTTGCAGTGAAATCTAGAAACCCTGACAAATCATTTTTTCCAACTACAATACCACTATCGACCGAAGCTGCTGTAAAAGGGAAGCTCTATTTACTATTTGAGGAAGTTGGGACCACTGTTTTAGAGCCGCAAGAGCCCATGTTTCAACGGTACAGCACATATAATCGCGGCTCCTGTTACAGCCGAGTCAGCGAAAGGAGACAGGAGGCAGGCAGCCAAAGTTGCACCTCCTACCGCACTTGTCGGCCAGGAAGTTGCGCATACGGAGCAGCATCTCTGAGCGGAAGCGCAGGTGGCGCTGCATCTCCAACGAGCGCAGGTCCAGGTAGCGATGCCGAAGCCGCAGGGGCTCCCGCTTCTGCAGGGTGGAGGGTGGGGGACAGACAAGACATGTTTATTTAAAGGGGGACACTGCTCTTAAAATAACTTCTTTCAATTTTCAAGTAAACTCAGTGAAACTTGTCAGTCTTGCTGTTTTTTCCCCGCTGATTTAAGATATGCCATTATTTTTTCAGCTAGTCAATTAGTTCCCAAGATAATTATGAAATCTTGATTTGTTGAAATGTGCCTCAATCTGTCAATACCAGCACTACCACCTTTGTTTTTTGCCTGTAGGCTCAGGATGTCATATCTTTTACAAAATAAAGAAACAATTTCTACACGAAAGAAAAAGAATTTAATTGCCTAATGTCCCAATTATTTGTCATGCTTGTACATTAATAAATATTTGCACTATCAGCTCACTTTATTGTTTCTGAGTTTATGAAGTGCAAAAATGTGCAAACGCACACAGAAAAACAATTTGCAATTTTTGAGAAAAAAAAAAAAAGGCTGAAAGGGCTAGGGAAATAACTAGAGGATAGCAATTCTTTGAAACCACAGTCAGAAACGCGTCCCTCACTACTGCCGCAAGAGTCAGGCCCTGCTAACACGGTGTACGCCGATTGGTGCATTGTGCACAAGCCTCGCTCCCAAGTACTGAAATTGTCTAGAAGATGCCGCCTTTATCACAGCAGGTTCAAGTTTTTTCCTTGTCAAGCACAATGACACTCACTGCTGTGTTTCTGTAGTACACCTCAGCCACCAGCAATGCTCAAAATCATCCCGAATAGTGTGCCTTGACCCCCCTGCCGACATCTCAGGACATAACAGCACAGTACCATACCTGCTGGTACTCCCTGGGCAGGAAGGGGAGGTCCGACCGTGCTGGGTTGAGTGGCCGCAGTTCCTGGCACACCACCTCCACGCTGCCAGTGTCCATTTGCTGTTGGCATAAGCAAATGGGGCAAGGGGGAGAGGTCATTCGTGTTACTAGAAGAAGGATCATCAAAATGTCTTGAACACTGCACGGCTAAATTGCATGAAACAATTCCAAGGACTACAAAACTGTTTCCTCTGCCAATCCCCTTCTTCCCCCTGTAACAATATCTATGTGCAGATAGGAGCAGGGAGAGAAAGAAATGGCATGCCCTTTTTAGCTCTGGTTCCCCACCCACTGCATCTTGATTTTAAAAAAGTGAAACAAAAATGCACATGAAATCGGCCCCTGGATCCCCTACAACATCTGTCAAAAGCAAAAAAATGGGTGATGATAACTATACTTCGTAACGCGAAATTTGGGTGCAACGTGAACTGCAGTCTCCTGGGTCACGGTGCACAGCAGCATGCACTACTCAGCCGTTATCTTGCAACGCGTCGCTGCCGCTGAGCATGTTGTAAATCGTGTTTGAACCTCCCACACAAATGTAATGGAGTTCGGGTGAGCCATGCAACGGGGAGGACACCTAAGGAGTGATGTAAAGTCGGGATCGATATGAAGGTGATCGCAGGAGCATTGTTAAGCGGGCCTTTCAACCTACAGAGCGGCCATTTTCAGAACTTCGGAGATAATGGTAGCAGCACCTCTTTCCCTTGTTGTCGCTTGCATGATACAACCCTGATACAACCTGTAACATGGCACAAGGCACTCTAACAAGGTACTTCCCCACCCGAGCAATCCCCTTTAATTTCATTTTATTTCATTTTATTTTATTACCTTAAAGGCCCTCTGTGGGATATTACATAAGGGGAGAAGCTACAAAAAAAAGCATACAAAAAATACATGGATCAGCTTGAAAAATGGCTTGTGACGCTCTGCATAAACTTTGATGGACAGGTGATTGCTACAATGTGGTGAGAGAGCTCATTCCTGTCTTTGGCTGCACGAAGAAAAAAAAACGATCCTGGCCAATCCCCCAAGTGGGTATGCGCCACAAACTGCGCAGGAGGCCGCCTGGTTCTTGCTGCGGTAGGAAACTAAACATCCCCCTCGCAAGGGGCACGATCAAATGCAGAGCATTTCCGGGGGCGCACGACGTTAAGTAGTTTGCGTTACGTTAATGTTGTTGCACTTGTTGCTGTTGGTTGTTATATTGTAATTAAATGAGGAGACGTAATTACGTGGTCACGTGACATCATTTATTAGCAGGTGGGTATGACTATTGTGGCGCAGTGGGAAGAGCACCATGTACCTCGCGTTCCGCCCACAGGTAGTGAATGCGTTGTATCAGCAGCTTCTTGACATAGTTTGAATGAGTCAACGATATAAGGCGCGTTCGTAGCCCTCCATTCTATGTCGGCTTTGTGGCGCAGTTGGTAGAGCACCATGTACCTTGCGTTCCGCCCGCAGGGTCGTGAGATCGAAACCACGCGCCGGTAGGTATTTCTTTTTATATAGTGTAGGGGGAGGGATGCGGACTACGATGGACAACTAGAACGGGTGACATCGTGAGTTAAAGAAATGCTCTGCATTTAAAATGAGGCAACAAGTAACGGTGCGGGAACGTTGACGGGCAACTTGAAAGATATGGTCAATGCAATAAGGTGTGCGAAATGGTGGGGAGATATAAAGTTCTATTGTACGTGGACTGTGAAAAAGTCTACGGAACAAGCAAAGGGTAACAACGCAGCGGTGGGAAGACAGACGTGACAGGCCAATTTCTACTTTTAAAGGTGACACGCTAATATTATAGGCATATGAGGAATGAATGAATCTAGTGGCACGGTTTTGAAGTGATTCCGACTGTACGTGGATCACACAGCGCGTGCTGCGCTTCTGTGGCACAGCCTCGGCATAGTGCCGTCCCCCTCACACTTCTGCTATACTTTTATCCTTCACTTCAATTCGGGCTCATATTCGGTGGCCTCTTCGTTCTCTCGGTTATCTCGTAGTCCGTCATCGCTGGGGAGAGCCTCGCGCCGCCTCGGCATACCGCCCTCCCCCTCCCACTTTCTTTCTCCGTTTTCCTTCTGTCTTCAGCATCGCCTTTGTCCGCTGTAGCGGACAACAAACCACAGCAGCGGACACTTAATTGCTGTGCTCTAAAAAAGAGAAACTGAGGGAGAGGTGTTGCATTCCCCACTGACCGGGTTGCACTGATGCGCGGGCCTGGCAGCCACTTGTCCCGTCACCTGCACGACCGACTCCAGAGGCAGCGACTCCAGCTGTGTCCGCATGGCCTCGCTCTGCGTTCAGCGAAGGAGAGTGTGGTTGCGCTGTTTCCCATTCGAGCCTGAAGCAAGCTGGACATCTGAGTGTCTCCAGCACATCTCCTCAGATGTGGGAACAAGCAAAATAACCCACTGAAATAACCTGCACTGCCCCTCATAATCAAAAAACTGAACATTCAGGCCACTCAGGAACAGCACTCTATGAGCACTATATTTCTGAAGCATAGCTTGTCAGCCCTGTGACCGTTTTCGTCATTCAATCGACAGTGCAACGCGAAATCAAGCTCACTGATTGATTTATTGCGGGGTTTTAACACCCCGACGCTTCACCTGGGCTGTGAGGCACATTGTACTGGAAGGCTCCAGACTAATTTTGAACACCTGGATATCGCTAACATGCGCCAAAATCTCGACACACAAGCGTTTTCACTTCCCGCCTCCATTAGAAAAGCAGCCACCATGGCCAAAACTTTGTGTGTAAGGAATAAGAAGCCCGCATGCTTGATTCAGCTAACACTGTGCTGCCTACTATATAGAACTGGATCTCCTTGCAATAAGGGTATACTTGCAATGCCGTTTTGCCATTTGTGCTGCTAAGGAGAAGAGAAAGAGAGCCTAAGAAAAGAGAAAAATGAATTGCCTTAAGACTACTTATGCGCGGGAATACGGAAATATTTCGCGAGTGCCACTTAAGTAGATGCAGCAGGATCCATTACACACACACACTCACACGCGCGTTGCAGGCCTGTTGAGAAGTTACGAGACATTTCACTCGCTTTTAATCAAGCATTATTTCCCCACAATAAGCATTAGCATACCTGCCAACCTGGTGACATGGAAAGTGGGGGGCAGCACACTTTAATTTTTAAGTCTGATTGATCTCACGTTTTCAGAACCATACGTGCAAACCACCAGTGTTGTAGAGTAATGAGCAGCAACTCCATTGGGCAGGGAAGCAAATTCTTACATGTACGATTTCAAGAACACTTGGTAGTAGTCTCGCGGCTTCGAGCCCGCTGTTGCAATGTGAAGGAACTACCGCGGTCGTACCACGGGTCTTACAGCACAGGACGTGGCAGTCATACAAAGAGCGCCACGAACACGGAAGTCGTAACCGGCCCGTGAACAACACACTATAAGCAGACTTGCCTTAGATGCAGCGAGTTCTGGATATGGATGCGTAGCCCACCCCGAGAAGACAGAAATCGCTGCTTCGCAGTTGGTGATAACAATACTACGTATTGCTTTCTCGTGGCGACGCAGGTACCACAGTGTCATTTAAAGATGGTCCAATTTTTTTTCGAAAATTCGTAAAATTTCAGGCACAATTCGTAAAATCGTAAGATGCGGCAAAATTCATACATATTACGGATAATTCGGAAAAGTTGGCAGGTATGCATTAGCCATGGTTGGGGTGCACCTGTTCTTTCTGCGTGCCGTCCCTTGCATTTGTCACGCAATATCACGTCAGCGGTGCGTGCTCTATAGTTCGTACCATAAGCTGCATGCACCACTGCGGAGGCTAAATGGTTGTCAATAGAGCGCCCACTGAGGGGGCCTAAATCACCGCGAAGGAAAGCGAGAATAGGCGCCGGGCTCTTGCGGTTCCACCTGCCAAGAGGGGAGACTGAAAGGTCCTTTGAAAACCCCCTTCACGGTGAGTTAGGCGCCCTCAGTGGACGCTCTAGCTTCCACAGTGCTGCATGCAGCTTATGGTACGAACTATAGACTCACTTCTGCCACTGCAGGCAACATGGTGATTTAAATGTGAACATTTTAAACAGAACTCTCGCTGGTTGTGTTAAACTTGAGGACAGGGCAAATACACCAACCAAGGGCATTCATTAAAAAGTGGTCCCAAAGTTTCGGAGCCTCCTTGGCTCCTTCATCGGGGGTGATTGTGTTCGAGCACAAGCAGCAGTTATATACGATAGCTTCTTTTTTCTTTTACTCGTTTCTTGCCCTTGCATGTCACAGGCTGTGGGCATAAATGGCATAAAATCACCCGGGCATCTAAGGAGCCGAGTAGACTCCCAAACGTTGGGATTGCTTTTTAATAAACGCCCTTGGTTGGTGTATTTGCCTCGTCCTCAACACACTGGCTTAGTGTTGCGATAACGCACTTCAGCTCCTGCTCTCGGGATCTGGGCTTGACTCCCATACGAACTCCAATGTACGTAATTTCTTTTCGAACTGAGTGACCTCATTGAAATCCTTGAATGCACTTTGGCACAAATTCCAACAATTTTGAAAGTGTTTTCAGTCTTTATACCTGCTTTCTCCATTTTCTATGGCAGAACACAACGATGCAGGTTTTTCGCACTATAGGCACTTGATGCTTTCGGATTAACAAATGAGCAGAGCAGTCCCTCATATTATGCTAATCGACCAGTTTAGGGGAAACCCCTGTGCCGCAGTAATTTTCTGCTAGGGGGAATTCGACATACACCTGAAATGCAGCTATACGGCTACGAAGAAGCTTTCCAAGGAACTTTGCACTTGGAGAAAAGTCCCGCCTCATCCCAGATAAGCTCACTGGATCAGGGCAAATCTTTCTTTATCTCCGAAGTTCCTCAGATTGCTGTGTAGCTTTCATTTGGGTGAAATTCCGTTCCCAGCAAGCCCGACAGTTCTGGTGCAATGCAGAACACCAATGAAACGTGTTGATACGCCCCACACTGCTCCTAAACCGACCTAAAACATACCAAACCATGCCTATTTACGAAAAGAATGTGCAAAATTGACCTAAGGGTGCATTTCATAGAAAAAAAATTAACTTGTCCTTAGGGAAAAAAACTAGTACTACTGGGCTCTAGCCACGTCAATGATGTTAAATCCTGTGATTCAACCCCTCGGCTACTGAAGGTGAACAGCAGAATCCCTTTAGCAATAGCCCAAAAGAATAAAAGAACTGTTCCAAGTGAACCAGTAGATGGCATTGCATAAGTACCACACCCACAATGCCACAGGGAAACAGAATGGGGCTTCATTTGTAGCTGCACAGGCTGCATTTCACAGTGAATGTCAAATTTTCCCGTCGCAGCCTCTATGATGCTTCTAATGGCACCTGGGAATAAATTACAGCACATCAGTGAGTGCTTCACTTATCCGACCGAGCCCGTGATTCAGCACACACGACAGGAATTCCTCCCACCCAGTATGCCCACTCGGGATGCATGTCCCCTAGTAAATCTCCAAAGATGAAGCAGCATGCGAGAGCACTCCTCACCCCCTGGTCAGGCAGCAGGACCTGGGTGATGCCATAGGCGTCCCTGAGCAACAGGAACCGGTCCATGCGCTTGAAGGCCAGCCAGCCACACAGCGTCACGGCCTGCCCCACGTGCCGAGGCCGCAGCTCCCCGCACGAGTGCGTGCGCCATGAGAAGGCGTTCCGCAGCTCAGCAACGCCCTTCTCCCCCTCTGGCGTCCCTGCAAGGTGACAAGAAGAAGAACACAAAGTTAAAAGTCAAGTTTTGCCCGCTGCGGTAGCTCTGTGGCTAAGGTGTTGTGCTGCTGAGCCCAAGGATACGGCTGTTATCCCGGCCACGGTGGCTGCTTTTAGGATGGAGGCAAAAAGCAAAAGCACCCATGTGTTGAGATTTCGGCACAGTGTATTCCAGTGTGCATGCTCCGAGTGATAATACCTGTATAGCCTGTATTCACTGGCGAGGCACGCATGCAGGCAACCATGTGAGTGCGCCGTCACTGGTTACGTCGGGCTCCGCGGGATGGCGGTACTTGTCCGTGCTAAGCGCATGATATGGGTTGGACATTCCAAGCTCTAGCCCGCCAAACGCAAAGTAATGCCTCGACTCCAACAACAACTCTGTTGACACCACCGTTGAGAATCGGGTTGAAACGGAGCAGACGACGCACGCCGGTGTTATATTTTTCTTCGGCTTGCAGCCGCAGTGGCACAAGCCGCGCCATGTCCGTGGCGCTTCAGCCATGTTTGTGGCCAATTCAGTGTTGCCAAACTAAGAAAGTGACAGCTAAACGTTTTAATGAATACTGGCTATAAATATGACACGATATTTCAAATAAATACTAGTTGCGAGTGAGCACTTGAACTTGTTTTATCTTGTGTCATTGTCTAAGTCTCACTCTATTTTTCAATCATAATGCACCAACTTGCCCGGCAGCTTTGTTTAATGAGATTTCGGCGCACTGTTAAATATCCTCAGGCGGTCAAGATTAATCCGGAGCCCTTCACTACGGTGCACCTCCCAGACCAGGTGTAGCTTCGGCTTGTTAAACCCCATAATCAATCAAATCAAATTAAACATTGACGTTTGGGTTCTACGCATTAAAGCTACACTTGTGCCAATGGTGGGCACCATAGTGGAGGGGGTGCAGATCAATTTAGACCACTGTAGAGTTCTTACACAGCCGTCAAACTGCCACAAACACAAATGTTTTTGCTTCTCCCCTCCATCAGACAAACCGCCATTGTGGTTAGGAAACTACCCCGTGAACTCGTGATTAGTTGGTGCAGCACTTGAGACATCATAGTGAACGCAGAGAAAGAAAGACCCATGTGACAGAGAAGCAGCATATCCAGAGAAATAAAAACTCTCAGCAGGTCGACAATATGTGCTCAAAAGTACGTTTTGCATTACAAAAACAGGTTCAGGGAGAAGGAAGCAATAAAACAAAGGAAAAAGTCGAATTTCTATTCTCTTCTAATTGCTAGAGGAATCTGCATCGTCATATGGTGACAGGACAAGAATTGATAGAAATTACCCACTGATGCATTGATAGAAATGTAGGCACACCGCCCGAGAACTTACTGCGTTCTAGGCACTGGGATACAAATGCTGTTTGCAGTGAAGGGTGTGCATCCCAATGAAGTGAAGTGTCCTCTGTAGAGGACAAAGGTGTTAATCTGTAGAGGTGTTAATATAGATCAGAGATCTAGATTAATATAAATCTAAATTAGTGTTAATCCAGATGTACAGGTGCTTGTTAATCTAGCTACGGCTAGGACAGACTGTCGCTAAATGAAGTAAAATTGTTGTCAGGCGAATGCAACGTGACTCACGGGCTTTCCTCTCATCATATCCACAAATAAAACTCATGTCCGACTCCAGACTAGTGTCACCGCGGGGCAAAGTGTTTATACTGCTATTTCCTTTGATAAAGGCGTTTAGGTAAGCCTTCCCCCTACTCCACAAGCAATCACTGCGGGAAATCGAAATAAAACTGCCCTTAGTCCACACCTACACACAGCACATGCCCACGCGGAGATTATCTACGAAATAATAGAACGATGTATTGCTTAACAAATTGGAACTGTCGTATGGTGACAAGAATGACCACGGTCCTCATTCAGACACGGTGCAGTCGTGTACCTTTGGCCTCACAACACATAAGCACAAATTTCGTTCCTTTCACTAATGATACTAACAGCATTTCCACGCTTCTCTTCATTCTCATGGGCGAAGAACAGGCACCCTCAGCGAGTACAGAGTTATTCAATATGAACTCTGTCGAAGGTACACACCGACACGAAAGTAAGCACACATTGTACCCACTTACAAATAACACGGCCCCCTACCTGAAGATGATGCACAGTAAGCGCGCATTGTAGTGTACGCAACCGCCCTGCATACATTCTGACATTTTCTAAATGCCCCGAAAAGAAGCACCGACTCTCGCAGTGACTGCAGCATCGTCCGTTCACAGGGTATGACGGGCAATGTCAACCGCTCGCGGGCACACTCGCTACTCTCAAGGCTTTACACTCGACATCTTCGCAACATTAAGGAAATTAGTGCGTGCATTCTTAGAACTATAACCTGAGGTAGCAATTCGCTAGATCAAGAAGAGCGTAGTGCAGACGACCACCGCTCGAAGACGCCGAAACATGCCCAAAAACAACGCATGGAGGCCGCCATGTTTTGTTGTCGATGACAACCAGCGATGGTTTGGTTTCGAAACAAAAACGCTGCAATAACATTTTGCAATTGGCTAATATATTGTGCTTGTATTTATTTATTTTTACTATCTAAATATTTCTTCAAATGCAATACTGCAGCAATGTAAAACCGAAACCGAAACCAAGAATTGAAAAGGCAAAATCTAAGTGGTCTTTTTTCTTGTTCTGCTGTCAAGCTTTCTGTTGAACTTCGATGTTGGTCTCATCGGGCCGCTTTCGCAGCTTCCTCCCCACAGTGGTACCGACGAGTGCCATTTCGAGCTGTTCTAGCCACTGATCTCCACTAGGGTTGCTGGATGGCGCTTCGAGCTCTCCGGCGCGCGGCCGCCGGAAGTTCGAGCGCTCGTCCCGGAAGTCGGGCAAATTGCCGCCGTTCCAGCATAGCGCATGCTACGTATGGGCTGGTTTCGCGCGCATTCTGCCAAAAATGCCTGCTTGCTGCGCCGTCAACTGCACAAGCAGACCAGAAAAGTCGTCTGGGAAGACGTTCCACTTGTAGGTATTGCAATATTCTGTACGACGTGCGTGATACGCAGCGAAACGCAAATGTCATATAAGTTTCGTTTTTAAGCTGTGGCTCTTGTTACGCAGATTCCCTCGCTCTAAGCCCGATTTATACCAGCGTTGGGTGGCAAACTTAAGAAGGGACAAATGGACTCCATCCCCAGGCAGCAGGCTCTGCAGTGACCACTTCACTGACAACTGCTTTGACAGAACGGGGGCACGAACTCGGCTACAGCCTGACGCCGTGCCCACGTTGTTTTCTTTCCCGAAGCATCTGGAAAAGGTATAGTACATAGCTTGGCATTATGCTATAGCGGCCTTGAAAAAAAAAGAATACTGTTCGATCATCGCCGTTCGCTCGTTTAGCGTTCGTATAATTTCCCCTGCAGCTGATGCTACGTTTTTTAGACACTGAAATCGCCTGAATGGGCGCTACCTTCTTTCGTAGTATATTTCCAGAGTCGCTTTAAAAATGACGCCCTACAAATTAGCTCGGAGCACAATAAAATCTACATGGAGCTGTGAAAAGCTGTGGTTGAGGAAGAATTGTTTTGCAAACTTACTCCGAAAACCATGTAATGTAAGCAATAAAACGTAATTGGAAAAAACATTTCCATTACGTTACAAAGCGCGAGGTCTTGAATTTTAAGTACCCAATTTTTTCTTTCAGTTTTTGAAATGCTTGTATCTGCATTATGTATCTCAGTGGTGCTATAATAGCTGTCTAAGATGCTAGTGGTATAATTCCCAAACTGCTAGACTGTTATAATATGCTTGACGCCAGCATATTTTTTACTTACACCATTTTGCACTCGCAGTAATAACTAAGCATAACTGTGAATGAACCACGGCCGTTTCAGAGGACTGCTGAGAGGAAGCCGCCTAAGCTGAGAACTGCCATCGTGGATGCGACCCCAGTGGAACAGCCAAACGACAGCACTCCAACAACGACGCAAGAGAACTCAGCCTATGCAAGTTGCCTTTTTCATATTACGCTGCCCCAGTGCAGCTGCTCGGTCGGTCCTCGGTTTAATGTGATTAGTCCAGTGTTAGTCAGGCCACATTCTTGCAATCTTGTGGTAACCAACACGATAGCTTTGTATACATTATGCACACCAAAGCTAGCATCCAATTTGAATCAAGTTAGCAGTCATGCTTCTCATCTACCCACAACTCTTAAACACTGCCTTGTATATATATATAGAAGTGTGTATGAGCAAAATAATACAGCCAGGTTTTTTAATCTGAGAATAACTAATTTTTTGCTATTTGTAGTATATACACTGCGGTATAGAACGTCTCACCCATTTATATGGACATTAAATATGGCGGCAGGAATCAGTGAGACTCGCTATGCTTGCCCAGTGCCTTAAGCGTGCGGCTGAGCAGAACATTGCTTTTTTCATGGCTGCAGCACCAGTTTTACTAATCCAGGGAAAATAATAAAATTCCTGTCTGATGTGGCATTTTTCGAGTGCACCGGTAAATGAATGGTAATTTCTAAACTCCACTGTGCACTTGGTTGCTTAGTTTCTGCGTTAAACCACGTAAGCTACTAACAGATGCCTGCTTTACTAAGACTGTCATATGATGAGTGGTTTTCGTGAAATGTGTCTCTTTCAACAGCTTTAACTTTCAGTGTTTTGTTTTCAGGTCGGCGAGCACAACTATGCGGTCCTTGACACGCCAAAAACACTAAAGAGGAAACTGGATGCTTGCACAGATTCAGCAGCTACAGTGAAAAGAAAGCTGAAACTCAGCCTTGAACGAGAACGTCGATTAAGAAGGAAGGTCAACTCATTTAATGAAATAATTGATGACCTCAAGCACAAGCAGCTCTATTTCAGAAGATGCCTCGGCAATGCTTGAAAGGTGCTTCACGGGGATTCCCTTGGAAGTTACGAAACGTTTGCTCAAGCAAACATCCACTGAAGGCGACAAGTCGTCTGCTAAGCTAAGCCGAGACAAATATTCTCCTGCACTGCGTATGTACAGTTTTACTCGACAAAGGCATATAACTATGTCAGAGAGACATTTGAATGTGCCTTGCCACATCCATCAACTATAACTAAGTGGTATAGTTCCATTAACGGAGAACCTGGATTCACAGGCGAAGCAATGAACGCCATCCGAGCAAAAGCCAATGAGGCCAAGACGAATAATAAACAGCTTCTCTGCAACTTTGTTGTTGATGAAATGGCCATTAGAAAGCACCTTGAATAGGATGGCAAAAAATTTCGAGGCTACGTGGATATTGGCAATGAAATAGACGATGATAGTAATGCAGTGGCGTCTGAAGCCCTTGTTTTTATGCTCGTATCTCTGGACTCCCACTGGAAGGTACCGTGTGGCTACTTTTTGAACAATGGCCTTTCAGGAAAAGAGCGTGCGAACATTGTGAAGCTTTGTCTGACGAAGTTGCATGAGACAGGAGTGCACGTGACATCATTGACATGTGATGGCCTCCGTTGTAATTTTACAATGTTCAAAGACCTGGGGGCCTCCGTTGAAGAAGCATCAGCGATGTCAACATCATTCCCTCACCCTGTAACACAAGACAAGGTGTACTGCTTTTTAGATGCATGCCACATGGTAAAGTTAGTTAGAAATGCTCTTTCTGCTCTTGGATGCCTCAGGGACGCATCAGGCGCATCGGTGAGCTGGCACTACATTGTGCAGCTACAAGACCTTCAAGAAAAAGAAGGCCTGCATGCTGCAACAAAACTACGGGCTGCACACATTCAGTGGCAGAAACAAAAGATGAAAGTCAACCTTGCTGTCCAGACTTTAAGCGCTAGTGTGGCTGACGCCATAGATTTTTGTCGTGAAGACTTAGAACTCCCACAGTTCAAAAATTCAGAAGGAACTGTGAAATTTATTCGTATGTTTGATAAACTGTTTGATTTTCTGAATTCATGCAATCCAGTGGCCAAGGGTTTCAAAGCTCCGCTCCGACCTAGCAACAAGGGAACCTGGATGAACTTCTTCGAAGAAGCCAAGCAGTACATTAGGGGGCTCACTGACGGATCAGGTGTTCCCATTTTCAGGACGCCCAGAAAAACTCCATTTCTAGGATTTCTCGTGACCATTGAAAGTGTCATCGGTCTGGCATCCGCACTCCTCCTCTCGGACAATTCTCCGCTCAGTTACTTTCTTACTTACAAACTCTCACAAGATCACATCGAACTCTTCTTTGCCGCTGTGCGTTCTAAAGGGGGCTGGAATAACAATCCCACAGTCTCTCAATTTGTGGCTGCATACAAGCGACTAGTCACACAGAACCAGGTGAAGGGTGGGCGAGGGAACTGTGAATCTCTTGACAAGATGAGCATACTGTACGTGAGCAGTCAGCTTTGCTCCAACGATGAGCTCGAACTAACTCAGGTCACGAACTGCCGGAACATGGGATCTAATCTTCACGTTATTGCAATCATTTCATATGTGACAATAATTGTGTGACTTAAGTGCTGCATGAAAATCTATGAACTCAACATTTGCAAGAAACTGCATTTCTTTTTTAATTTTCAACTACTATAAAATGCATTGAAACGGTCTTATCTATCGCAGTTCTTAGATTCTTCCAGTACAATAAACACGCAAAATTCATCTTTGTGCATGTATGCCTGTTTTTTTTTTTTCCAGCGACGAGGCGGGAAGAATAATTAAAAATAACGTGCATGCACTATTGCCAACCATCTCCGGGCACTGCGTTGTCAGTAACAAGGACATGTGCACACACGTTCTGAGTAATTGTTGATTTTTTCGTACAATTGCAGGCCTCTCAATCCGAATGAAACAGTTCACAGTCATTTTCAGGTTTTTTTTTGTCTGCACGTAGCAAACCTCAAATCGGTTCTTCTGTTTCAGGCTGCTTCCTCCGCGTTGATATCGAACTCGCTTGGCTAGTTGATTTTCGGATAATCCAAGTCCTTTCACGGCTGTTAATGTATTGTTTTCGACTAATACAAGTCCCTTCACGACTGTTCATTATTGTAAGACGTGCATCTTAACACGAATCATAAAGTCCACTCGCCAGCATAAATCCCGTTCGAGCTGCGTCGTCTCCTCTCAAACCAAGACCCAATGACATTTTCGTTCTCCTTCGCAATTAAATTCTGGTTCATATTAACGTCGCATGTTTCGATATAGCACAAGTTGCGATCTGAACGCGATGTTTATCGCCAAAATGCAGTAAAGTGAGAACAAAATGCCAAAACGCGCCAATGGGGATGCTTATCGGCGGTTGAAAAGCGTAGACCAGACGCCCGACTTCCGGGACGAGCCGTTGAACTTCCGGTGGCCGTGCGTGCGCCCGGCCGCGACAGCGGCGAAGCGCCATCCAGCAACCCTAGTGGAGATCAGTGGTTCTAGCCTCTTTCCCCATGGCGTACTTTTTCGGCATTCACATTCCCGCCCACCACGCGGGGCTGCATCGTCCTGCGCGTGAGTGCAGCTTCCTTGAATTTTTGTGTAAATGAAGGGCGTTACACTGTTCGCCGTTTTCGGATTTTTGTCTTTCGACCAATTCTGTTCGCCCAATTATCTCCCTTCACGCCATTATAGCCATTACAGTTGGGACGTCCTCAAAATCTGCATTTTTGTGGAAATGTTGGGCGTTAGCTGGCTAGGGGGTACTCGGCAAAGAATGCTACACATTAAAAGTGATTCTTTTTTTCTTTTTTTTTTTTCACTCCATGGTATTTTCTTCTCTACGGTGTTACGACCACGGCGCAAGCTGGCCTTGCATTCTACTACACGTTGCGCCCCACTCCGGAGGAAAAAATATTAAAGCCGTTCCACTTAACGTGAAAGCTGCCAGAAGTACAGAGCAGTGATTCGCCATAAAGCTGTAGCGCCGTTATCCTCTCACTGCTCCCACCCAATGCAACTCAAATTTCCCGTCTCCGCAGTGCTCTAGCACCCCCTGCCTCAAACAGCGCCGGCAGGGTTCTGTTCTTTTAGATGCGAAGCATCTCATGCTCTGGGCTGTGTCAGAGTGAAGGACTAGTGGCTGTGTCTAAAACCTTTATTTAGTGACGCTAGCTGTGTCCCTCCCTCCCTTGTTGTCGTGGTTGTCCGCCGTCCGCACTCTACTGCGCATGCGCGTCTCTTCAGCCCCGTCAGAGTTTGGCCTGACGTCAGCGCAGTCCACTATAAAAAGAAATAGGCGACGCCCGGCTTCGATCCCACGATTCTCTGGCCGCAACGGGAGGTACGTGGGGCTCTTCCCACTGTGCTACAAACCGAGACGGTGGCATGTGCTACGAACGCGCCTATATATGTCCTTCACTCATTCAAACTACGTCAAGAAGCTACTGATACAACGAAGGCACGCGAAGCTGAACGTCAACGGAAACGACGAACTGAAAACTTTCGAGGAGGATGTTGAATTTCCCGTGGGAAAGCTGTGGCGGGAAGTGCCACGCGCCGCAGCTCAACCAGAGAAGAGGGCGGGCAGCGGGGAAGCGTGTGCACGCAATAAAGAAAGACGAGAACCAGGAGGTGTTCGATCAGGTAACGCGGGTGTCGGTCTCTTCGCTGTCTCTACATGGGGGTTCACACCACGTTCCCATTCGTGCTCCGATAAATGAAACAACATAACGGCAACACAATGGAACCTACACGGAACCCTCATGATGCTTCGCATCCTCCTCATGGTTCCTCACGGGAAGATGGTGTAATTTTTTTGTGCTTGCTTTTCCTCCCGCACGTGTCGGCCGGTTTTTTTTTTCGCCAAAAACCAACCCAACGAGCGTTACGAACTAAATGAACGCGGGTGCTGCCGGTTAATTACATATATTTTGCCTCAAATATGTACCTCCAGTTGTTTTTTTTTTTTTTTTTTCGCGCTAAACAATGGGGAGATGTATGACAAGCGCCAGCAGTTCACGAGTTTCGAACGGTCATACCTATTTGAAACGCTTGTTTTTCGAAGCCTGTGTGGGACGTTTTACGACGGTGCGCAATGCTCTACTTGGATCCATCATCGCTTGACATCGAGCATTACAGCGAGCTACGACGACAAGGCGAGCACCTAAAGTGCTCTACAGTTAATAAACAACAACAACAAAAGAGTTGTCTTCCTTCCGCGAACAGCACGCGCTTTAGCAGAGCGAGGCCCACCGGTTGGCATCGCTGGCGTCGCGTGCGGATGTTTAGAAGAGTGGCCCTGCCGAAGGCGGTTAACGAATGCTCGTCCTCACGTGGAGCCCACAGTTCCGAACAGCGGAGCCCACGTTTATTAGGCCTAGCTCTACGTTTCTCCCGCTGTCGCAACTCTCCAAGAGATCTCACTGGGACTAGAGAGAGAGAGAGAGAGAAATAAACTTTATTGCGATACGTAGCTAGGAGGGGGCGGTGACCGGTAGTTGCAGTTTGCCGGTGACCAAGGCAGCCCGTTCCGTCAGACTTTTTTGCATCTGCGGGTCGGAGCTACCCAGCGCCGCCTCCCATTGCTCGGTGGTACGGATGAGTGGAAAGGGGTCGTTGTTGCATGCCCACGTGGTATGAATGATGGTGTCAAATTTCAAGCCACATGCGGGGCAGTTGGGGGACTGAGGGACTAGAAGCCGCGGACACTGTCGCGTGACCCTCAGCAACGGCGAAGAGAACGGCCATGTGGATGCTCGGAAAAGAAGCTTGGCTCAGCAGCCTTTGCAGCAAGTGCGGCCTGTTGTCGGACAACGGTGAATAGGCCTAATAAAAGAGGAACTACGCGACCACGCCATCAGAGCCATCGCAACGGGCTTGGACGATGAGTTCGAAGGTGAGACGAACAACTTACAGAACGGCTCCTATTTTTACGATTATCTGTGGCCCTGGTAACATACCGCGCGTACGTGTTGTGAGGGATCGGCCGACTCTTATGGCTGCAAACCCTGGCTTAGTGGAAAAGTATATTTCAACACTGTAGCCGTGCAGAGGTCGCGCTGTTGATTTGAAGAAAGTTGGTAGCGCTCTGTATTTAACAGCAGTCCGAGAAGTTGAGGAACTCCGTTTTAGTTGCATATTCAGGTGGGTACGCTGCACAATTTTCCTTGGAGCAATATATCCACGCTTCCCGTGTTTACTGCATCTGATCTCTAAATCTTGTTCAAACGGTTATGTTTGAGGACCCACTGCAATCATCCCTGAGTTTGTGCAAGAGAAATTGTGAATGGGTAGGTGCGTTGTCGCAGCCACATGGGAATTACGGGAATCGGAGAGTCGCCAGGGAACTTTTGAAGGCAGCTGTCATCGTCGTAGTATGCGGTTCGGAACTCCGTGCTAGTGACTCCAAATCTGGTACGTAGTTTCCTGAAACTGACATGATGCAAGTGATATGGATATATGGGGTATCGTCCAGGGCAGCCAAAACGCTGTTGCATTCAAAGCACGTAAGGCGACTTAAGTGTGCCTTAAAAAATGATTTTCGTGTGTCGTAGGTGTAGAGCAGCATAGTAAAGACAAAAATAGGTGTAGGATAGCTGCTAACGCTCCTGTCTGTAACCGCGCGTGCTTGGTTTCGGTCATGTTCTGTCACGACTTTGTTTTCTTTCTTTCCGAGTTGAATGCACACCAAATTTCCGGGTCATCGGCGGCTCACAACGCAAGGTGTTTTGCTTCCCGGGGCACATAATGGAGTTTTATTAAAAGAGCAGCATGACGGCTTCATATTTAGCGAGATAGCTCATGGCGGTGGCCGAAACTATAAAAGTTTTCTACCGAGACTATAAGTTTAAAGAACTGTGGAGGTGTTCAGTTTATGAACTAAATTTGATTTTCCACTTCTCCCCGAGAACTTTGACACACTGCTTATGTGGGAGCATAAACTAGCAGGTGCGCGCATGCTGCACTGGAATGTGTCGTAGCTAATAGCAGGCTGGGGCTACTTGCGGGAAAAATAATTATTCGATGATGTTGATTTTACCAATGCAACATTCCCATACTCACCCGATGTCGCTCTTATCATTCAGTATCAAGAACAAACCCAGCTGTTCCATGGCTTCTGACGAGGCGTACGATGCTTGCGGTCACCGCACCGGAAATGATGAATCCAACAGTTCCGAAGTCGCCCGAACGACTTCTGCAACCGGAAATCTTACGGGGGCGGGCAGCAGCCGCCGGCTCGTGTTCGCAGATCTTTACGCGAACGACGCCGATGCTTTGTTTTGTCGCCGGGTCTTGTCAGAACTGCGCCAGTTGTCTCCCTACGAGCGTGACGTCGCAGTGTTACCGTAATTACCCGATCCTAACGCGCACCCGATTTTCCAGGCAAAAAACCAAAAAAACTTGCACCTCCGATTGCAAGGCGCAAGGAACTTTCTGAGCAAGAAAAAAGAATGCGAGAGAAACGGGCGATTTATTCCCCGAAGTAATCTCGCTCATCTCACTCCTCGTCGCTCTCCGAGAGCTCCTTGTCGCCATCCGCTGACCGCAACATCTCGTCATTGGTGCCGTCAAGCGCGTTCGCAATGCCACACTTCTGAACGAACGTTCAACCATGTTCAATGGGATCGTGGCCCACGCCTCGCATGCCCATCCCGTGAGCTTCTGCAGAGGCATACGCTTCAGCCAACCGCTCGTTGTGAACGCGTGGGAGCCGCTCGTAAGCCGCGGAAGCGGCGCACCTTCGTTGCCGCTGCTGCCATTGCTGTTATCAAGCATGCAAGTGGCATAATTTGACGACTTGTGTGAACGCCGAAAGAAAAGCCTAGGCGCCTAGATCCGAAAAATTGTCGCTAAAAGCTTTGGCGCCATCTTGAGATGGCGATGGTGATGGGTAAAACGAAATTTCAGCTGTTTCGGCAGTTTCGGTTTCGTATCCGATTCTAACGCGCATGCAATTTTTCGGCCTATTTTTGCGGAAAAAAGGTGCGCGTTAGAATCGGGTAAGTACCGTACTTGTACAGCGAGTTTTGTTCGAAGTTAAATACAGGGGCGTTCAGAACGAAGAGCATGGGCTGCAGTCGCCGCACACGACAATGCCATCCGGCAGAGGAAACATGGGAGCTTGATGTTGTCGCCCCACATGGACGGACAGGGATGCCGAGCACGTGTCGCGCGGTCTCTGTGCTGCTCGAGGTTGGCGGCTCATGTCGGTTGTCACGGATGGATCGAATGGCACGGTGAGTACTCTGCTGAGGGCCCATCTTATAGCGTGTGATGCTTTCGTGGGAGGTACTTCAAAGAATACAGGAATGGAGGGAGGGGGGAAAGGAATTGAAAGCAACTTTATTTACCCACAAAAAAATGCGTTGCTTCTAGAAGTACGGCAATACGCCTTTTTGTGGGCCTAAACGTTTTTTGTGTGCACAACTTCTTTGGCAATAAAAATTTATAAAAACCCTCTCTTCTATTGAACTCATTACGTTGAATTCCTCCTCTTACGCCTTCGGGCGGGATGTGTCGAAGTCAGCCCATAACCCCTGGTTTACTTAGAAAGCTCCGCAGGCGCGACGCTCACTGATATCCCGTATCCTTCCTTCTCATGTAAAGGGACATAACCCATCATTACCGTCTCCTCCTCAACATCGCACCGTCCTCCGACGGTGGCGGGCTTGGCTGAGGGCCAACAGGGACCACAGAGATCTGTGCAGCCAACAGGGACCACAGAGCGGCCCGTAGATTTTCGGGGGGAACGACCACCAGTACGGAATATCAGGGGTAAGGGTTTGACGGAAAGAAATGTGGGAGACGAAGTGGCCCGTACACAGCGCCAATACGTGTGCTGATTGTCCGGATAGCTAGCCACCGCATACCTGACAGTTGGACGGCCTAGTGACTTCTGTATGCAGTGGAGAAAGATATCACAGGGGAGGGACAACGTCTGCACCTGTAGCGTGTCTTCGTGACATGAATTTAGACGGGCAGGGAGGTAGCATTCTTGCTGTCCGGAGGTTAACGAGATGTTCGTGGCGCCTTTTATGATGCACCGCTCTATCCTCTCTAGGATTGTATTCCTCAGGTCACGGCTGAGGGATGCCGGGAAATGAGCGTCGCGGTCCAGAGCGTGAGCTCGTTCATTAACCTTTTTGGTGGCTAGGTATCCATTCGAGGAAAACGTGTAAATGGGGATGAGCTTGCATGTATGTTGTCAGGCAAGTGTGGACAGGGGATGAAATGTCATCCATGGCGAAGCTTCCTAGTGCTCCCTGGCTGTCCGTGCGGACTGTAATGTGGTTCGTCCGATGCTGGTGAAGTACAATGGCTTCCGCGATGGCTTGAGACCCTGCAGCTGTGCGCGAGGGGACTTCCCTTCACAGGTGCGGCACTTGCTGATATCAAGTAGTCTTTATTCTGCGCCGTAGTATATATTTTCGGCAAGCCTACCGGAACGACATCGAAATACTTTTTCTAGAAAACCATAAATATGTTTACTCTTTCCTCCTTTGCACGTTTAAGTTTTAGCACTGCCAGATTCCAGCTTGAGGTGGGCGCTCGCTTCTGGCTGCCACCGTCGTTGTCTTCTGTTGTCGGTGATGATGTCCTTCCGCGGACGCTTTATTAGCATGGCAGGGACCGCTACAGATGTGGGCGCGTAACACTCAAGACAACATTTCTCAATTCCCTTAACGATATCCTGGTAAAAACCATAGCGGGTAATTCAAATTCAATAGAACGCTCAACTGCGTGCCTGACCCACGGTACGGAAAGCCCCGAGATTTGTGCTGTTTCTGAAACGACGACGCATCGAAACACGAACAATGTCCAAGCGACCAGCATGTTTGGAGGCGATCCAACAGCATGGAGCCTCGACATTACTTAAAGCACCTTGTGTGCGCTGGCGAACATTTACCGCGGCTTTTCTTAGGGAGAGTTCCACTGCCTTCTCTGTTTTAACGTCTCGTTCGTTGGCTGCAGCTATTTTAGCGCACCGTATTCCTTACGCCGCGCCATGTTTCTATCTTCAGGGCCCCCAATCTGCACAACCTGGGAAGCGCACGCAGCGATGAACACGACAGCTCCACAGCTCCACACACTGCTTCTGCGTTATACTAAGGAGGGGGTGAAAAGTTAATGGGTGTGTGGGCATGCAAGTAATTGAAGGTGAGTGCACAATGGTGGACAGTGTTGACATGTACCTGGGTAATGTGTAGAAAACATGGCACGGAAAAGGGTGTTGTGAGGGCATGTGTTGGATTGCAGAAACATCTATTGTTGAGCAGAGTTAGTTGACTGTGGTGACCGCCATTTTGGCAGTGACCACGGCCACCCGGGAGATCAGTAAAGCTTGAACCTCCTTCTCTGGGCTGCATGCGCAGGGCCTCCTTCCGCTACTCAGACCGTCAGACGTGGTTATTTTTGGGTGAGGGTCCCTCAGGCATCTTCAGATTCAGATTCATCTTCAAGTGCTGAGGGGCCACCGAGGAAGGGGGGGGGGTAGTACAGTTGGGTGAAGGTTAGATTAGGTGTACTTTGACGGAACTTGGGAAAATCCTTGGTTGGTGTGTGTACGATGGCACGCCTGTTCTTGATGAATGATGAGTTTGTGTATGTTTGCCGGAAACATTCATTTTTGCTCGGCTTCCAGTAAACATTTCAGTCACATCACTCACTATCACTCCTCACTCAGCATCACTCACTCACTCCTCCTCACTCACTCACTTCACTCACTCACTCACTCACATCACTCACTTCACTCACTCCATCACTCACTCACTCAATAAATAAATAAATAAATAATAAATAAATAAATAAATAAATCGCTATTTCTATGGGGTTTTCGGTATCTATAGAATTGGGCCCAGTGGTAGGCTTACGAGCGTACACTCGCTCGGATGGTGAGTTCTCGAAAACATCAAGTAGAGGGACGGTAATGTTAAAACATCTATTTTACTCTTTAGGTGGTGAAAGAGCAGCCTCGTTGAGCGTCACCCTCAGTCCAGGACTCCAGTGGCGGACCCGTTGCTGGTTTTGCGAGTCAGTGCTGGACAGAGCAGCCTTCCAAGAGGGCAGGGTGGGGATGCGTATAGGGGTAAGCCCGTCTGGTGGTCGCGGGCACTCCCGTAGTGAACGGTAGAGGTTGGGAGTGGGGATATTGCCAGCCAGCAGCTGCTAGATTACTGGGTTGGAAACGAAAGGTGCTCCTGGTGCAAGTTGAGAAACGTGTGTCTCTGGGGCTGCCGCCACGACGTGGCGTCGGCACGGGATAATCAGTGGTGGGGACGGAGGTAATGATTTTCTTTGTGTGCGGCGGTAGGCGAGCGTGACGAGAGGTTAATTGGGGTGGGACAATGAAAGCTGATGTCTGTGAGGCACCCTAGATCTGTCCTTCCACTACTGACGCCCGGCAGGTCATTTGTGCGCGCTCATTACCAGGAAGGGAGGCATGGCCAGAGGTCCAGATGATACAAATGAGAAAAGCGTGGATGGTCAAAGCATCAGGTAACGTTGTTTTTTAGGACAGAAAGCAGTCCGGAAGAATATGCATGGGGGGGCTTGGGAGCCTGTTGCAATAAGAGCTCAGGTATCGTCAGCTTCCGCGGGCCGTGCCGTGGGGATGTGGGTACGGGCCATGGCCGTTTCCTTGGCCACCCTGCTAGAGTTGGTGCGGAGAGAGCACGATGTGTGCGCATGGCCAGTAGCTAGCTGTAGTGACCACTGCCACTTTGGTGGTGCATCCGGCTGGGTAGTTGGCAGCACTGGTGTAGAGCACACGTGGGCGGGCTAGCGCATCGGTTCGGGAACGGCGCCTGCCCTGGTTGTGCTCCGCGTGCATGTTGTTAGAGGGCGGGGCAACTTGTAAGCGTGCACAAATGGTGAGAGCGAGAGCCATTTGGTCTGGTAGGTAGGTGTATATCGGCTTCTGCAATCGCGAATAGTTTTAGGGGCGAAGCTCCTTAAGTCATGGGTCTGTCCATCCCTTGTGTCTCGTGGTACGTGACCGCCGCATGCTTTCGGAGATGTCGCAAAGTGGGCCGCGTTGCTCGCGCAAGAACCGGCTGCAACCGGCAGCGCAAACTCGGCACCGGGAGCGCGAGCTTGTCTGTGTTCGCCAACGGAGGCGCGAGCGCACGTTGCACTGCGAGGGGGAGATCACGCAAGAGATCACGCCACGACGCAGGCAGTCGTCTCGGAGATCGAACGAGACGCAAGGACCTTTGCTCGTTTCCTCTCGTCTTGTTCGGGCACAAGTTCGCCCTAAATAAAAGTTCTTTCTTTACCGTTGTGTCCCATCCTACGTGACAAATTGTGGTGGAGGTGCGGGGTAGTCCTCGATGGCGCGGGGTCTTTCACCAGGTCTGGGCCTGGGAGCATTGACTCCGAAAATAAAAGTTGATTTGTACAATGTACGCACACAGTCTTACGTCTTTCTTAATGATGTAATGGCCGAACTTTCACGGGAGAGTTACGGTTACCGATGATCTCCCCCTCTCGAGCTTCGCCCCACTTATCATCATTCATTCCGTGGATATGGCGTGATTTTTTTAAAAGTGAACTTGGCTATTACAAGTCGATGCATATGCCTGACCCCACCGTATTTCGGAAGCGAAAGCTTCTGGCATGGAGCTGTGGCCCAACGCTAGATGGCTTACATTCTCCGCCACGGCGCGCAATGCAATTTCTTGTTCCTCGCCATACGCTAGATAAGGATTTATAGATAATGAAAGAAAAACAAAAAAAATGGCTTCTCCTTCCGCGAACGCTCGCGCCGAAGCAGCGCGAGCTCATTGGACGGCTTCGCCGGCGTCGCGCCATGGCGCGTGCCCGGTGGAAAGAAAGTTCTAGTATAACCTCCTTGGAAGAGGCGCTGCTGAAGGTGACTCACAAGGAACGCTCGCCCGCTTCACAAGCGCGTCTCGCAGCACAGCACGCGAGGCAGACTATCGTACTGAACAGCGTAGCCCACGTTTCGTTCTTTCGTAGGCTTAGCTCTCCGTCTCTCCCGCTTTCTGGCGACTCTTCGAGGAGAAGCCGCGGACGCTGTCTCTAGACAATGGATTGTTACGCGCCTGCAGTGCACGAGAGGACGCCCTTGTGGACGGTGGATAAAGAGGCTAGGCTCATCAGCCTGTACAGCCAGTTCGCCCTGCTGTGGGACCACCGCCAAGAGGGCTACTACAAGAGGGAGCAACGCCAGCACGCCTTGCGAGCCATCGCCAGGGGATTGGACAACGAGTTCGAAGGTGGGAAGGGTAACTTGCCCAACCGCTTCCATTTTTATGTTTCTGTAGATGTAGCCCCGGCAACACACCGTGTATAAACCGCACTCGCATGGTCGCAATCCCTGGCGTAGTACAAAAATGCCACGTTATACCTAAGTTGGCCACACACTGGATTTCATGTGTGCTCGGAGTATTTTTCTATTTCTCCTCATGCCGAGGGTCATGAGCACATTTTTCTCGCCCGCAGTGCCCAGAGTGAAGGATAAAATCAAGAGCCTTCGCGACTACTTCGTGAAGGAGCTTAAGAAAGAAGAAGGAATGCGACAGTCAGGCTACGTGTCCCCCTGGACGCACTTCCGGTCCTGGGAATTCCTCCGTCCAGTAATCCGTGCCACCGAAGACGGGCCACAAGTCGTCGACCTGCCTTATCTTGTAAGTGTCAGCTCCTTTCGCTGTTTCCGAAAAAGGTAGCAGTTGAAATGTGACGATACTGGCTGGTTTCGTCAGGGGCAGTACGTATGTTAAGAGTAAGACTGATTTATTGATTGATTGTGGGGTTTAACGCGCCAACGCAACGCAGGCGATGAGGCGCACCGTGGTGGAGGGCTCCGGATTAATTCTGACCACCTGGGGTTCTTTAACCTGCGCCGAAATCTCGAACACACGGGCGTTTTCGCTTTTGCCGCCATCAGAAAACCGGCTGCCGTGGCCGGGAATCAAACCCATGTCCTCGGACTCAGCAGCACAACACCATAGCAATTCCGAAACGGGGATGACGTTGAAATATGGTGACGCTGGCCGTCTGGAGGACCTCTTCTCTGCGGAAGGGGGGGGGGGGGGGTGGGGGAGTGCCAGCCACACCTAACTTATCCCACTGTGGAGTTTCTGCCCACTGCGTTAGTAAACTCTCCCTTGATCGTGATATCGTGTTGGAAATTGCTTGAATTGCCTCCAATTGCTTGAATTAATAGCATTCATTACATATATAGTGCAACACGTTTGTTCTGTGCGAAAAAGTTAGCCAATGGTGTAATAACCTGCACAATTTTTTTATAAAAGAATTACACTATTGGCGGAGCTGAAATTCATAAAATGTAGAAATATTTGGTACGTTGGATTTAGCAACCCACAATTCTCATACTCACAGGCTGTCCTTGTCGTCTTCCAGCCGACGCCGCCGCCTTGCGTCAAGAACGAGCCAAACTCGTCTACGGCTTTCGACGAGGTGTCTGAAGCGAGCGGTCATGGCATCAGAAGAGCACCAGCCAACAGCATCGACGTCATGAGAATGGTCCCTGAAAACGAAAGTCAGTCGGCGGTGGATGGCAGCAGCTGCTTCGTAGGTCCCAGAACTTCACAAGACCGACGTTGACGCTCTGTTCTGCCTCCGCGTATTATCGGAACTGCGCCAGCTGTCGAGCTACAAACGTGACCTCACAAAAACACGCATAGAGCGAATGTTGTTTGAAGTTAAACACATGACCGAAGAGTGCAGAGAGTAGAGGACTCGGGGGACGAAAACGACAACGGAGAGTTTTTAGCATGACGGCTAGCGTAGGCAAACGCTACGGCCGTGGGTGCTGGGACACGACTGGGCAGGTGCGAATTCGTTCCTCGGGGACGGTGGCCCATGCCTTGCCAAGCCCCCGCATTCGTTCTGGTGAGGGCCGACCTCCTCGCCCTCCCTGCGCGCGCCTGCGCAGTTGGGACCCGGTAACCCGCCGCCGTAGCGTTAGCGTAGGCTAGCCGCTATGTTAAAACTCTCTTCCGTAAGTGGGGAGTGAGAGAGAGATGATAAACCATCAGATGGTTGGGCAGGGAGGCGGGGCACATCTCTCGCTATCTCTGGGGTTAGGTTGGGCAAGGACGCTAGTCATCGTGGATATAATGACACGCTGAAGTATACAATTGAGGATCTATGGCAGGCGCACAGGGTAGTTATTTGAAATAATACGAAAATGACGATAAAAGAGTTTAGGATTAAATGCAGCCTTGCTTACTCCTAAAAGCTTTGCTTCGGGGAATAAGGCAATGTGTTTCTTTCGGTGCGTGAATATAAGTTCTTTTGTACTTTTATATTTTTTTCGTGAATAAAATGTAATGACGTCAGTTAATTGGGTTAGACTAATTACGTGTCTCCGCTCGC
The DNA here is from genome assembly GCA_013339765.2 of Haemaphysalis longicornis. Lineage (NCBI taxonomy): Eukaryota > Metazoa > Arthropoda > Arachnida > Ixodida > Ixodidae > Haemaphysalis > Haemaphysalis longicornis. The sequence continues at coordinate 180,127,814 of CM023450.1, forward strand.
TGTGCCTTTCGGGAATCCATGACCACCTTCGTCGATCGTACGGTACGGCTCGAAGACAACGCATGCGCTATGGTTGCCTGACGACGCCTTGTGTCCGCCAGCGTCACGTCAGCCATTTCTCTGTGAATCACTAAAGTTAGACAAGCTTACTTCTGCTGTGACGTGTCTTGTTCGCCTCAGCCGTTGTAGAGTATCTGTTTCCCGAAGCCGCTGGAGGGCTCCAAGTTTTACGGCCACGTGCCAAGCCAGAAATACACATGGTAAGACGAAGCATGGTTGCTTCTCTGCTTTTTGCACAAGCACGCTAGTTTGGAAGAGGAGGGAAGCTTGGCGAGAGCACTCCCTCCGACTCCAAGGCGACAAAGCCAGGATTACTGTCATTCGCGGACCCTAATTATGCCCAGTGGTGTATTTCGCGGATAAAAATAAAAACCAAAATTAAGAAGTGCGTAGAGCTGGCGGCATCATAATGGAATTCCTTTTATTCATGATGTTATGGCCACGCACTTGTGCCAGCTGGCTTGACATTCTGCGCCATCCCATACGGCCTCCAAAGAGGGCTGCACTGTACGAGTCCAGACGGCAGACCTCGCGTGGACTTCCAGCAGCTCGGCTGGTGAGACAGTGGAGGACAAACCCTTGAGCATTTAGGCTCTGACCTCCATCCTATATGGATAAAGGTGACTCCAAATAGTCCGAAGCGCGACCTGCGGATAAGGACGAGCAGTATGGATTGAGACAAGGTCAGGACGTTGTTCAGACAATATGAAGCCAACCAGCCTGTCTCTGAGGTACAACATAAGGCAGCAGCCCTTGCCACCCGCACATTGGAGATCGACCGAGAGCTTCCTACCAAGGATGAGCACCTTGCCAATACGGCTCCGCCGCTTCCACCGACCCACTGCACCTGCTCTGCCCGTACTGCTAGGACTCCGCCATGCGCTGGAAAAAAGAAGATTGGCTCCTTCCTCCGCGAAGGGCACGTGCCTTAGCAGAGCGAAATCTTCGGATGGCCTCGCTGGCGTCGCGTGCCCATGTGGCGAGGAACTCTTGTCTGTTTCTCACGCGGAGCCCGCGTTTCGCTCTTTTCTAGGCTTATCTCTCCATCTCTCGCGCTCTTTTGCGACTCTAAGATCTCACGGTGAAGACAAGCCGCGCAAGCTGTCGCGTTACCCTCAGAGACGATGAAGAGAACACCTTTTTGAACACTCGAAAAAGAATCTCGACTCGAGGATTTGCAGTAAGGTCGGCCCGGACTGCTGTCACGAGGCCTGCAACAGGAGGAACCAACGTGACCACGCCGTTGGAGCCGTCGCAACGAGCTTGGACGACGCGTTCGAAGGTGAGCTGAAAAGTGCGCAAACAGTTTTTTTAGGGGCGAAGCTCCTAAAGCCATGGGTCTGTCCATCCCTTGTGTCTCGTGGTACGTGACCGCCGCATGCTTTCGGAGATGTCGCAAAGTGGGCCGCGTTGCACGCGCAAGAACCGGCTGCAACCGGCAGCGCAAACTCGGCACCGGGAGCACGGCCTTGTCTGTGTTCGCCAACGGAGGCGCGAGCGCACGTGCACTGCGAGGGGGAGATCACGCAAGAGATCACGCCACGAACGCAGGCAGTCGTTCTCGGAGATCGAACGAGACGCAAGGACCTTTGCTCGTTTCCTCTCGTCTTGTTCGGGCACAAGTTCGCCCTAAATAAAAGTTCTTTCTTTACCGTTGTGTCCCATCCTACGTGAAAAATTGTGGTAGAGGTGCGGGGTAGTCCTCGATGGCGCGGGGTCTTTCACCAGGTCTGGGCCTGGGAGCATTGGCTCCGAAAATAGAAGTTGATTTGTACAATGTACGCACACAGTCTTACGTCTTTCTTAATGATGTAATGGGCGAACTTTCACGGGAGAGTTAAGGTTACCGATGATCTCCCCCTCTCGAGCTTCGCCCCACTTATCATCATTCATTCCGTGGATATGGCGTGAATTTTTTTTCTTTATTGCGCTATTTTGCCACAGCGCATACTATTTTACGGTTATGTGTGGGTCTGCTTCCATGCCACGCGTATCTCTTGCGTGAGGGCCGAACTCTTTTGACGCAAACCATGGATTTGTGGGAAAAATATATTTTAGGTCTTCAACACTAGCCGTGTAGAGCCGCGCCCTCGATTTGGGGAAGGCCGGTAGCGCCGTTTATTTGAGCGCTGCGGTAAGAGTGCAGGACTCTTAAATGCAGAGCACTTTAGGGGCTCGCCTTGTCGTCGTAGCTCGCTCGCTAGACCCCACGAGAGCCTACCTTTGTCAGATGGTGGAGGAGAGTTGGCGTTTCGTCGTAGCGGCGGTCGTCGCGGCGTAACCAAGAGGCTTCGAATGCTAAGCGGTTTATACTGGCCGCGAGGCCCACCACTAGAGAGGCCGGCGCTGTGATCGTTTTTACGTCACTTGCACGATCATCGTTCCTATCTTGCTGCACAGTTTGCTTGCAGCGCGTGATACTTCGCTTAGGAAGCGCGTTCTAAAAGTATTTTTGCGTTAAGTTCCGTCGTTTGAAGTTAATTCTCAGTGCGTCAAGCGCAGTTTGACGTCATGGGGATTTTATAACCGTATCAACTATGGAACAGTCTCCGCAAACAACTTGATCGTGGTGGCGTATGACGTATGCGAGCGAAGCGTAAGCTGCGGCTTGTTTCTCCGATCAACAATGTAGACAACTATGATCGCCAAGCTCAGTTTCTAGATTTCCCTTGTTTGCAACAAATGTATAAAGCAGGACATCATGAAGCGTTTACTGCTCACAGAAACGCTACGCACACAGACCCGCCGTGCCTGCCCGCACGGCTGACGGAGCAGCTCGAACCGACGCAGGTCGCGGCAGCAACACCTTGTCGCCTCTTTTTAAAATCACACAAGTCGTGGAAAAGAATTTCCAGATCGGTGAAAGTGGATGTTAGTGTGGTGAAAAGTTGTGCTAGGTACTGTCATCAGCTGTTGTTTTCAAAGCGATGCTCAAATATCTGCCGCGATTTTTGCCGACCGGCCGCGGAGGTCGGTCCCAGCACCGCCGACCCGTTCACGCGCGGTGTGGCGAGTGGCCGAAGGGTGGCGATACCTGCACGCAAGTATTAGAATTCCTCTATATAGCTCCCGCAGGGAGCTAAGAGTTGCGCGACCCTTTTCCATGTCACTCCGGTTATCCATGCCGCGCAGAGAAGCCCCCACTACGGCTGCGCCGCAGCCGCCGACGCGGGCGGCACCGCGCCCCGCCCTGGAACAGCAGCAGTAGCAGCAGCGTGAGCGACATCGCAGGACTCCAGCGTAGCCGCCGTAAGGCGCCGCCGACCGAAGCGCCCCCACCGCGCGTCGGCCGCCGTCGTAAGCGACGGGCGGAAACGACACTTGCGACGGGCGGCTTTCCCGCAGCAATCAGGATTACAAGATGACGGGCGGTCGAGCAACTCTTAGCTCCCTGCGGGAGCTATATACAGGAACTCTAGCAAGTATCAGCCGAGGCCATGGCAGGCATCTTGATCATCGATCGCTTAAATGACAATCACCGCGGATGCAAGTTCCACAAACGAGAAGGGGGGTGACAGTGAGGTGAAAAGTTGTGTTAGGGACTGTCGTTCGCATCTCTAACGATAGCGGTGATGAAATATCTGCCACGACGCTAAGCCTAAAGTTCCCATCATTCGATTACGTGCATCCGAAGCCAGCTGCGAGCTGTTGGAGACGACCCTCTCGTCGCGAGCGCGCGTGTTGCGTTTGGGTTCCTCTAACTTCTTGGGGGCACCCAACGCTCGGTTCTCCTATTCTAACACTCGCAATTACCCCAAACCATTAACGACGTGTTTCGCCTCGTACACAGCCTCGGCTTCGGTGAGCAGTCTTGAGTTTCGAAATTGACGCTAGAGAAAGGCCGGCTCACTGTAAACAGACAGAAGCCCAGGTTGCATAAATTTCCACGCCGAGGGCCTAATGAAAACTAAATATAGCCATGTCCAAACCCGCTTGAAGGCGTTGAAAACTCGTGTTCATACCATTCATACATTGCGGAGAAATTGTCGCGAAAAGTAAACATATCAGCCGTGCAGACTACAGGCTACGGCAGTTATCGTTAAAAACATAAAAAACTGTAAAAACATTGAAGGGGAACTAGGCACTGCTTAAGCCAAACTGCAGATCATAGCAGCACTTTTAAGCATGTGCGGCGAAGCAATTCGATCACCGTTCTCGCGTAGTCATTCATTTACCAGGCAGTGCGAGCAGTTCGCGCGGTGAGATCACAAGTGAGGAATGCGTTTCTGTCGCTGTTGCAAGGTGTTTCCTCGCACGCATAGTCTCGTACATGTCCGGTCACAAGTATTCATTAAAGAATTTACAGCGTAATTTTCTCGGCATCATTTCCATCGTCCTTGGCGTTAGCTGGCTGCGTACGAGCTGTAGGTCGCGATGGTAGCAACTACCCAAACGCGGCGGTGTCGCCAAGAACAAGTGAGTCCGCTGATTGCTTGCCCGGATTTTTCGGTCTGCAGACGACTTTTTTTTTGTAATTTGCATCAAATACACAAGGAGGGGGAGACGGTGGCCACAACAAAAGAACATGCGGTCGCATACGCACAGGAAATGTTGTAGCAGACAACACGACTCGGCGTCCTACAAGTGATGTCAGTCGTAGACCTGTTCGTGCCTCCTGAAGTTGCGAGTGCAAGCCTGCCTCGGACAGATCACAAAATGCCTGGGAACGGCCGGTGCGCAGGCGTCTCGCTGTCGGTGGCTCAAACTTCGGCGACGGCAGACGCTTCGTGTAGCGACTTGTCTCGGCGGTCAGACGGCGCAGCCGAGATCTCCTCTCCCCCCTCTCTCAGGCTCAACGTGCGCCGCTACTGCCGACCCCCCCTGATCTCGGAAAGAGCGTTGTGTGTGTCTGTACTATTTTCGCGCCATGTACAAAAGGACGAGGATGGTTGTTTGACCGTTAGCGCTTGGGGCATAAATACGGGGCCCCGAGCACAGAAGGGCATTCGTTTTGGAACAGCGAATCAATGCTGTCACTCTGCTAGAGTCCTGAACTGTAATCTCGTTCGGAAGGGCATTGTTCCTGTATTGCCGTGGCTCATCTTTCGCCATGCAGTAAACCAGTTAAGTTTGCCTTCGGCTTCTTGCCGTCGTCACCAAGGCAGCAACATTTGCTGGGCACTCACCACCACGCTACCTCGCACGACGGAGGCGACGGAGCCCTGTTCGGGGACGATTTCCCGAATGTAACAACTGGTTTCCAGCGGAGGGATGGCAACTTCGCTACCACAGCTTTGCCCTCCCCGAGTTAGTTCCACTTTGAAGTTCCACTGTAAATATAACAGGATAACTGCAGGAGCACTAACGTACTAATTACAAAATTTTAATGTGAAATAATCATGGCAATGGTAATGAGGTAATCGGCTGTGAACCTCTCACGGCAGCAGTCATCTTCACTAATCAATACTCCTAAGTGGGTGTATGAGGGATTGTGGGAAATAGGAATTTCAGGAATTTGTGGGTCTGCAGAGAACCTTTGAAGGCAGCTCTCATCCCCGTGGGTAAATTTCCTTGATGTGGTATGTGACTGGTCTGAAGACCATTCAGAACTGCGTACTAATGACTGTTAATCTGAATATGGTGGTTCCTTGAAGTGGCATGACTCACGGGATGCGGCTATGAAGTATCGCCACAACGTTGTGACACTGAAAACACGCAAGCAGACTTAAATGCACCTCGAAGACTGTTTTTCGTGTGGCAGAGTCGTAGAGCAGTAGCAATAAAGAAAAAAACATAGTGGTTGATTCCTCTGTCAAAGGAATCAGTAAAACACGAAAGTGATTGATTGATCGCTTGATTGTAGTGTAGGGTTTTAACGCGCTGACGCAACGCAGGCGATGAGGCGCGCCGTAGTGTAAATAGAGAGAATTGCTTTATTGAGGTAAGGAGACCAGATGCCCTGGGGGGAGAGGGGTAAAAAGGTAGGGGAAAGAGCAGTTCAGCCGACGCTCACTGTTCCCACAGTTCTCTGCATATTTATGCATAGGCTCGCTGTTCATATAGAGTCAAAGTTCACTCGTTTTTTTTTTTTCACTATTCACACATAAACCGGGCAGATAGAGCGTGTGTGGTGCACTCTTGGGGAGCCGGACAAGCTGTTACACCATTCTGAAGAGACCATTCTCAAGAGCGCATTCGGTAATCACTTCAAGGGTTGGTGGATCTTCCCGCACCCGGCGTATGTGTTACAGATTCGCATGTAGGTACCGGGCCAATAGGCTAAAAGCTGCGCACGGCCTCTCTAAAAGGCGGGACAGAGCCAGATTAAATGAAATAAATTTGGTGTGCCATCACAACCACAGTGTGGGCAGCTGGTGGAGCTCGGACCCTGCAGGGCTGTCCATTTGTAAATGACATGAGGGGTGTAGGCCGCATTAGCGTAGACTTTGCTCGCGAATATTTCCCCCGAGTCGAGGACCCCGTCCGGTGTCGCATCTTGCATTCGTTCTCTGCTCAGTTTCTTCAGATGCCGAAGCTGAAGTTGCCAATCCGACTGGAGGGAGGGGGTTGGTGCGTTGGGAACCACGGGAGGTGCTTGAAGTTGCTCCCTGGCAGCAGCATATGCTAGAAGGTTGCCATGTGCACCGATGGTGTGCCCCGGTGTCCAGGCGATGCGAATCGTGAAGCCTTCTTCTTGTAGGTCGCGTACCGAAGTCAGAATGCGGGCCGCCCTGCTGTTAGGTTAGAACACACGGTTCAGCTCCGAAGTGCGACGTGGGAGTCCGGATTATTCTGAATTTCTTGATGGAGAGGGTGGTGGAGTGTTCACAATATGTGCCGGATTGCTCCCAAATTCCCATCAGTTCAACTTCTTTCACAAGCCCATATGTATTAGAGACGTGACGGGATCCATTTATTTGGGGGATATCTGTAGAGGTCCAGGCTATGGCCGCCGTTGTTCCGTCAACCTCAGCGTCTGTGTAAATGTCTGCCTCATTTTCGGCCTTGTCGTTGACGAGGGTTCGAACATACTGCTCTCGGGAAGTTTGACGATTTCTCCTAATTGGTCTGCGACGCGGGATGCCGATCGAAGGTCGCTCCCACGGAGGAATGGGCGGCGAAAAGTTCGTTTGGTTAGAGTCACTTTTTACTTGATCCCATTCGGTAAGCACTCGTCCCTGAGGAGAATGCTCCACATGACGCTGGAATCGCAGCTTGGTTTCCTCTATAAGGGTATGAAGGGGCGGAAGGGGGACCACTTAATGCAGTATATCGACTCGCGTGAAGTTATGAAGGCCACTAATTACACGGAGAAGATGGCGATTTAGCTTGTGTAGGGCATTAACATGGGATGGCCGTAGATCATACACCGGGAAGCCGTAGCTTATCGTCATGTGCCACTGCACGAGCGAGCATGGTACAAGGTGTTGGTGTGCCCCACCATATTTATTGGACAACCGGGTGACCAGGTGCAAAGTAGGACGCCAGGTCTTCCGAAGGTGGGCTATCCATTGTTTCGGGCTGTTGCAACTGTTAACGGGGAGACCCAGCAGACGAATAGTGCCATTATGAGATTTTATTAGAGTCTCTCCTACTTGAAAAGAGATGATCTGGTCCTTATTTATTGCACGTTTACCGTCGACGCTGAGCAGTTCTGTTTTGGCCGGAGATAACTGTAGTTGGAAGCGTGACAAGCTGTTCTCCAGGCTGAAGATCGCAGCTTGCAGTTCAGACTGCATGGTCTCTTTGGAAGGGAAATTGCTGGCCTCGGTCCATACTACAACATCGTCTGCGTAGAAAGCAAACCGGGCGGAAGTGTCTTGCTCCAGAGTACGAGCCACACGGTTCATCGACAGATTGAAAAGTAGAGGCCCTAAGGTTGATCCCTGAGGGACACCCCTATCAAGAAAGTAAGTGGTAGGAAGATGTGTTTAGGGGTTGAGACGAATCGGGCGGTGCTCGGAGGAAGTGCCTAATCCAGGCTTGAGCCTTCTGCCTCGGAAAGACAAGCGCGAGTTCTTGTAAAATGCCTGATTGACTAACGTTGTCAAAGGCTTTATGAATATCTAGTGCGAGGACATAATCAGGCAATTCCTTGCGGGATGTCCTATTAATTACGCGTCTAAGCAGCCACAAGTAATCATGAGTACCAATGTGAGGACGAAAACCTGTGAGTGCAGGATGAAACCAGCCTGTACGTTCGAGATGATAAACAAGCCTATTATTGATAAGTCGTTCAATAAGCTTACAGATGACGGGAGTTAGTGCAATAGGGCGAATGTGCTGGGGATTGCGAGAATCCTTGCCGGGTTTGGGAATAGGGTGGATGATCGTGACCCGGAGAGAGTCAGGGACCTCACCTGAGTCCTATAGCTTGTTCACCAATTGCAGTAGAACATCTAGGCCTTGCGGGGGGAGATTGCGGAGGTCCTGCCACTTGATAAGATCATGGCCCGGCGCCGACTTTGGTCTTCCCTGCGAAATGGCGATCTGTAATTCTCCCATGGTAAAAGGGGAATCAAGTTCTTGAAGTGAGTGGTCGATGTCGATGACAGGAAGAGCCAAGAGAGTGAAGCATCATCCACAGTGTTGCGGAAAAAATGTGTGGGATAAGGGTTGTCTTCCCACTTCACGGTAGTTCATTTGAAGGCACATCTCGTCCAGTATAGGAGGCGGGTCTTCGCACGACTGTTCATACCGCGAAAAATTCGCCATAGTCGAGACAGTCCGCTCTCGTGGCCAAGTTCCTGGCAGAAATTGTGCCAATTCTCATTTTGAAGCGGAAGTTGATATTCCCGAATAACACGGTAATGATGTTTCAACGGCATCAAATGATGGTGACGTTTGCTTTGTGTTCTATAACGCTTGGTAAGGCGTTCAGCCTTGTGAAGGAAGCTGAACATGTGCGAATCCAGGCGGTCAATTTCAGCGGTACTGGTGATCGTTTCAGTAGCGAGGCGAACGGGTCATGTTCAAGGACGTGACGAAGTCATCCTAGGTTGAATGGGGGCCAACCACGAATCGCTCGCGAAAAGAGTTCCAGTTTACGCGATGGTATGTCGTGCTCGTTCTTAATTTCTTGCCGTTAATTTGAAGCAGAATCGGGTAATGATCACTTCCCCAGGTACTGTCCAATGTGCGCCATGTCTTCACTGCTCCGGGGGTGGTGATGGTCAAGTCCGGTGCTGTATCGCCCTGGGAATGGTGGAGGCCAATACGGGTGGGGACTCCATGTTCATTGCGGAGTTGCAAGTGCCCGAATTCGAGGGTTTGCTCTAAGAGCCGGCCCCGGTGGTTCGAGGAGGAATAACCCCAGAGGGTATTTCGGGCGTTAAAATCACCCCCTATAATGATGGGGCCTGAAAACTTAGAGAGAGAGATGGGGTATCCAATAATACAGAGTGGAAGGGATGGCGCCCGGGTTCGGTTTGTGATACACCGACGCAATCAACATAGGTTTTCCGCCTGGGGTTGTAATACGTGCAATGATGACTTCTCTGGTTTCATTGCTAGCGTCATCCCAGCGGTGTTGTACCGCTTGGCAGGAATTATGCACTAAGATCGCAGTCTGTCCCGGGGTTTTTTGATTGTGGCATGGAGTATAATGAGGTATAGCTGGATCCATAAATGTGTAGTTGGGTATCTTGCAGGGAGAGCTACGGATTAATTTTGACCACTTGGGAATCTTTAATGTGCGCCGAAATCTCGTACACGCGGACGTTTTTGCTCTTTGCCTCCATCAGAAAAGCAAAACACGAAAGTGAAATGTGCAGCGAAATCTGCAGCTGAGCATGATTTGCGGGTCGGCGGCTGTCTTATGGGTGTGCGTGGCGCGCCACGTCCCTCTGGCGGGTCGCTTCGGCAAAGGTGTACTGGCGTCATTTTCGTGACGGGTATGAGGTCAGTGAAATCTAGGCTTATCGCGGCATAAAGCACTGTCGTGTTAGAATATAAAACGCGAAAACGAACAACCGTAAGTATAAGTTACTCTTTAGTGCTAAAGGTTACTTCCCCGCCAGAAGACCCTGTGTACAGGGGTGCACCCTTTACAGGCCGCTTGCTTCGTTGTACCGGCGTCACTTCCGTGACGGATATGACGTCACTGAAATCTTCGTGTAACCGGGAACAAAACACTTTCGTGTTACAAACGGTGGTATAGAATAGTTGTTATCATTCCTGCCTGTAACCGCGTGTGCTTGGTCAAGGTCGCGTTCCCAAACGCCTCCGTTTGTGTTCTGTTTGAGAGAAAGGTACGGATAATTTACGGACTGTCGGCTGCTCACAACACAGGGTTTTCTGCTTCTTCGGGCAAATAAGGCTTTTTTATTAAACATAGGTGCATGATGCTTCATATTCAGTGAGATAGCTCATGGCGGTGGATGTAACTGCATACAAATGCTTTCTTCCGAGACAATAAGTTTAGAGGGCTTTTGGAGTGTTCAGTTTATATGAACTAAGTTCGATTTTGAATTCTTCCAGAGAATGTTGAAATTCGATCGACAATATATAGCGCAAGTGAAGACATAAAGTCGCAACCGCGTGAATGCTGCCGTATAAGTATTGGTGCAGCATACCAGACTGGTGCTTCTTGCGGGGAAACATAATTATTCCATCATGTTGATTATACCAATGCATCATTCCCATACTTAGTGGATGTCACTCTTATCTTTCAGTATCAAGAACGAGCTCAGCTCATCGATGGCTTGTAACGAGTCGTACGACACCAGCGGCCATCACACCGGAAATGAAGAACCCAGCAGTACCGAAGGCAACGAAACGGGCCCTGAAAGCTAAAATCCGACAGACGCGCCCCGCAGCCGCCGTCGCATGTTCCCAGATCTTTGCGAGAACAACGCCAATGCTTTGTTTTGCGGCCGCCTCCCGTTAGAACTGCGCCAGTTGTCTCCTTACGATCGTGACCTCGCAGTACTAGTCATGCAGAAAATTTTGTTCGAAGTTAAATACTGTTACGTGCAGAACGAAGAATAGGGACCACAGTGGTCGCACACGACAACGCCTTCCACAAGCGGAAATTTGGAGCGAAATGGTACGGCTCCCGATGACTGTTTAGGGACGCCGAGTCAAACAAGTCCGGCGCTGTCTCTGCTTAGGTTGGCATTTGACGTCCATCATCGTCGATCGAATGGAACTCTGTATCGTTCCGTGGAAGAGCCATATATAGCGTGTGAGGCGGGCGCGCGCGGCAGTTACTTCAAGGAATACGGGAATTGAGGCAGATTGAAAAAAAGGAGTGAAGGCAACATTTTCTATCCACAAGCAAGAGTTGTTTTTTGGATGAGAGGCAATATTTTTCTTTTGGCGCGTAAAATGTTTTTATGGGTAAAACTTTCTGGGGAATAAAAGCTAATAAAAACTGTTAACTGTACCATCCGTATTGCATTATCTTTGCTCTCCCTTGACTTACCGGTTTCCTTGACCATATTACCTGAAAGTGGGTTGCCCGTAGTCATACCGTGCGCCCAAGTTTATTTTGAGCGACAGTGATGGCATGTGAATAGGACAGAAAGCATCAACTTTGTTTCTCTCCTCTAATACATTTTGTGAGCTACTTTCCATTGCCACTTGCCTAACCCATAAACAATGTCGCCGCCGTCTCAAAGGAAGAATTTGCTGTCAAGGTTCTGCTCACCACATTATTTACTCTCACAACAAAGCTTTACCAAAACATAGCGTATTACAACGCAAATTTACTCCACCAAAACTTTACTTTTTCAGTAGTAAAATTGCAGGTACAAATGTTGTGAAACACACTTTAGTACCGCGCAAACTATCTACGCACAACCATATTATAATTGGTCCACTACCTCCCGGAGTCCCGATATCATGACCAATATCTAAGTGGCAGCCATTCCATGTCACACGCATCCCGCATACGACCGCGGTCGACGAAAATACCGAGTACGACACCTCCAAGGAAATGCCTTTCGGCACCCGATTCTCACCACGACGACATCGTAGCAAACCCAGCATTTCCCAGCGTGACACTGGCAGTCTCCGAAAGAACGAACACCGTTCTCCATGCAGCTAAAGCCACCTTAATCTCTCTTCAACCTCTGCTGTAAGCCATTGCCCTCGCGGCATTTTCTCGCACACCGACCCCTCGCCTAATTTTATCATCGATTCCCACGAAGCCTGGCAACACTATCTCTTGAGAAGAGCACCCCCGGAGGCCCTCAATATCCTCCAAGCCTTTCTAGAGCTGCCCATAATTACAATCGTCTCTACTCCGGATTACATAGTAACTCGATCTTTTTATGTTTGAATTCAGCGCCACCCGACGGAACGCCCCATCCCAATTCAGCAATTTCGCCGCACGCTGGTTAACATTGGCGTGGGTCAGTAGTTTTAAAGCCGGTCGTCGCGTTCAAGCACCAAACCCCGAATCCGAAAACTGCCCGGGTACTACTTACTGAAGCACAGCCGTATGGAGCCGCAGCCTTTACAAGCGAACGGTCTAACAACTCCACGGGAGCTCCTCGATAGAAAGCAGTAGCAGGAAGCAGGCAGCAGAAGCAATACTGAATTCACCATTTTTGATCTCTAACGTTCATTACTAAACGAGCGAGTTCGCAGAACCCGTGCAGACAGACACTGACGCGCTGGCGAGTTCTCGTTGGCGTGGGGTTGCCATAAGCACTTACTGCTTCCGGGCACAGTCCCGAAACAGCCTACCCGTGGCCTGGTGCTAACACGCCTCTTACGATACAGGCACGAACCAGGCAAGCTCCAAAGATGGGGGAAACGTGCATCGCATTTGAGCGTCTGCGGTGACGCGAAGGGCGTTCATTCACTCGTACGCCTCGGCTAGTGATTGTTACGAATCCTAGCCGTGCTGGTAAGCTTACCTGACGCATTTTACAGCCTACAACATGGCAGAAGCACGATATACGGATTACTTAGACATCGCGGATGCCCATCCAACGATAACTTCGGATGCCAAGGATGTTGTTTCACAGAAACAACAACCTGCCGCCCGGCGGGCAACTAACCACTGGGCCGACGACAGATTCTGTCCGAGGTCGGAGCCGTGCAGTAGCGCAGTCAAGCCAATCCATCTCGTTTTTACGTCATACGAAACGTCATAATAAATTGGCAAAGGAGGATGCAGAGAACAACCGAAACTCGTTTGAATTCTAATCTTGGACATCGCCCAATCACGTGACATCTTGTATTTACGTCACCGCTGTAAGTTGGCTCGGCCTCCGCAAACCGCGCATGGTAGTTTTTCTTCTTTCGGGCTTTATAAAATAAAAACCACTTTATCGCCCGGATGAACGACGAACAGTGTGTTTATTTGAGCCAGTCTACGCACTGCAAACAATAACGGGAGCTTGACAAATTCAGTTCAGTGTCAATTTATGGCGAAGCTTAAACGTCCTACAAATATTTTTTTTCACTTTGGTGTGGAAGGCGTCACAAGCTGTCCTGCACTGCGACAATTTTCGCAATTTGTATTATGTCACAGTGGATGGCTGCGTTCACGTAGCTTCTAACAGATTCGTCGAAAGATCTACCGTTTCTGCAGCTCAAGAAAGAATATTAGGTCGCAGGTTTCTACTGGAAAATAAAACACACGTCGGACGTCGTCGCAATGCTATCACCGACAACAATACGCTCATAGCAGGATCGCAAGCACAGAGTCGCTAACACAGAGACTGTTTGTCCCTGTAATTTCCCGAGAAAACTGCGACCAAAATCTATTTGCTTACAACAAATCAACATACCCAGTTCAAGGTTGTATAAATCATTGTAACTATCAATATCTTCAAATAGCCATGCGATTATGACATATACTCCAAGTAAATATGTTCATCTAAGTGAACTTTCAGGAACATAGTATTGTTTGGCGGGTTCTTGATTTTCAAAACTGAGTACCAAAAGCTTGTGGGGGCCTGGGCATAATATAACTTTAGGTGAATTCTTAAGCGCACACGAACTAGCAGTGCCGATACTGTGGTGGAAGGTCGCTTCAGTGTTTTCTGCCAATCCCGCACAAGTATATACACGCGCATATTGGACAACTTGCGACTTGGATTGTTTCTCAACAGCCTCCGTGGACGGCTGCAACGTCGTGATGTTGATAGCTTCAGCGGTATAAAAAGAACGTCACAGGCCTTTGAACATAATCACCACCGCCATTATCAAAGCCATAATAAATTACAGTACAGTACTGCTTCGATAATTTTAGTTCCTCTTCGCTACCATCTCATAGCCAGCGCGCCCGTGTACACTCCGCGCGCCGCAGTCACCAGAAAAAGTTGTTTCGTCGATTTTAGATCACCGATGTTGTGTGGTGGTAGCGCACGTTCAGAAAATTATCGCAACTTCCCAGTCGTATTCCACAAAAGATCCTTCCGTAAATTCCTCTGAATCCTTACCTTCCCCTGGCTTTCTTTGGCGGGCTGTGTCACCTGAACGTTAGTCAGCATATGACTACTTAGCACGGGTCGCCCTGACTGAATTGACGATAAATGAAAATAAAGAAAATGGAAGTGACATCCGGGGCTAAAGTCTAAAACCTATTAAATTTTGTATCTCTGCACCCCTGCTGCTATCACACCGCCAGCGAAAGCAAAGCTTCTAAATAGGTCGTATAGAAGAAAGAAAGCGACATAATACAAATATTAGCAGCGTGGGTCTGCCTAAAGAATGCCTGCTGTACAATACCGGCCAGCATCTAATAAGCACGCGTTTGATGAGACAACGAAGGCACCACGGCAAAGATCGTACGCAAACGGGCCAATATTTATCGCGTGCACGAAAGACACAACCGGAAGCGTTCAAACCTTTAATTCAGCTACCCACAGTTTCAAAGCTTCTTTTATTATCGAAGGCCTCAACCATTATCTGCCTGACAAAAAGAACGTAAATTATCCTTGGCGGCACTCCAACGCGAAGGGGTACAAAGCGATTTCAGAGCTTGGGTCTGAATCGTTCGGGTTGAGCGGAGCACACACCGGTAGCAGAACGCCGGAAAGCGAATGCAAGCAAATGCCACCCAGAAGAGAACGAAGAGGGTCGAGACCGCGAAGCCTTGAACGACAGCTTCGACCTGGCCTGTACAGCGCCTACATCCAGGCCACTGCCATGACGCCCACGTTGCCAGCGCTGTACACGCGGTGGACCGTGACCCACGAGGAGTCCCCGTGGGATGGTATTCGGGGACGCACCACTGGGACGGCAGCATGCTCCGACTGGGTGGAACACACGGGTCGTAGGCGGCGTTCTCGGCTTCTCTTGGCAGGGACGGTGCAGCAACGTGTCCATGCAGCGGCACGAACACGTGGCACCAGCCACTGCCATTTCGCCGCCGACGTAAATCCCCTTGCGGCCACCGCAAGCCAGGGCAACTCGGGCCGTGGGCGCCGCTGCTGTCGGCCGCCCGCAGCCGTTGGGGTTGCCGGCACGGTCTTCTTGTGCCGCAGCGGCCACGTCGTCACTTTCCTCCTGCCGGCCCGCTTCGTCGCCCTCCAACTGGTCGCGTCCCTCTCCGTGGTCGACGTTAAAGGAGCCATGAAGAGAAAACAAAAGTTTGTTTTATTCGAAAGATTAAGTGTTTCATAGTACCCCAAGCGCTTTCCCGGAAGCAAATGATGCTTTATTCACTGAGAAATAAGGCAATTTAAGCCAAAATTTTAAATCTCCCGCTAAAATTGCACATTTGGTGACGTGAGCAACGGCGTCACACGGGCCGGTCCATGAAACAGATACTTAGTATGTCGACTCCGTATAGCACCCACACGCGGGAGTCGACCGAGACGGCGGCCATTTTAAAAATACTTGTAAAACCTAGTGCACCCGCAGCCCTAGTCATGGAATCGCCTGATCCGGAGAACAAAACTCTCGCCGAGGAGCTAGGGCTTGCATTTAACAACCTCACATCACTTGAACGCTCAATGCTTCTAAGTGCACGAGCGGCAAGAGTTGTGGGATACGCGGTGGACGGGAAAGCGACCATTCCGCGATAGCCACAACAGACGAACGCCCTGCCGTCGGAACCGCTGCCTCGTCAGCCCCGTCGCGACGGACGAATACAGACTGGTACGTATGTGCCGTATTTTTATTACGGTTAATAATAGTTCAATTTCAGTAGCAGTATCACTTATGCCAGTTGGCCGGTGTCGTGTATGGAAAGCCGTTCGCGCGAGCTCTCTGCTTCGACCAGAAAGATACGAGCGTCAATGCGCGGTGTTTACGGCATTTGTTTCCCCAAGGTGAGAGCGCCTCGAACCCGAAAATTCGTCTGCGCGACGGCGAGATGTCGAGCTCGGCCAGGCGGTACTTTCGTACGCATTGGCGCACACGCTTGCGTGTTCGTTCGGAACTTCAACCGTTTACTCCACCGTTCTTTGTCATAAAAAGAATGTGCAGTATGTTTCACGGGCATTTAGCTCGCTATGCAAACTGTAAGCCCTGCCTAACATGCGTTTGCTTTTGCCGGCCTCCGCCAATCGCAGAGCATTCCCGAGTGACATCATAGGTTCTGTTGCAGAAAATGAGCTGGTGGGTCGCATGGTCATTTCCTTTTTTCCTAATTATGTAGCTTATTTGAGCGAAGTTTGCGTTATAAGTGGTGTCGTTATGGTTCTAACGAGGCTATCTTTCGAATGAACCAAACTTGTGTTTTCTCTTCATGGCTCCTTTAAGGGAAGCCGCACAACCGGGGTGGCCGGTGCTTTTCGGTTTAGCACTAACTGTGACGTACGGCGATGAAATTGTGCACTGCGCATGCCCTGTTGAGCATGGGTGGCGTCGTCGTCAAGCAGGCTGGACGACGACGACGACGACGACGGTGATGACGATGGTGATGATGGTGACGATGAAAACCATGTCGACGATGATGACTCATTAAAGAAGGATGCATCTGGCGTAGAGTTTAAGGTAGTGAGAGGCCCTTGAACGAACTCTAAACGAGCATCTCGAGCGACAAAAGCTCTACTGTCTTTCCTGCGAAGCACAGGACTTGATCAGACTTTTTAAACAGGACTCTCTTAATGAGCGCGTCATCTTCATCACAGTCATTATCATCACCTCTTCATCGATTTCATTTTTTTATACATCTGGTGTAGCAAGCTAGGCGCCTTGGCCAGGCTAACCTCACCAGTATCATTAAAGACTATTCTCTCTCTCAACTCCACGGCATCTGGTGATTATGACGATGGCCGACATAAAATGGCCCGCTCTGTGGGATTGGCAAAGAGGCATTCGGTAAAGCTGTTGGACAACAACAAACCGAGAAATGACATGGAGATCTATTCCGAATGGTGAGAACTGCGTGGAAGTACGACTCAAGATTCCACTCCTAAGTGACAACTGGAGCGGAGGCACAGAAATGGATTCGCCAGGACTGGCCAACCCGCAGACTTGTATTTACCAACAATTTCTCCTGGATTTTCCGTTTCGTGCGAGTCCCCGAACTCCCACAATGTTGGAAATAAAACACTTGGAGCAGTTTCATTGTTACAAGGCATAGAACGAGATTAACATGTTCCAATCACCTTAACTGTGCACCCATGCTAATCACGCTACCTCATCATCATCCAATACCTACCTTTCCCCCCTCCCTTTAACCACGCCCCTTGCCTATACCCTGCGGAAGAATACCTGTATCGTTACCGTGGGAAATTGACCGATTTTTAGGGGTCTACGGAAGCGTTTTTTCTGCTAAACATATTGGTTGGCCGCTAATTTAAGCAACATAAAATGCCCATTATTTAATGCACTTTCCAAGAACACGAGTTTTTAAATGTTTTCATACATCACAGTTGCGAAAAAAAGCATCAAACTCAAAATGTTTGTCAGGTTGTTGGAGAAAATGAGGAGAAAAAATGGGACGCGAGAGTGTTTAGGTACCTGTAATGAGGATCATGGAGACGTGGTGGAGACGGAGGACCAGACAGCTGACCACGCGGTACGGAAATTCGGTAGGGGAAGGTGGGGTATACACAACAGTTAGAAAGCAGGTAAAAGCAGCAGAGACGACGAATTGGGTGCAGAGAATGGAAGGAAAAAGAACATTGGAGGCTTAAGCAGGGAAGCTCGAAATCACGAATGAATGTTTCTATGGCAATACGCGATGCATTGCATTGCTCTTTGAAGCACAGGCGGGGTGTATGACAACACGGGAACAAACGGATAACTACAGGCAACAGGACGAAACTTGTGTATGCTGCGGCAGGAATCCGGAAACCGTGGGGCATGTTGTCTTAGACTGCACAGAGATACGATTGCGGCGGAATGATGGGGAAGCGACGTTGACGGATGCTTTGGGATTTGGTGTGAGGGGGAGCCTGAATTTCAGGGCCATAGAGGTGACGAAGAGGCGGCTGGAGTGGTGTTAGAAGAAAAGTAGGGGAGTGAGTGTGACGTAGGAAGAGTAATATACCGAATTAGAATTTAGAACAGAAGAAGTGGAGGTGAACAGGTCTGCAAGGGCAGGTAGAGGGGGAATAGATGGGAGTTTAAATCCGGTGACGGGGGTACGGGGGCTGACCCACTAGGTTAGTTAAGGTTAGGGTAAATAAGTCGAATAACACAGGCAAGTCGGTTGGTAACAACCGACGTCCCGATACAATAAGAGGGCCTCTAATCATCATCATCACCACCGCCATCATCATCATCATCATCACTCTAGCGCAGGAGCCCTATATGCGCTAACGGTCAGCTAGGCCTTCCAAAGAATTACCCGCATCACGTGTTCACAAGTGGTTGTTACTTATTTCTGAGTCGATTGCTTACCGTGAAGGTGTAGGTTTCGGCGGGAAATAGGTAGAACACTCCTTTTCCTGAACCAGAGCATGAAACGTGTTGTTATACCTGCCGAATCTTCAGCAGAGTTTCCTCGCTGAAGTCGCTGCAAAAAAAAAGGCTCCGATCTCCAGCAATTCCGAATAAATTTCACTCTATAAAGTCATGACGCATTTTAGAAAATGGCTGCTTTTTATCTAAGCTTCACGAATTAAGCGTATTAGGCACACTAACGGTAATGCGGCATCACAAAAAGTCATGAGTAAAAAGTGATGCTGTATGTGGTGTTAAAATGACAATAAAGAACTCTATTTTGGCTTCGAATATGCAATCAATCTTTCTTTACATTTATTTGGGGGATACTTGACGCTTCGGTTCAGAGGTGTGTTCTCTGTTTTGCCAATGGTTTCTGATGAACTGCAAATGATTTTATTGCACCAGTGTACCTAATAAACTTGCCGTTGCCGAGATGACGCCCGCTCAGAATAGCGTAGCCCATAATACAGCTCCAGTTCTGAAGACATAGGTGCACCGTTGAACGAGATTCGAATTTTTAAGATTAGGCTGGCATAGGTCCTAATCTTAGGATAGAAAGAGCGAATTAGTGGCACACGGAATACTTCGTGAATAGCCTACGCACGTAGATTTAGTGCACTACTTATTGTATCGCCGGACAACAATATGGACACAGCCTCAATATTAGTGCAAGGGTGTTACTACAATGGTTGAGCGATACGCAAAAGACGCATTTTTTGGCAATGCCAGCCATGCTAATCAAGCCACCACGAAAGGACATCTCATTTTCCCCTCGCCTAATAACCCCACCTTTTTCCCTAGCGAGCAATGGGAGATCTTGCTGTCCAGCCCCGCCTCGGAGGATCAGCTGCGGCTGGCCAGGTGGGGAAGGGCGCACATGGAAAAAAGGGGAAAAATTAATGTTCCCTACAAAAACAAAATCAACCTATATAAAAAGGGGAACAACCCTGCACCAGCTAGGCTATAGCAGGTTAATGCCGATTAGAAAAGTGAAAGAACACGAAGCCGAGGCTCCAAAACCAACCGCTCAGGTCTCTCCTCAAATCCGCGCAATAATCCTTCGCCTTTTACTAAAGATTACCGTAGGGAGGGACACTGCAAAGAGCCTATAGGCCAATTTTATGACGGCACAGGTGTTTGAGGACGCATATGGACACCTGTGAAGAGGGAGCGCCACTCTCATCCAGTGCGTTTTGCGTCGACATGATCTCTTATACAATTTTTTCCTTCCTTCATAATGACCATATCTGCGCTTTCCGTGGTCGCTATCGGTCTGCATCAACGTGGCGGGTTTCCCGCGCGATCGTCGTCCTGAAAAGCCTGAATTATTCAGTTTACTGTGAAAAAACGCCTACCTGACATTCTGGAAATCTCTCTTTGAGTTCTTTTAGTTGATTAACTACGCGACAGAAAGAGAGAGAGAGAGAGAGTGGGGAGAGAGAGAGGGATAGAGAGAGAATAAACTTTATTCAGTTTGCCAACTGTGATGCATAGTCGTCGGCCGTGAACCCTCGGGGTCCTGGCAGTGTCCTCAGCCACATGGTCGGCCTGCTCAGTTCCGACCTAGCGGGAGCTGAGCAGCAGGGTCTGTCACTTCCCACTGTTGATGATTGTGTGACCTTTCGTGATCGCCTGCGGACATTGCCATAACATGTGACCGCTAGGTACGCTCGTTCCTGACATGTATGACACTCGGGGTAGTTGCGCCCCGTTAGGGTAGCAATAGCTATAAACAAGTGGGTTTGGATATGAGTGGGTCTGTAGGCGTCACCAGACCACCCAATGTCGCCTATGAGAGATGGGTGGGCTGGTGAGGAGCGGGCTCGGGCAAAACGATAATGATCGTAAATTTCACTGAATGATAATAGCCTATCCCTGTCCGATATGGGGACGGGTTCCTCATCAGAGGGGCCGTCCGCTCGATCGGTGAAGCCTTGAGAGGCTTCGTGAGCAGAGTCGTTCCCTGCAAAACCAGAAATTAGGATTACGGACGCCTCCCTTGATATGTGTCCCCGTTAGAAATTTAGCACCGCTGACTTGGAGTCGCTGATGATTGTCTTGATTTTTGTGGAGGAAACCATGGCCGCTTCTTCTCCAACCACCTAATGCCTCGTGCGGATAGAGCAAGAGGCGATAGTATTTATCTGATTGGTGACCACTCCTATGGCCATGGCTTAGCAGTGATCAACCACACGCGGAAGGAGAAGGGCACGCGTGGGGCGCCGAAGCAAATCTTTTTTGCAAAAGCGGAAGCCGTTACACCACTTGATTGGTTATGAGTGGCCGAGTCTGCGAGAGCATGCGTGGCCGTGTCCTGGCGGGCGCAGAGGACGCGAACAGGGCACGGAAACGATTCCAGTATTTCGTCCACCTTGCATATGATACCCAGTGTACTGTTTATGCACCGGGGCTCTCAAGTAGCCTGGGTGGAGTCGGTGTATATTACATACCCCCGTGTTGGGGAAGAGCAGAGCTCAGTAGCTAAAGCACACAGGCCACCACAAATGGCAACCAGCTTCGCCAACTCACAACGAAGTAGCGCCTCCGTGATACACGTGCGTGTCTGGTTAATGATATTCCAGGGCAGACAAGGTTTGTGTGGATGATGCTGTCCGCTACCCCTGCATCAACATGAGCTTGACGTCCACCTATCGAGTCAAGAAAAAGCGGTGGGCATGATGGTGAATGCTTTTATGCACCCTAGAGGCCGATTGTCCGTGGCCTGAGATAGGTGCCGTGGGGGTGGCTCCGCTGAGCGAGGTAGCAGAAGCGATGCACAATCAGTGACTGTCAAAGTTGCACAGAGAACAATAATGAATGTTGAATGTTGGGAACGCCTTGGACCTTACAATTTGTAAAGAGGTGGGCAGTAAAAGGTCATTTGCGTCCCGTAAAAACAAAGATCGGTTAACAAGCTGACGAACATAAACATGGCACAACGCACCCTCATTCTCCTTGCCTCGCCAAAAATGACTGGTTCTGCTTGAACGGCCCAACACTAGCTGATATTACGGGATATTACAGTACTTTCCATTAAGTCTAGGACGCATTGTGTTTCCGGTGATATGTAGCAGGCACACACAAGGAGGCGATCGCCCCTAGTACAATGCACCTCTATCCAAATACGCTTACTTTCTGATACAAGATCGAGGCACCGTTTACACTTAATGGAGCCATGTAGGGCAGCAAGCACACCACCACCCCGTCGTTTACCATGCAGAGAGGCACGGTCATGGCGGAAAATAAACATGAATAATACTAAGAATAATGATAATATTTGTAAAACAGTATTCCTGACTACTCTAATAAGCTGACTCCAGCATAACGAAGTACGTAAAAATTGTACGAGAAAAGAACGGTTGGAATAAGAGAAGAAGATGAACCTGATAAAAATTCGGCGTTTGGTGAGAAAGAAGAAAAAACAGACATGGACAGGCTCCGTAGCAGCAGAGACCCGGGGCTCCCCGAGAAGGCCCCATTTAGCGACTGCCGGATCCGCACGGAAGATGGCGGGGAGTTCTGGGGCCATCGCGCCTTTCTGTGCACCACAAGCCCCTTTTTTGGCGCCCTCTTCAGCGAGGAGTATGGTGACCGAAGAGAAGTCGTGCTCCGAGGAGTTGCGTTGCCCACTCTCAACGCCCTCGTGTCATTCTACTACACAGATGAGGTGGGTGAGCTTATATAAACGAAGCAAAACGTCTATAGCTTTGATTGGCAATCCATAGATTAGGACTGCATGACGTTTGCTGTTAAAATTACTTGAAGATCTATTGGTAGATATTGAGTGCCTCAGCATCTCGCCCCCTTTCGCCAATTCGAAGCTCGGCATAATTTGCACGCCTCGCTAAGGCGTCAAAAGACCGCAAGACATAGTTCCTCGCGTGTCCCTTGTATACAGTGGCAACCGTGCATACCACTATAACCGCCTACCAAGTCATGGTTTCTCGGTTTAACGGTGGCTTTGGCCGCCCGTCTCTACTTTCTTGTCCACGCGTATCGGCGTTTAGTCGCTGTCGTTTCCATTCCTTCAGCCTGCATTGGCTGCAGGCTCGATTGTTCAACGCGTACAAACGATGGCGAGGCCCGTCGAGGAAAGGCAGCTGGCGAGCCGCGCTTCGTTTTGTCTCTCTGGCAACGGCGCGTCGTGGAGGCAGCGCTCTCCAATCTTTGCTCCGCTTTATTTGTTTACTTAAAGTGTTCACCAACAGAGCAGGTTCTTGTCGGGTGATGCACTGTGCACATGAATATAAGTTATACAAAGACAACATATAGGAAATGAAATTAATAAAAAACCGGTAACAATAAATGTGCAGATATATACAAAAGAGAAGGGTGATCAAAAAAGGCAAAAGCACTTTCTGAACGACAAGAGCCTGGAGGTCGTGTGTAGAGAATTCAACACATACAAGCATAAGCAAGGTGAGGCTTTCAGCGCAGAAACACAAGAGTGGAGGGAAAAATGCAGGTGCGAGTGCATTCAAATGCACTCAGATGTTTCAAGGCAGAGGGAAAAGTGCAGAGGGAAAAATGCAGGTGCGAGTGCATTCAAATGTCAGATTTTTCAAGGAGCGTCTAAAAAGAACCATGTAATTGCTAAAAATGTCAATAGAAGATAAAAACAGTGTAGGCATGTTGGCTGCTGCTAGGGTCAGCGTTCTGTTAATATGAAAGCAGCTATGAAGCCGCAGGGGTCTGCTTGGAACTCGCCGGTGAACAGAGCTTACAAGGCAAGGGCACTCAAACTTGGAATGAATGCAGCTAAAAAGAAATAGGTCACGTCTGGAGCCCCAATACATAGCTCATCAAGTTTCAGGAGCTTGAGAAGCCCACCGAGCCGACAATGGCTCACTGATGAGCAACGATAAAATACGATTATAGTGAAGCGCTTCTGAATACTGTCTATTCGAAGGGATGACAAATGTTTTATACAATTTCAAACTGCACTGGCAAAGTCGACCTTCGATAAAATTAAAGCTGAGTAGAGTGAGACGAAGCATGATCGATCGCTGAATTCACTGGTGGCCCGAGAAACCACTCCCAGCGTTCGGAGACTGGAGTTGCTAATTTAGTTCACACGAGTTGAAAAGTAGTTTTATGGCCATCATTACACCCAAACCACGCACTACAGTAGTGCGTTTTAAAGGTGCACGAAGCAGAGTACAGAAAAATGAGCGGGGCAGTCGTTCGATTATATAATATCAGAATAGTTTTGGAGGAATTGAGCTTTAAATAGTTACTGTCGCACCACTACGAAACTGCATTGATATCATTTTGCGGCAGGACGCGATCGTGCAGTGAAGAAATCGCGCGATAGAGCTTCGTATCATCGGCATACTGAGACAGCGAACAGTGCCTAATAACTGGGTGGATATCATCAACAAAATGTAAAGAGGGCCGAGTGTCGTGCCCTGAGGTACCCATGATATCGCGAGAGGCGGGAAGGTGAAACACAATTAGACCTGCCTTTTGATAGACGGTATGCGGACAATTTGCGAAACAGTCAATCATGATTAACAGCGTTGAAGGATTTGCTACAGTCGAAATATACTGCATCTGCCTTTTGGTGAGAGAACACTGGAGGGCCAATGTGGTTTAGAAAACATGCGAGATTTGATTCTACCGAGCTTCCGGGCATGAAACCGTGTTTGTTAGGATGGATTAATGGACCCATTTCTTTTAGAAGGTAATGATGCATGACTTTTTCGAAGACTTTAGAAGAGTAAGACAAAAGGGACATTGGGCTATAGTTTCCGGGTATTGTGGCTCCTGCGTATACTTGTGCAAAGGGAAGAAGGCGCCTAATTTCCAGTCTTAAAAATGTTGCTCAAGAAGTGACGTACCTGTGAATTGACAGAGAAGAGGTGCAAAAACAACCCAACAGCCTTTTACGGTGAAGGAAGGAATGCTGGCGCAACCCGCCGACGTTTTCGAGGGGAGTTTGCGCATAGCGTACGCGGCATCATTTTGGATCATTTTAGGAGTTTGCAATACTGGCCCATGACACTGGAAAACCAGTTCGCTGCCACTGTCGAAGACGCCGAGTAGGTCGAAGAAAAATGACGTGCGAAAAGTTCACATACGCCTTCCGGGTCAGACACAAACTTGCCACCATCCTGAACTGTTACGCTATCGCGTGCGTGACATGTGCAAACTAATATACTGCCACAACTCATGAGGGGAGCGGGTAAGAGATGATTTAGTGTAGTCGGTAAACGTCTTTTTCCGGGCAAGAAGCTTTTTCTCTAAGGATCGCCATTCCTTGAAGCTTGTGAGAAAAGATGGGTCATTGTGAGCCTTAAACAAGCGGTGGAATTGACGTTTTTGTAGCGTGAGCTACACTGGCCGAGGTTGAGCAGTTTCGCGTGGCTCCTGGAGAGCCGCGCTGCGCAAGCGCGGCACGTGGCGGCCCTGTCCACTTGATGATCATGCGAGAGGTGGCCGGGTGTGGAACCGATGGCTCGTGCGTACGAGCAACACCGGCGTGCGCCTGTGGAACCAGCTTAGCTCTGGGGCGATTGGTGACGCTGCGCCGGATCCGCTTGATAAATACATGTGTCACATAATGCGTATACCGTGTGTGGGTCATCGAAGCAGCAGTAAGCATGATAAGCAAGCTAATCCTAGACAACCAGGAAAGCTAAGTATAGCCGGCTGAACCTTAACTCACGCTACGTATATCCTGGCATAGCCGAGCTAAGCTAATGCTAATTCGTGGTCGCGCGGTTTTAGTTTGCACCAGAAAGGCGGATGGCTTTTGCGGCGCGGCGTGGTCGACACGTGAGTAAGTGACAAGTGCAGGCGCCGAAGAAGCGAGCCGTGGGGTTTAGGGGGCAGTGTGGGCGATCGAGAGCTAGGGTGTGTTGAGGTGTTCCTCTCGAGATCTGCCTCGCTTCCTCCGCGCTGTCGTCTGCTGGCCGCGCCACACGTGTGGATGCGCTGCCAAGCCGGACGATCCGGTGACGCTACATGTCCGTCCGCCTCCGCGAGCCTCCTCGAAATGGTTCTCAGGGTCGCCCGGTTGGGGTGGGAGCGTTTCCTCGTCGCGGTACAACCGAGCCGAGCCGAGGCAGCCGAAATGGCCCCGTCTGCCAGGCCAAAGGCTTCAGTGGGCTCGCGTAATTCTTCACACACATAACATGTGAACGGAATGTGGTAGGACACTAGGGGTTGTAGCTCCTCCTCGGGCCGGGCAATATATTTAGAGTGGGCTCGTTTGCCACATAATGTGTACCTAAGGAACTGGTGTTTGCGTGTACATTTTCGTGAGCAAACGCCGCAGGTACTTCTGTCGGCCACGTTCTTGCGTGAGCTCAGTTGCTGGGAACTTTCGATGTTTTAGAAAGTTCAAAAAAGCCGGGTCGCCGCGTTGATGGAGGTGTAGGCGAGCACCGTGCATTCAGTTCTTTCAAAAGAGAAGCTCGCTGCAGGAATTGGGGCCGAATGTTTGACTGCGCGGCTGTCTTGGGACGGAGCTTTCGTGAGGTGCGCGCGTTCCTCTTGGGCCTTGGCCCCCTGGCGGCCAACCTGCTCGCTCTGTTTCTCGCTCTATTGATCGTTCGGTTACAGGGCGATGCAGATAGACGCGAATATTTTGCCGACTTGCCTCGTGCGTAGCCGAACTGGGTGAAGCGCTTACAAAGTAGAGGCTTCCAGGAAGAACCCATCACAGCTGTGGTATACAGCGTTTTTGTTCTAGGGCGATTTGGCTAGAACACTAGAATGATAAAAAAGAACTCAAAAAGGAGACCAACGGCTGTGTTTTATATAACATTGCTGACCCACCGGAGATACTGGATTTCGCTAGTATTTTAGGCCATTGAGAAGATCGCAACATGTTCTCAAGAGTGATTGTTGCCCCAAAGGATCTGGCTGCTTTAAATGCACGGTGCGCACTGCATGTAATATGCTCTGTGGTACTTCATCACCTTTGGTTTAACCCCTGGTGGGTCAGCGTGATTTACCGTTATTTAGCGGTGAGCAGGACGCTGCTGAGTGATACGATCTGAGGACATCGGGAAGTTGTATACGCGCTGGTGGCATTGGGGCATTTGGCCGAATATTGTTTCAGGCGCTCTAGCATTGGAGCCATAGCCCCAGGTAAACCGCCGTGTATTCCCGCTGACCACGATTCTACCGTTAACTTTAGTAGCGTCAATATCTATGTTCCAACCTCAGCGCCCTTCGCAACCTCCCGCTATAACGTTTTTGTTTCGACAATACACAGGGGAAGGTGTCACAAATAAAGCTAGAATACGTCACCAGATCACTCTGCTGACGTTAAAGGTGTTCGTTTCACAATAGTTCTTATTGCTAAATGCTGCAGCTGCGTGTGAAGGACGGCGACGAGATGGTGCGCCTCCTCGATGCGTCCGACATGCTGCTCATGGAAGCGGCGCGGGATGAGGGCCTGGCACAGCTTCTGCGTGCCATGGAGCCGGACAACTGCCTGGGAATCGCCGAGCTTGCAGTCACGCGATTCGAGCACTGCAAGAGCTTCTGCCACGCTGTGCTTTCCTACGTACGAAAACATTTCCGTGAGGTGAGTTTAACCTCAAATATTCAGCAAAGCACCGGCGTAGGAACATTTTCAAAACCTCGCTGACTATACCCAGAATGAGCAACATGAAATAAATTTTAGTTAGAGTTGTTAGCACTGTATGAGATTTAAGACGCACCGAGAGCACTAGAGAAAAGAACAACAGGTAATTCCGCCTTGATTATTTATACAGATAGCGGAAGTGAGGCAGGAGCTCTTCTGCTTAACTTGCGTATCAATAACGAGTACAAGCGGTTAAAGTGCATGGAGCCTACACTGCATACGATACAAGCACTTCCCCCCAAAGAAGTATAAATTTCACTTTGCTGACATTATTAAAACAAGGCTCACAAATAAATGGACAACGGGTGTGCCTTTCCCCTTAACACGGAGCGCAATCCACTCAAGATAGCCTTTCTTACGTACACGGCTATCCCAGCGTACTGCCGCCTCCTTCGCCAAAAATATCCTACAGCTCGCCTTTTACTTTCTGCAACGGAAAACGCATGTGGCGGCTCCTTCAGAGTAGCACCCTTCCGTGTCCCAAACAACTTCATCGCATATAGCCTTATCAATGCCAATCTCCCCTATGCCCCTCTGCGGAGATGACACCATCTTCTACACTATGTGTGCGTGTCACCCGTACCCCTCATCCCTAACACCCTCTACTGATAAATGGACGACGGCGTTGGGCGGCTCTGACCCCCGGTCCAGAAAGCACTGATAGAACGAGCTGCCGAAGTCAGTGCTTGGCTGCGCCCAATGGACACCACCCGTCCTTAGATTGCATAGTGCAAATAAAGTTTATTCCTCCACCTCCTCCGTTAACGATGTACTTTTCCGTTTACGATGTACTTACCGTGTACTAAAGTAGGTAGGAATTTGGCATCTCATGGGCAGCAGTTTTTCCAAAATGGCAACTGAGAGTGATGCGGCACAGTGTCTCCCGCACACTGTCAATGTAGAAGAAAAAGGGCGGGGGCGAGGAAACTATAATTAGGGCTGCCGCGGGTGAAGCAAACTAGACATAATTTCAAAGTAATAATAAACGGGAAACGGCTAATTGAAAATCCGGGGACAATACATGCTGTGAAGTGTGGTTAGACACGCATTAGCGCCGTGTAGGCTTTGTAACACTGAACCTATTCTGAGTGCTATGTTGGCAACAACGTGTGAGTGTTGGACTGGCATGACACGGATAATTCCTCAGAAAGCATTGGCCTATACACCATCTCTGCGTATGTGATTCGGTGTGCGTATGTAACAGCGGGTGAGCTTTTAGACATGCACGTAACGAAAAAAAACCTAAGTGTGTGCATTGGTCCGCCACGGATATGGGTGCTCTGTACTCGTGTAACACTTTTTGGGTACTGGAACATGAATGACACCAAACATCCCGGGGGTAAGCGTTTGTCAACACAGCCCTCCGGGAATGTTCTATCGCCGTTGTTAGGCCGGGCGATAGGATGCCCAAACGTTGAGCCCAATACACCCGCATTTGCCAATGCACCCCGTCAGGCATGTTGTGTTCTGCACCTTGATGACGGTAGTTTTCAGACTTGCAAAGGCGAAATGAAAAACGCGGAGTACGAGCTGCAAACTAAGACTGTGAACTTCCATCGTCTTCGCCTTTTTGAAAAGCTCAAATAAACATTTTACTCTCCCAGCCGCGCTGTCCCAATGGCTGAAGTGTTGCACCGATGAAACATGAGAACAGTGCCATTACAGTGCGGGTCGTGGACGACGTTTTTCAGATGGAGCGAAGAACCCATAGAACGCAAGGAGCATCTGTTTATTACAGGAGAAAAAACAAGCCGGAAGCCCTCTTTCCTTGACCGGAAGGCTCTTGGGAGGAAAAATTGGTTTAGAGAGATAAGAGTTGGAGTAAAAGATAATTACAAAATACCGTCGTGAGAAACGTAATGCACGTGCTTCATGTGAGTTATAAGCTCGAATCTACGCCACCCCCCCCCCGCCCACACACACACACACACCGACAACTACTAATCCGTATTTGCTGGTCCTAGCGGGCCAAGTGTCCTTAGGCAGGGTTTCCCTTGAACACTCATGGCTGAACAGTACCACAGGAGGGGCTGCGCGCTGCGCAGTCTCCTGATACCGTATTTCTGGCAAATCATATGCTGTGTGTGGGATACCCCGGCAAAAAAAGGAATGGGATTAGTGCCCCTCACCATTCTTTGCACCCGGTCTTTGTTTCGTGGAACGGCCTTCCTCTCGGCTTCCCTCAACGTGGCACTGAGCCGTGCGTCGACGTCGACATACACGGCTGAATAACCGGATTGTACACTACTTTTCTCGGAGGGGGTGCGGGGGGGGGGGGGGGGGAGACAGTTGCTGGCGGGCGGCTCTGCACGATTTCAGTGCTATCACGATAAAAACATCGTCGCAATGGTAATGGTGCCAATGTTTTGGCATATGTCACATATAGCTCACTCCACTGTCCTCTCCATGCTTATCCGTCCTGGTGTCGCAGGTGTGGCCCTCAAGCGACGAATTCCTGCACACCTCACCCGGACTGCTACACGAGCTGCTGTCTTCGGATGAGCTCAACGTCCTCGACGAAGTGGACGTACTCTACGCGCTTCAGCGCTGGTCGTCGGGAGACCACGCTGGCGCTGCGGGTGACAGCGCTACCTTCTCGTCGCTGCTGGAGTGCGTACGACTCGGGAAAATCGGCGCTCGCCCGTAAGTGAAGCTTTGTAGACACAAATAGAGACGGCAGGCAGGAGCAGAATACGCAAGTGCTGGATAATATTGCTCAAGAGTATCCAATTTTTTGTGTTTCATTGTGTATAAGACGCGCTGCAGTGAAAGACTACGGCATAATTTAGGCCACACGAGGTTTCCCAACAGGCGAAAAATCACTACACAGGGGTAGCTTTTCTGCTTCCATCATTAGAACGGCCGACGCTGCCGCGACCGAAAGTGACTCCTCGTGCTCAGAAGATCAATGCCGTAGCCACTTACCTACTTGGGCCGGCAGGAAATAATCGATGGAAGATTTCTCGTTGTTTCGTTATTTTGCATGTATTTTCGGCGTTCAACACGAATAACCAAGCTCTCCGACATACCTACATGAATAATATGTTAAAACGAGGTTACGGTACTTTGATCTCACTGGGGACGTGGAAACACAACAGGAGTTGAACAATGTGAACATTTAAAGCAACTCCACAGCTCCTGCTTGCGGTGCGAGCATAGGAAGTCGGCCCTTTTACTTTGTCGTTTTTTTTTCAGATACACGTTAGGCACATCATGTCCTCGCTGCTACCGACTGCACACGATCTTCTGGGCTTTGGGTTTTTTTTTACCGTGTGTTATCCCACCTTCACCGAAATGAACATACTCGCAGTTATCTCGTCTTCTTTCGCCAACTTTGTTCTCTTTCCCTTCCTCCACCTGTTCGCCTCCTGCGCTTCACGCTTCAATATAGGATGGCGTTTATTGCCCCTCCAAAATGCCTTCTAAACAGAGCACTTGTGTTCAGACGTGAAAGCGACTTTAATGAGAGCTGCGTATGGTTGGTTTTTAAACTGATTTTCCACATTTTTTGTTGCACAGTACACTAC
Source organism: Haemaphysalis longicornis (assembly GCA_013339765.2). NCBI lineage: Eukaryota > Metazoa > Arthropoda > Arachnida > Ixodida > Ixodidae > Haemaphysalis > Haemaphysalis longicornis. Next base: position 180,158,744 of record CM023450.1, read on the forward strand.
TCTTAAGAAAAAAAGCCGGCAGCGGCCTAGAATGCGGCGAAAGGAGACCACACAAGACGATCGGCCGCACAGGGAAGCGTAAGCGCGATGCATGTCGGGACCCCAAATAGCGCGAGGTGGAAAACGCTAGATATAGGCATGACTACTGTTGAAAATATTAGAGAAAGAAAAGGTGGCTATTGGCAGCTCCCTCGCCCCCCCCCCCTTCCCCAACCCCTCCAATATCAATGTGAAGTTCCATCTGCCATTAAAAAGATTCAATCACGTCCTACGGTCCCCGCTTCCGTTTCTTCAACAAATATGGTGCCGTGACCAGGATGGAAAGATCTACACAGTTGAAGAACGGAGTGTGCGGACCGCCATCAACGATGAAGTGAGTGCATACGGCTGCGGTGGCACTGGACTGCTGCTCCTGACCTTTGACCGCAAGCATCCACGAAGAAAACCCAAGGAATTGAGGACGCCCAAAATGTGTACCGGATCCCACGCCCTCAACGATGCTGTTCCGACTCTGAACGGGCGTGTCTGGGAATCAGCGGAATAAACCGCTTCGACCTTCCACCTTACCGATTCTTAGCGAAAGCTTTGCAGAAACCAACGAACAAATGCTTCTATTTCACCGGCCATGACCGTTCTCGACGACAAACCGTCACTAACGACGCCGAGCGCGGGCATGGAGTCTGAGTACGAAGGACGAACTCTCATCCGAAGCGACACAATTGCAGTGATTAAGGACATCACCACAGAGATGAATGCCGAGGCCCCATCATTAGCAGATTTTGCTCAAAAAAGCCCAATCGAAAAACACGTGATTATTAAGAAGCTGGATGGCAGGATTGAAGAACTTGTCGGCCTGGATGATTTAACAAAATAATGTGAAGCATCATGTGAATTCGAAGATTCTGTCCTGCTGGCGAAACTTCAAATGGACCGATTGTTCCCGGAATTGCAAAAACACTCTTTCGATGACATTGTAAAAATATCCCCGGAGGAAAAAGACAGTACCGTAAACATCAACGAATCGGCTTTGCAGAACGGTGATCTTCTCAACAGAAACAGTGATTTGACGATGCCTTTGAAAGCAGCTCATCAGGAACCAAGAGTCGCCAAACCAGCTGCTCTCTCACAAGGAATCATCACATCAACTCACGAAGTACAGGTAGCCACTTCGATTGAATGCTCAGAGAATTTCGCTCCCAACGATGAAGTTTACCGATGTAGTCATAAGAGTAACGGCAACGCAGTTGGGGCATCTGACCACTCGTCTTGTTCGTGCAGTCTTTCCGATGCGGGGAGATCAGCGCGCCAGGAGCGACTTAATTACGGCGCACAAAAACCAGAGATTAACAAAATAGCATAAATATCGACACCCTAAAGGAAACCTAGGCTCATCTATGGAGACACCTGATAGATGTCGTCATCACAGCAAGCACAGCTGACACGGGGATTGTGTTGGCCATGGCACAACGTGGAGATCTTAAAGGAGCCATGAAGACAAAATACAAGTTGGGTTTATTAGAAAGACTGCTTAGTACCAATAACGGTACCAATATCATCGAAATTTTCGAACAAATAACGGAGATATTGAAGAAAACATGTGAAGCAGTCGCGACCCCCTAGCCAATTTCCCACAAATTTTCTATGACGTCACGAAACCTTCTTTGTGCGATTGGCGGCCGCCCAACTGACGTGCCAAGACAGCACATGACTGGACGTCTGTGATGGGGCCTCTAGTTCCATTTGACCGCATCACTTGAATGTTAACGTACAGTTAACGCACTGAAAAGTATGTTTTATGGTTGGCCCGTATGACGTCATTCTTGCTCATAACACGTCACTGTGGTGCAAAATTTGAAAGTTTTTAAACACTTCTTGCTTTTTTTTTGTTAAAAAAACATCTTTTGTGGCTGTAATGGAGCTGAGTGAGATACTGAATTCTAGTTTTTTCAAACTAAACAAAGTTGTATTTTCTCTTCACGGCTCCTTTAAGACCCCGGTGCCAAAACAGAAAAAAGCGAATCAAGGTGGACCCACAAAAAGCAGGTGTCACAAAGACTGCTCCACGGAAGTGCATGAAAAATTGCTGACTGATCGGGAAAACGATGAAGAAAGGAAAACCCCCGTGAAAAAGGATCGCTGCCCTCCCCTCACAACAAGACCCGTACGATACCAGATATCCTCCAAGAAAAGAAAAGCGATCCGACGAACATGTCACGAGACGCCTGCACGAGTACTGGAAAGTCATGCAGGACAGTCGACGGACGAGACAAGCCACTTGCCCTGGCGCGACTCCACAAAGCGCACGTATCACCGAGGCACGGCCGCTCGATGGAGACCTAGTTTCCATCGAGCGGCCGTGACCGAGGCACCAAGCATCGATGGAAGCAAAAGTAGGGACTAGCACAGGGCGGCTACAACGGACAGGACATCGCTTTGTATCGTGTACTGCTCAACGAACTTGAACTTCCACCTGTTGGGTGCGACAAAGGCAGTAATGCAGAACGACCGCTGAAAACTGTTTAATTTCAGCATGTTCCTGTTCTAATCGTGCGCCCGGGAGGATGTTGAAAATATTAGAGAAAGAGGAGGTGGCTATTGGCTACTGCCATCCAATATCACCATCAATGTGAGTTCCATCCGCCACTAAAAAGATTCAATCACCTCCCGCGGTCCCCGCTTCCGTTTCTTCAACAACTACAATCACGCTGAACGCTTCCCCAGCGAGGCGGCGCGGCTTGACCAGGCGTTAGTGGCCATCCAACAACCCACAAACAGCTCCGCTGGTCATCCACCCCCACAGAATGGAATGCCGCTTCATTTTGACAGATTAGCGGCGTTTTTGTCATACTTTTATAAAACATCCCACATGCAGTTGAAATTAAAGCGTCACTACCACCCGCGGTTATGTACTTGTGTTTTATCATGCATACAGCTATGACTCGCGTTGAGCTAAATAATGTTAACATGCCTAACTGCTATGAGACATGTCTCAGTTGGGGACTAGTTTATGTATGTACGCCACGTACTGAACGACGTGTTTTTGCAACGGTGCGGTACCCTTACCTCCTCCGTGATGTAAGGTATATTTATTCCTAAAACTCATGTAAATGCAATTTGCTGTAGTGAAATACATTAATAGACAGTGGATTACATAGTGGATCGCAGGCAAATAATATTTCGTAAGGCATGGACACTACGCAAAAAACAATCGTCATCCTCGACGTCCCGACGGGGATCACTCTTGCGCTTGGTGTCGACGGCCGGATCGTCCTCTGTGGCCTTGGGTGCGAAAGCCGCGTTCGTGCTCATTTATGGCCCTTATTTTCTTTGAGTAGGCTTGCCTGTGCAACACACAATGTGGTAAAGCTGGCTAATAACTTAATGAATCATGGGGACGGGTTCCCTCACGGTCGGTCGCGCTTATGACTCTGGTAGGGGCTACTACCTATTTGGGTTCAGGAATTGCGTTGATGTGGTGCAGTAATGCCGCCCAGCCAAATTTGAAAGGTAATTTTGGCTCGAGAGGGACAATCGCCTGCCAAATTCTCTTTTCTTTAGTCACCGGAGAATTGATGACCCGAAGTGCGCGTGATCGGGTGCATTCGAATGTACACCTTTTCGCAGTGATCCCTCTTAACGTTCTTCGTAATTCTTTCAAAGCAGAAATTAAACCTAAATCACCGTAGCTCTCAATCTTCTGCGGTCACCGCTGGACATCATGCAGAGCCCTGGATGAATTTGAGCGACTCTGTCCGGAAATGGCTGAAAGTCCCACGTACCAGGCAGCCGTACGCGCAGCACTCAGTCGAGGCCCCTGCAAATGCTCGACCACGTCGCCGCCCCTGGCTGTCTCGGTTGCATCCGGAGGCGAATTATCTGCAGCTGCTACTGGCGCCAGCATGCTCATCACCACTTCTGACGGATTCGAAGTTGCCATAGAGTCGGCTACCCATAGTTGTAAGTTTAAGTTGTCGGATAACATCATGCATTGCCCTTCTACTGAATGCGTTGCAAGGTTCCATCAGGGAATGTAAGAAGGACCGTTGATATAAACAGAAAACGTAACACCTCGAAATCTGCTCCAGCGTAACGACACACAGTTAAAGATACGTTAATGGGTTTCACGTGGAGAACCAATATTCAGCGCATTATCCATCTCTAAGTGCAATTTTCAGCAAAATTGAAGAGATCATGTTGTCCTTACTTTTAGAAATGCCGAGCCCCTCTGTGTGCTTTGAAAAGGCAGGATCTCCGGTCTTGAAATTCTAGGGGCAAAAATGAATCAACTATTTTCTCAAACAGCTGACGAAACACCAGAACACGCATATTTCCCCCATCGAACGATTTAGCAGCAGCATTGGAGTATATCGAGGTAGCAACGGGTGGTTCAGACGCAGGCATAATTTTTCGTGCTTGTTTCCAGTAATATAATAATTTCGCGTGTTTTCCAGTGACATAATATCGACCACCACAGGGCGTCTTCGTATTATAGATACAAATGAAGGGATTATCCTAATCAAGAGGCAGGAGCACTGCCTCCGGCTCGTCTTAATGATTACATTTCTTCACTTTACCAAACTCTGCTTGCACATCCTACGCAGTACTCCCCACTGTGAAAATTCTGCTAAACCCTGAGCATCATGTTTTACATGGCATGGGTTGTGTTCAGCTAACCCCTAGATTGCTACAGTCCCACACCTTCTCGTGAGCAGTGGGTGCAGGAGCAGTAGAGCTCCCGTACAGAGTACCAGCTTAGGCTACTGGAAAGGGTCGTTGCAGCACGATTTTCTATCCCCACCCATTTTTTTGGTTCTTGTAGTAAAGCTCATTCTCGCACTCTTTCGGCGTTAGTACTGAATGTGAAAAAAAGGGTTTGTCGAACAACGGACACAAAGACAGACATACATAGAGACAGACATACTTAAAGAGACAGATACAGACAGCCAAAGGAGTAGACAGACGAACGGACGGACATACATACATACGTACAGACAGACAGACAGACAGACAGACAGACAGATAGACAGACAGACAGACAGACAGAGACAGACAGACAGACACAATATTTACGCGTTTGAGTAGCCCGACAAAGACTATCGCCTTTAAGAATACAGACATGAGACTTTCTCATGATTTGAGCATAACAAAGTGTACTGTTGGGTGTGTTGGTAGTTAATTTAAAAAATAGCTACAGCGCAAAAAGAAACAAGGACACAGAGAGACGACGGGACGAGTGGTGCCCTTTTTATTTGTTTATTTATTTGTTCATTTATTTGTTTAATATTCTTTATAAATGTGGGAGCACTTCGTCGGGCCGCGCTCATAGCATTCCATGGTCATATGGGTCAGGCAGATGCAAAAGCGTGCTACTTTCATTTTAAAAGAGCACCGCCTTGGCGCAGTCGGCGCACCGACGTTTAAGCAGGACAACTGCGCCAACTGCGGTGGCTCGAGCCCGGATCGCTGGAAGCCCCGTGTGCCTCACGAGATGCTGGTCGTTGTGGGAGGCCTGCGCGAGAGCTACCCCAACGAGATCCCGTTCGAGGGACTGGAGGCGTTCGACCCCTGCGCTCACCGTGGATCGCCAACAAGAACGACGACTTTGAAGGGAGGTAAGCTTCGCTAGGTACAGCTGTTTAGAATGAAACTAGGTGAGTTTGGCATTCCAAAAAAAAAAAAAAACTTTCCAGTGCGTCTTTGCAGGGATATTTTGTTCATGGATATATCCAGATTCATGTAGTAGTAGAATGGTGGCTTGCATCCCGTCTGTTGTGCAAGGATGCGAGCAGAGCGGCCCACGTATCCATTTCCCGCCAGCCGGCAGTGAACTCGTATACGGTGGGAATGGCACGGTGGATCTGGTGGATCTCGGCAGCCCCATTACGTGCGGGGAATGAAGGGTTACGAGGAACTCGTGGATGTGTGACGAGTGATTGCGTGAAAGATTCTGTGCGTGTATATTTCAGCAGTGGCTAGCGGCAAGCTTGGAGTGAAATGTGGTAAATTAGGTGTCATTGTACAGTTTCCAAAATGTCACGGGTAGACGTGGGAAATGTGCGCAGTATGTATGTTTGCTCGGGTACACCTACTCTTGCCGACTTGGGACGTGAAAGCAAGACGCGAAAGGACGACGAAGATGGAAGGCAGGAAGGGTAGGGAAGAGTGAAGAAAGCAGGGTTGTGCTTGCAAGTACTATAAAGAGCGAATTTTCGGCGGGCTGCAGCTAGAGCAAAGGACAAAGCAGACACGCAGACAGGAACCAACGAAGAGTGGCGTCTGTTCTTTTCTTGTGGCCTCGTTTGGCCCATTTTGATAGCTGTGTCCTGCAGCCTAGGAGTAGTAGGACGTACTTTGGGGCACAAAAGAAGGCCTAGTTTAATGGTGAAGTTCAGGAAGCATGCCTTTGGAAAAATGACTGTTTGGTATAACCGAAAACAATGAACAGGCGGCATCATCAAAAGAAGTTGAAATAGGCGTGCAGTGCATGCTGACCCCAAAGAGGTGCAGATGGAACCTTTGAAGGGAATACGCGCCCGCTGGAGCGTGTGGTCAATGCGTAGGCTGCATAGAAGTGCTGTTTCCTGATACGCATTAAATAGCACCAATGTAACAGAAATTTCCAGTGAATTAAAAAAAATGTGAATTGTCGCAACTTTGCCTGTCGAAACGTATTAGCCACAATTTCGAAAGTACCAATAAAATAATGCCAAAAATATGTCAGATGATGGAATAAAAATGTCGGGTGAAAACAATATGTGGTAGGACACGATGATACGATGTCCAGTGATGCAAAGTAAAAAAAAAGTTGGCTGACAATTACAATACTCCGTAACAGAAAATTTGAGCGCAGCACGAACAGCAGTCTGCTCGGTGACGGCGAATAACTGCTCCGCCCCAGGAAGTGATCGCGTCATCAGGGAACGCACAACGGCACGCGGTACTCCGGCTTTATCTCAAAACGCCTCGCCTCCGCCAAACGTGTTTTATGCAGCTTCGGCATACTTCTCTCCCCATTACACTTTCGCGATACATTACTTCTCCACTTTGCTACTCACTCTATCTAGTCTATCTTCGATTTTGTCCTCGTTCGCTCGGTTACAACAAGGCCCACCCAACGCGAAACCACTGGAGCTGGCCCTTAAGAGCTGTGCTCTAAAAATGAGTGAGAGATGCTGCATTAAGGAACCCCAGAGTAGGAACAAAAAGCTAGTGGCATGCCGCTTCTGACGAGAATAATCGATCATCACTCATCAACGACAACTTTGGGGAGTTGCATAACACATGGGGTGGCGTCCACAGTGGGCAGACAGAGTAAACTAGCTTGACATTCGACACATTGAGGAATGAGATTAAGTATCCCCTGTGTATACAATGGCGGTGAGTCACCCAGAACTTGTTCCACAAAATGTATATTAGCGGGGCATCTGCTCGTCTCAATAACCCTTAGCGTTGCCCAATTGCCACCTGAAGGATTGGATTGGAAAACGCGTTTATAATCTACTGAGAGTAACGGTGAGCGGTACATCCTAGTTCTGTTTTACCCGCTGCACTGCGGCGGCTCAGGTGAGCGTCAGGGGAAACTCCTGATCAGCGGGCTGGCCATTGCGCAGCAAGCTCTCTCACTGCTCACCCACTGAATGGGTGTGGCCGTGGAAAGCCGGAGTTGCACAATGAAACCGAATGAGCGGTGTCGTTCTACCTTGTTACCAATTTCATCCCAAAATAATTTAACGCTGGATTTTTATCTCAGTATCTGACGCCCGGCCTTTAGTGTCCTCTTACGTTTCCGTTTTCGTTACTTTTCGTTTCTTTTTTCGTGTAGCTTTTATTTTCGTTTCTTTTTTCGTGTTTCACCGTTCCTCGATCGGCAGGAGATACTTTTATAACTTTTCGAAGCATTTTTTGGGATCTATTTAAAAGTTAGATGAGAAAATGGGCGTATATGATTCTCCTTGGCGGGGACAAGTGCTACACTCCATCTTCCCTAGTTTTTATTCTTCTACATATTTTTATATCTGGCTCTTCATTAAACACAGCCTCTAACTCACAGAACGTTTCGAGTGGAAGGATGGAGAATGAGCTCAACACCACACCACACTAACAATTACAATAAGAGGAAGCAGTATTTTTACTTCCTCTCTCCTATTTTACCACTACCCCTAACTGTGTGCTGGGGGTTCTAGAAAAAGAGGCAACGAAAGACGGGGTATAGCGGTGAGATAAAAGTGGTAAAAGGAATTTCCGCGTTTATTGCCTTTTACGTTGCCTCATGTGCTATCTGATCTCACCCATCGCGTTAGCATATTGACTGTGGGGGAGGCGGAAGATACGCACCTCCTCCATTGGGCCACACGGTTGTGTGACACAGTTGAAACTTTGGTTTTTCGCTGAGTAATCCTATTCCCGTAATCTGAAAGGTGTCGACGTTGCTTGAATAAAGCATGCTTAGATTCGTTAGTATTTAACCTGAAGGAAAGCTATTTATCACCAGTTCTCACGATAAATCTTCGTATGGACCACATCAGTGGTTATGATAATAAAGGTTATTGGTATGTGCTAGGGTTTTGAAGCAGAGACTTTCAAAAGAATGACGCTCCCAAAGCATCGTTTTTTACCGCTTAACTAATCCCCCTGACGAAAAATGCTGGAGGTTCTAAGCAAATTTTCAACGAGGAATATTGCTAGAGGCGACTTACTAAACTGGTCCCAAGCAACCGCCTGATGCTAAAAGTATGTACTTCTTATTCCGAGCTGCATAAAATGGAATGGAAATGTAGCAGTAAGAAGTGTACGACCAGTGAACGTCTTTAGCACCCCACATTAATGTTACACAGAACCCAGTCCCGCATAATTTTATTTTCTTTGCTTGTAGGCCCGTAGTTTCCTTTGCCTGTAGGCCTTTTGTTATCTGCCGTAGAAAATTCAGAAAATTCTTACGGTGCAGGGGGGTTTATTTACAGACGGAGCCGGGAACTAGTGAGTTAAGAGGGGGGAGGGGGCGGGGGCACTTGACGTTCTACAGAACCAGCGAGCAGCGATTTCTGTCTCGTCGTCCACTCATTCCCGCACCACTTGACACATACGCCTTCAAAGGGATTGATTCGCATTACTGTGGAACAGTTTCTGCCACTGAGTTCCATTAGTTTCTGACTATCGAAGTACAGTTTGATGCGTGACATTTGCCGCGGTCGGAGATGAAGTCCCTCGATGATGCGTGACAATATTATTCAAACTGTAGGTTCTTCGAGCTTCACGTTTATACTAAAATACGTTCGCTGTAGTAGGGTGCTTATGCGTTAAGTTTATGCTACTGTCAATGCTGTACAAGTATCATCAGTGTTTTCATCTGTTGCATCACACTGCATTTACCTATATTGAGGATGCCACCTATGGCAGTGGTTACGTCGGGGAGTTTCCATCTAATACCTTTTAGTGAGCTCGTTTTTATTCCAGAATAATAATTTTCAACTCCAATTACAACTTTGCACGTTTCTGAACAGGTCATACCACGGTGTGGTGATGGTGAAGAAACGCTTGTATGTCGTGGGTGGCCTGAGGCGGCGCACCTACCTCCGCTCCGTGGACTGCTTCGACACGGAGAGCTGCGTGTGGCAGAAGTGCTCGCCCATGGAAGTGGCCCGTGCCTACGTGTCGGCCGTGGGACTCGGTGGTCACGTCTACGCCATCGGAGGGAACACCGGTAGGCGTTATACGACCTGTCTACGTTCCCAAACATCCCAGCTGTACCGGCGAATGGCGAATGGTAGCTATGGCCGGGAGAATCAGATGTCGCAGGATAGAAGCAATTCATAGATAGCCAAATGCACACAACAACGCTCAGCAAAGTTGGATGTTGTCGTGATGTATGGGTGCACTCCCGTCCGGCGAAGCCTACCGAACACTCGTAGAGGCCGTAGCGGCTGCGATATTAAACAACCCACAATTGGCCAAGACGCGATGCGTGAAAATGTCTTTTTCTGCCAAAAAGGACCAACGATATCTCTATCACATCATAATTGAGTCGATGCAGTTGCCAGGTCCTTGTTAGACCCCTAATGCCGATATTCCAGCAACCATGCGGCATATAAAGATGGCAAACCAGTCTTCCCGGTAATTTGACACTTAGTGGAAGGTTTTTAACCATTAAATTGACGTTTTCTTCGCATTTTTATGTTTGTATTAAAAAAACCATTTGTTGCTTTTCATGCTATAGTTACGCGAGCAATGACTACTTTAAAGAAATGATAGATAAAATTTTAGTTGTCTGTTTAGACAATTGCTGTAATCCAGCAGAATAACTGAAAACAACCTTTAACTTCTGATACTATTGTCAACTGTCGGAAATGTATGTACCAAGAAGGAATTTCAGTAGGTTTCGTGTTACAACGCAAGTTAGTTTATAGATACGGTAATTATCATTGTAAAGTGCACGTTTATTGTATTCACTGCATACCTCCCCGGCCACTTTTGAAGTACACCTACCATGTCGCAGTTGTAAGAATTGCAGCTAAACCCATATTCCTACAAACTTTTAATCACATTGGTGTTTTGCAATTCTAATAATTTCGTCATCCCAAAGGTTCTAATTAACTGAGCTTTACAATTCACAACAAGAGCTGTAAGTTTGGCTCTAAATTTACAGAGATTTCCAGCAAAGGGTGTCACACACCTGAAACTTTCGTAATAGTAATTTATTTAGTTTAAATGACGTGCCTTATCTAATGCACCGAAGGAAACTGTCCAAATATTCGGGAATTTTCAAAAAATGTGGTTTTATCCTCTGTCATAGGAATCGGTAAAGTGAAGTGTGCCTTCACAGGGTCAGTTGAATGTTTATTTTGCAGGGATATGAACTAGCACATCGGTGTTCATATTTTGCCGGTATGGCACGGTCAGACGCATCAACATTAGACACTGGATTGCCTGCTCCGGAGCAGTGCATAAACCCGAACGAAACCACACGCACTCGCAAACCAGGCGAACGAAACCGAACGGGTAGCCAGCGAATCGTTTGGTGAATTCAGGGTCCGCTTCAGCAAAACAGCATGATTGTCGGGGCTGTCTTCTGGGTGTGCTTGGCGAGCGACGACCTGCTTCTGCGTCGCTTTGGCAAATGTGCGACCGCTGCGTTCCTGCTCCGTGCAGTGTACGGCAGACGGTTGCGTTGCGACGAGCTCAGCGGGCGCAAACTGTCGGCGCTCATTGGCATCGTGATGCATTACTTCGGTTCACTTCTCTTAGGCGGCAGCACCATCAACACCATTTAAATGGACAAGGTTATAGAAGGATATATGCCGCGTTCATACAGACCGCTGCGCTTCCGCTCATAGCGCAGTTGCTAAAGCGCCTGGTATCTTCCGTTGCGGCGACGGAGATCCCGGCTCGAATCTTGGCACAGCCGCGTCAATAGAACGTTTTCTGGTGATGTCATTCCCATGACCGATTTGATGTGAGTTAGATCTTGGTGGATCCCGGTATAAAACACAATTTTTTAGCCCTTGTTTTGCAACAGTTTGCTCAGCCCAAGTGCAGCATCTTGTATCGCTGGGAAATGGGTGGTGCCATATCATTTCCTTCAAAAAGTTGAAACCTAGCCACTATTATGTCATCAAGATAAAATTCAAGCTACTTCCTTAATCGTTGTGACGGTCAATAATCTAAATATTGTGTGAAGACACTTGCACCAGAATGCTAGTTACGAAGGTGTTCAAAGAATGCTCTTCGCCCATAGCAGACCATGTACGTAACACGTTTTTAATGCCTAGGATTCTTTGCGAAGTAGACCCACAGCCAGGACCGTGTAACGCCCGGCATTTCCACAAAAAGACAGATTTGGCGGAAGTTCCACCTTTAATCGTTATAATAGCGTAAATGGAGATAATTGGTCCCAGAGAGTTTTGAAAAGCAAAAAAATCAGTAAAATAGAAAAAATGACATGTGGCGAACCGTATTTAAAAAAAAATGCACATTTGGCGAAAGTTTTTCCTGTAAACGTTATAATAGCGTAATTAACGAGAATTGGTTCAAGAGAATACTGAGAGAACAATTAAGAAAAATAGAAAAAATAGCGCTAAGGGGAGGACCGCGTGCCGCCTGCACCTGAAAGCTCTCGTGGGAGCTCCACCTGAAATCATTATAATAGCGTTAATGAAGATAATTCGTAGAATGAAGCTACGAAAAACAAAACAAAGAAAAATAGAAGGAAAAGTGAAAAGTTGCGAACCGTGTAACGCCCTCAATTTCCACAAAAATGCAGATTTTGCCGAAGTTCCACCTGCAATAATTAAAATAGCGCAGAGAGAATGGGTGCAACAAAAGTTTGAAAAACCAGATATAGGAAAAATGGAAAAAAAATAGCGAAAGCTGGCGCACCGTTCAACGTGCTGCATTTCAACAAAAATGAAGATTTGGCGAAGTTCCACCTGTAATGGTTATAATAGCGTAAATGCAGATAATTTGTCGAGCAGAATTTTGAAAAACCAAGAATTAAAAAAAATAACAAAAAACTGCGACAAACGCAAAAGGTGTAACTCCCCGCATTTCCCCCAAAATGCAGATCTGGCGGAAGTTACACTTGTAATTGTTATAATGGCGTAAATGTAGATAATTGGTCGAACGGAATTGAGAAAAACCAACAAACTGGCTGAAAGAACTCACAATGTAGACAAGGGGCATAAGGATGCTATGCATTAGTAGATAATTCTTTGAATTTCTGCAGATTTTCTTGCAAGTGTAATATCCCGCGGTGGTATAAATTAGTTCATAGCCCTCCACTGCGGTGAATCCCTGAAATATCAAGTGGAGCGTCCTTGCGTAAACCATGGTTCAAACTTTGAGTAGCAGCGAAAGTTTCAAGGGGTGTCGTTCCGCGAATTTCACTAAGGATTAAAACTGAAAGCGAAGACATTATTTCTTAGGCACCGGAAAGATGATTATTTGTGGGGTTATATAGTTCTCTTGTGGCTAAACGGTGTGTACTTAAGCGAAATTTAACCACAGCGGAGGTTACCATTAATACCTATCACTATACGCTACATTCTGCATCAGCGAGTACCAAATAATTTATAGTATTCATAAATAGCGATAGTTCGAGTGCCTAGATACCAAGTATATGGAAAAATTCCAAATGGGAACACTGCCCACAACAGACACTCCTTCCTTAAATTCGGTCACTTTGCACTGTTAGAACAAACGCAGTTCTAGCCCCTAAAAGGAAAGGTTAGGACAAAATCCCAGTTGCCTTTACATGTCCTGTGTGGGGCTTTGCCTGCAAAATTGTAAGAATTAAGGCATGGCTCGAAAGTTGTAGTTCTAATGCGTGAATATCCGTAAATCGATACTTGGCCAATTTTGCGAAAAAAATTCATTGCTGTTCCCGTAACGATGCCCTGTCTCAAAAATATCAATGGGCCCCGCGTACTAGAAATGCGTTATCAAAATACCCATGGTCTGCAGTGCCATCACAGCCTACACAGTCACGGGAATCGGCAAGTGCCGATGACAGCACTCGTCCGAGGCTCAATGGTGATGCAGAAATACTTTTGTGTCATTGTAGTTGCAAGTGAGCGAGTGGTTGTTAGCGATACACCACATTTTCGCATCTCTCATTTACGATCCTGTCATGTTCATCCTTCTTTGTAGCTGGCGCCGGCGGCATCACTGGCATTGCCTTAGTACATAACTCCGTGGTATGTATTCTTGGCTGCCGGGTTTTATGTTGTGGTCAGATAACTTGTATGGAAGCCTGGCATACCCAACCAGGGGGGCTGGCCAGTGTCAAAACAGTAAGAAGCTCAAGTCGATCAAATTTACCAATATACATTTTGCTGCGGAGACAACCACGGACATTGTGAACGTACCCATTCAAAGAGATTGGCCATCGATTATGCTTGTTGTGAGGAGCTCAGGCACAATTTATAATTCTCAGTTCAAACACAATGTCGACATACCTGACCCGAGTTCTCCTGTATCCATACTGCGGAAATGGCCAGTGGCACGGCGTCACCCGTAAGAAGCTCACGCTAGATGGAACACTTCCCTTGGCAACGACTTCTCTACCCAGACGCGAGTATATGCTTTTACAACTCGACAAAAGAGACACTACTGCACTCATACATTAAAAGAGGGCGCCGTGGTGTCTCAAACACTTTTAAAGACGATAGCCTTGCCTGGGCTACTTAAACGCAGAAATTTTGGTCTGTCTGTACGTCTGTCTGCCTGCAAGTCGATTCAGCCACCCGGCCGAAGTGAAACAGGAGCTGCGCAATAGTGTTATATACCCTCAGACAAATCTAAACATCTAGGTCTGATGTCAATGTTCATACTTCTCAACACTGTTAAACAAGAACAAGATATTAACCAAAGATAAGGCAGTAAATGAATACATCAGCGATATTTGCAGTGTTCCTTCATTAAAAAAAATTACGGATGCTTGGTTTTTGCGCTAGCAACTGAAATGCTAAATCAACTGCATAAAACCGTCGCTTAAATGTCGCTCCTGGCGGCATTTAAGAAATCAAACGACAAACGCAACGAAATGTTCCACTAGATAGGCACGACGTTCCGCTTCGCACGCTCGTGGATTGTGTCAACGTAGTTCTATAAATGTTGTAGTAGGGTGACTCGATCCACGCTCGTCTCCACCGTACGGCAGCGCTGGCATCGGGGCACCCGACTTGGAGCAGTGGAACGCGGTAAATTTAAATTGACTTGAGCATACTTGTAACGTGCTAGCTTAGGAGAACGAGATTGGAGAGGAACAGCATGAGAGGTGAGCGGGAAAGGGAAGGGAGGCATTTGCTTGGCAGGGGCGCCAGTTACTATCGTCTTTCATCGACATTTGCAACGAGAGGAGCAGATACGCGGCCATTTTTTGACAATAGTTTTTTTATAGCAAATAATCTGGTCTTATCATGCCAGGCAGGGATAGAAGTGGTCTTAAGCGGCAGACTTGTTCCCTAGAACAGTCAAGTTTCCGACGCAGCGCGGTAAAATATCTAGCTGGTAAGACGCGCGTCGGAGCGGTGAATCTGGGAAGACGAACTTGCTCTCGGAGTGGGAGACGCGTGCGCAGACGCGTCCTTAAGTTCGCTCACATGTTTTCTCATCAGAAATGCATTTGAAATCGTTTGACAACGCAGGCACTAAACGCACCTCCACCGTGGAGCGGTATGGTCCTGACATAAACCAATGGACGCTCGTGGCTAGCATGAACCAAAGGCGTAGCGGAGGAGCAGCCTGCGCTTTCAAAGGTAAGATAAAGACACCATCGTATATTGAAGATTGTGGCTTAAGACTTCAACGCTTCAGCATTCGCGCTTATTACTGGCAGGTGTGAAATTTCACAACAGTCAATATAAACGCAAGATGTTAACATATCTTCAGGAAGTCATAGGTCACGAAAGAAATGATTCCTGGAATACCGAAAAGAAATAATGTGAGTCATGTATATGCAGCGGTGTGCACTGGATGCACACAACGCGCAAAAAACTATATTTATCTGGGCGGAATAAAAATTCTGAGCTACTAATTATTAGGTACAACGAATGAGTTAAAATGATACAATGGGTTAAATTATAAACGAAGAGGAAATAAGCTGTGTGAAGAAAATTGTATGGAGACGCTTTCAGCCACAGGACAAAGGAATCGCGCTAAATTCTTTGTTCAGCAAAATGTTGTCACAGGAATGGGCGGGGAAGATGATGGCTCTGTCGATCATACGACCCCTATCAGGCCTAATCATCTAGCGTGACGAGGATTTTGTGCCGTCCCATTGTTGGCGAAATTTAACCCACCTGGTTATTTCTAACTGATCCCAGAGGCTGTTGAAAACACAGGGGCAAAGCTACTTGGCTGTGTTGCACGCACATGGGCTTGCATGGTTTGCTAATGATGTTTTCGCAGTCATAAGTGGGGAACATTGCGGAGCGTCCAAAAGAGCACCATGTGGCCGCATAACGCCGGCAAAAAATTGGTCCCCATCCCACCCTGCGAAGCTCGAACAACGCTGTTCTAAACCACTAGAAATGGTGATGGAGGAGGGTATGAAATGTTTCTCGCCACCACGGTGGGCTTGTCGCTTGCGCTCGGCTAGTAAGGGTACAGAGTATCGGCACTCTATTTTTCTATTGTTCCGTTCCACCGCCATGATCCTTTGTAGGTTCGCATTACGTGACATTTGTTTACACTGCGACGGTTTATTGACGCTGCCATTTTGTTCTTTATGCGTTTTGGTCGATTAACTCTGGTAGACTTATTGTCCTCCCTGCTCTGCAGCTTTGCGTGACTGATGTCGTTCCGAATTCGAATTAAAGCTAACGCGTGTAACAGCATTTCAGCAGCAGAGGTGTGTCGAAAAATGCCGTTTTGCTGCATCTTCGGTAGTGTTGTTAACAAACGACCCGGTCGAAGTTAACGGTGAAGGCTGAGATGCGGTACCCTCGGAACACTTTGATAAACGCCAAGTGGCCGCCATTGGTGGCTTGTGCGCGTCAGTGGCGGTACTCTAATGCCTTATCTACTGACAGTACGCTGGGCTTCTGTGGAGGCAAATGATGGGTTCTGTCTAGCCTGACGCATGCGCTCGGTGTCTTGCTCGAGAACTTCTCTATACAGTGACACTAATCCTGGCTAGCCTTCGAAGATAATTTTCAAACATAATCTTTACCAGGGACATATTTTGTGGGGTCGCATTGTTCACCGGCACCTTATCATCCTAAATTCTTTTTCTATGCTTGTATTGTGGTTTCCTTGAACGAATTCTGAGCTGTATGATGTATTGCTTATGAGCCCGAAGCATGCGCTTGGCTTCTTATACCTTGACGCCGTGGCGTATTTGTCCACGGAGATGAAACCGTTGGAGGGAAGAGGTATACAGTTCTGCTCTAAAAAATTCGCCTCTCCGCAGGCAAGATCTACGTGAGTGGTGGGTTCGACGGAAAGAAGATCCTCTTCAGCGTCGAGGTGTACAGCCCTTCCCGAGATACCTGGTCTGTGGTCCACCCTCCGCTCCCCGGACAACGCTGCAGCCACTCCATGATCGCCCTAGGTGCACACATCTACGTCATCGGCGGATACGATGGTCGTCGGCGTCTCAACACAGGTACTAGCCCTGTTCTTCAATTTAGTGTATACAGGGCACACCAGGGCTTTCAAGTCAAAGCAGAAAGTGTGAACGTTCCGCTCAAGTTGCCTAACAAAGTGATTTGTAGGTATATTAAAGGGACACTGAAGTGATATGTAAACATTGCGGGATTACTAGCGCAAATTGTAGTCCGGAGTCCCCAGGCCATGTTTCGACCACTCTAGGCGCGTTTACGCGATTTTATTTAGTAGAAAAACTAATTCGAAAATGCTGTCCTCCTCTCTTTACGCTCGCCCATTTTCTGTGGCGTTTTCGTGTGACGTCAGGAGGGGATGAGCTGGCAATTGGCTGGCTGCGCTACTGCACGGCTCCCCGGCCTTCAGACAGAGTCAGTCGGCCGAGCGTTTCGTCTGCCGGCCGTCGACGGGTCGTCGCAATTCGTTCGCTTAGTTGAAACGAAGCCAGGACACGTTTGTGAATGGAAGAATGTGCCTTTCTTTACTTGGTTTGTTTGTACACTGTATCTAGCTCCAAGTCAAGGTCGCTTCACACAAGCGCTGCACAAGCCCACATGCGACGCTTCGCTGACTGGTACGCCAGTAGGAAAATATAAGGCCTCTTGAAGGCGGGAGAAGAGTCAGCGAAGTCAATATAGGTACTAAGGAAATAAAATCAACTGATATTTTTACCGTACAGCGTAAAACCAGGGCGCGGAGAGCACTTTTTTGCGCTGGGCGAACAAGCACAGCGGCACGGAGCAAGAGTGCACAGCGGTCAGCAGCACGACTACGCATCTGCGAACGCTTTTACGTCTACGAAATGCAATTGCTAGACGTGAGCTACTGTGGAAACTCGGGCGACGCTTACTGCACGAGCGTAGTACAACAAATAGTCACCTACGCTCCTTAAAATGCCAAAACTAAATAAAAGTGTAATCCGGTTGTACAATATATACCCTATATTACCATGGCCAGCGGAGCCAGCTCCGTGGCCGAGTTGTTCGGGGCGCTAGATATGCCACCGCGAGTGTTTTGCAAGTCAGGAGTTCGAATCCCCGCGGGTACGTGCTTTTTTTTTCTGTAAGTTAACTTTTTCGTTTTCCGCCGATGTTTTATATATTGAGTTCACCTTTTTTGGGCCGCAACGTTCATGGCTCCACGAACTAGTTCACAAAACGCGCGCAGGCTGGCACTGGCGCGCTAGCGAGTTCTCGTTGGTGTGCTGTTGCCATAAGCACCGACTGCTTGCAGGCAGTGGGCACAGGCCAGAATGAACAGACCCTTGGCCTGGTACGAACACGCTTTTTACGATAGAGGCATGAGGGAGGAAAGCTCCAAATATGGGGGAAAAGCGCATGACATTTGGGCGTCTGCGGGTACGCGGAGGGCGTTCATGCAGTGCGTAGGTCTCGGCTAGTGAATGCTACGACTACAAGCCGTCCTGGGAGGCTTATCTTGTGCATTTTACAGCCGACAACATGGCAGAAGCGCGGTACGATGATTACTGAGATATTGAGAATGCCCATCCAGCAACGCCATTGGTTATGTTTTACAGAACCGAAACCGAAACCGAAACTTGTTTGATTGCTAACCTTGGGCATTGTCCAATCACGGCGCCCCTCCTCCCAACGTCACAGCCTTAGTTGGTGCGGCCGCCGCAAATCGCGCATGGTAGTTTTTCCTCTTTCGCGCTTTGTAAAATAATTACGGATTTGTCAACCGGATAAACGATGAAAAGTGTGCTAATTTGAGCTAGTCTACGCAATGCAAGCAAAAACGGGAGTTTGACAAATTCACTTCAGTGTCCCTTTAATGAGCCCTGTGTTTTTCTCCATGCTGGGAATTAGCTGTTTCATTTCCTATGTTTAAGATATGAAATTGTGTTTCTGGATGCTAGAGTCGGTTAGGTTTTGCACGCATCCTTATATCATAAACTTTTTCGGTAATTACTGCCGGAAAGAAAGAAGTGCGAAACAGCAAACGCAATTTTTTCTGTGTTTTGCTTTCAAAAGAGAGGGAGAAAAAATCATGCACATGTCCGCCTAACGACGACGATGGTTTAACGCGAATGTTTCTCGTGATGGATACTTTGGTTGGTCAATCCCACACGGCGAGTACGTGCTACTCTGGATGTACGCACCACTTTTCTAGAATACCCACAGCAACTCTCGGGTGTGCCACCCGTAGGCCTTACGTTAGGTTTGGGGTGTACGGCGTGAGTCGGTACCTGCGGCTTGGCGTTCGGTTAGACTGTGTAGAAATGGAGCATTCGATAGACGACAGCTTCATAATGCGAGGGATCCAGGAGCGGGGACCCAGGGACACAAGAGCACAGCACTGTGTTATTTCCCCGTTACTATTCAACCTGACCATACTGGAAATAGGAAGAACGCTAGAAGAGAACACCAGATTGGAAAGTCCGTCTACGCAAATGATATAACAATCTCGACGAAAGAAGGCACTCGAACCGAAAAGCTTAAGACTCTGCAAAAAGCCATAGACAGCGTAACGGGCCCAATACAAAGAAGGTTTAAGATGCGCTCCAGGGAAAAACAGAATTATAATCAGCCCATCGAAGGAGCCCATTCCCACTGGAAGCATCACAATATAATTGTGATGCACTCCATTTTTCTGACATCTTTTGGCCAACCGGTTACAGAACTGAAAACAAAACAAACCTTTTCACCGACGCCTTTAATTAATGCTGAAACAGGCCCGCTAAAACAAGAAATTGCCACACTTAAAACCTTCCTGATGCCCCTATCTTTTTGTTCGGTGAGTTTAACTACCCTTCAATCAGCTGGCCTCTCCGCTCCACTCCCAACGCCTCCCCAACAAACGAAGCTAATCAGTTCATCCACCTTAGTCTAAACTTTCACTTGCACCAAGTCTTATCATGCCCCACTAGAGGGAACAGCACACCAGATCTTTTACTAACCACGAACCCTGATGATGTAAAAGCGTAACGGTGTGGTGTTACCCGGTATCAGTGATCATAGCGTTTTGCACATTTGCTTATCCTTGCCTCTGATAAAGAATTCACCCGAAACTAAAACGATCACAGATTACAAAAAAGGAAATTACGATGCCATAAATTTGGAACTAGCACAATTCTGTGTAACCTTCCGGCATTCCTACCAAAATCGTACCGTCAATGCTAACTGGGAACTGTTCAAAAACAAGTTCATAAGCATCAAAAATAAATGTATCCCTGCTATTCTTATCAGATCCGATTCACCCAATCAGTGGTTTACTAAACGCCTAAATCCTTACTCAACAGAAAAAAACGCCTTATCGTCTGTGCGCCTATCAGTACATCAAAGAGGTAGCTGAAGCAAAAGATAAATATTTCGCAGTGGATCTGCTATCTATCCTATAATCGAATCCTAATAAGTTTTGGTTTTTGCTTTGGCCAAAGTAAAGTAGCAACCAAATCGAACTTATTGATTCAGGAGGCCAACCGATAAACAGTGAGGATTGCTCATCCGTCCTTAATAACTATTTCGCATCAACATTTACCCCCGCCCATTGCACTGCCGTCTCGCCCTCCCCCTTTAGTTCCACCAGAGAACTCTCCCCATTCGACATTAATCCTGATGGAATTTCTAACTTAATTCGTAACCTTAAATCTTCTTCATCGGCTGGCTGTGACTGTATCACCACCAAGCTTTTGAAAAACACTGCCCATTATTCTAGCCTATTACTTTCTCTAAGATTTTTGCAATCCGTCGAGCTGGGCACCGTTCCAGACGAGTGGAAAAAAGCCCAGATTATACCGATCTTTAAGTCAGGTAACCGGTCATCCCCAGCTAATTACCGTGCAATGTCTTTAACGGGCATTTGTTCTAAACTACATGAGCATATTATAGCATCTAGTTTCACCAGCCACCTTGAATCAATTAATTTCTTCCATCCATTTCAGCACGGCTTTCGCAAACATTTTTCCTGTGATAACCCAGCTCGCCGAATGTACGCACGACCTTTCTTCATCACATGGATAATAACCCTCAGACAGACGCCATTTTCTGGATTTTGCAAAAGGCATTTCTACCGCGTACCTCACAATCGCCTGATTCGCAAGCTAACTTCTCTTGGTATTCCAACTAATTTATTAAGCTGGATTAAGCCCTTTTTAACGGGACACATGCAGTTCACGTCAGCTAATAATCAGCATTTGCTAAAGAACGTCCGGCGTGCCGCAAGGTGCCGGTTTATCGCCCCTTCTGTTCCTCATCTACATTAATGACTTGCCGGGTAACAATAAATCTAATAACCGACTTTTTTGCTGACGATTGCGTCATCTACACCGTCATCAAAAGTCCTGGCGATGCTAATAAGCTACAACGCGACCTCGACTAAATTGCTCGATACTCGATACTCGCGACTCGATAAATGGCTTATGCCCCTAAACATAGATAAGTGCAAATCATAATCATTTACCCGTAAGCGTGGAGTACTTGCAACATATATTCTATTAACTCCTTGCCCATCGCTTCCGTATCATGCTACAAATATCTTGGCGTCCACTTGACTTCATCGCTATTCTGGACCACCCACATCGATTCCATCTTCTCTACAGCATCCCGTACACTCGGTTAGCTTCGACGCAACCTCAAGTGCGCATCCCTCGACGTAAAAAAACTAGATGTTCAATCACCTTCGTACGAACTAAACACTTGAATATGCTTCAGCAATATAGCATCCTTGATCCTTCACAAGCCTACCTAACAACTAAATTAGAGTCCATCCAAAATAGCGCAGCTCCCTTCATATCTTCGCAATACTCACACGGAACCAGCGTTACCGCGCTAAACCTCTTTCCCTACCAACTCTTGAATCCCGCCGCTTGATCACCCGTGTATGCCTTCTTCACCGCTTCTATCACCCACGCTCAAGGCAGCAATTGCTCCAATCTGCACACAGAACTTCATCGCGCATAAATCACAGCAGACCCTTTGCACGTATAAATGGCCGGACGTCAGCATTTATCACCTCATTTTTTCCCAATGAAATAGCCCTCTGGAATGCCTTACCGGATGACTCCACATCATGCGCCAACAGGGAAACGTTCCGTGCAAAGCTGAACGAACATTTTTTCAAGCATCTCTCCTGATAATTTCAACTACTCAGTGTTTAGCACTAATCGTTTTACAATTGTATTTAGTTTTGATCTGCAATTGTTTAACATATCTAAAGCATCCTTTATTCTTTTTTCTTATTTTGTTCTAGTTAAGGTGATGTGATTTCCGGTTCCTGTCTCCTGTGTATACTTATTTGCTTTTATTTATTTGCTTTTTTCTGTTTTCTGTTGAACATTGTACCCTATGTTGTCACTTGTCCCCCCTTATGTAATGCCTTCGGGCCCTTAAGGACGAAATAAATGAAATGAAATGAAATAAAATGAAATGAAATGAAATATATAGCAAAGATGCGGAATTCAAACGGACGGGGAGAATACTGGACATGTATGTACAGGAAGAGAGACAAAAAGCAATCATCACGCTGAGCAGCGTAAGAAGAACAACGCAACAACTAGCGAGAGTCACCAGAAGCATCACACGGACCAGAAAAGGTATGAAAAAAAGAAGACACAACCAAACTCGTCCAATAACTCATAAGGAGCAGAATCGCATGCAGTCTACCTTTCCGCCACCTGGATTAGAGACAACCAGAAGGATTAAATGCTTTCATAAGAACCGCTATATGATCGCCCTCGGGTTACCCATCTGCACCTCTAACGAGAAGTTCTCCAAACTGGGCATCTGCAATACCTATCAAGAAGTACAAGAAGCCATCTTCGAGGCACACAGAGAAAGACTATCGAAAAGAAGAACAGGCAGGGAAACCCTAAAAAGGATGGGCCACACCATTCACACCGAGTTGGTACAAATAAAAGCAGAACTGAAACCAGAACAACATGAAGCTCTTAAATTTCACCCATTCCTGAGCCATTTGTACAACAAAGGTTGAAGACTAGCAAGAATTAACAGTATAGGAAGCACACACAGAAAAAATTCAGATACGGTACACACGGATGCCGTCACCAACCACAGCGGTCGTAACATCAGCCGTAATTGTGAATGCACGGGGCAAACTTCTGGAATTTCTTATGAGCAGAAAACAAACACCTCAAGAAGAGGAAACTGCAGCCATACTACCCGCTGTAAGTTTGGAGAATATAACAAAAACCTCATAACCATCACGGAATCAACAAGGGCCATTAAAAGTCTACTATGCGCCTTTTCCAAGAAAAGTCAGGAAGATTCTAGCAGCTGAAGCAAAAGGCAAACGCAGAATAGTGTGGAGCCAAGCACACGAAGGCCCCGAAGAACACGAGAGGGCCGACTCCCTAGTAAGGCAAGTCAACAGCCGCAGAAAAACGGACAACTCTTGCACCCTCCGACCCTTCATGTCACCTAATGAACGGTTGTTCACACAAAGACAAGCCAGAAAGATTATGCTTGCACGGCATCACATGTTAGATGCCGAAGAAACAAGAAACCCCCCAAAACTACAAACCAACATTTTCCCACACAAATCGAGGCTGTCCCTCATATTCCCAGAGCGATATAACTGAGAATGGCACAAATACACATTAAGAGCAGACGTTTTCCACACAGTCTCGAACTACCCTATTATTTGGCAACAGAACACTCACGAATTTTCTATACAGTCCTGGGATGTAGTGCTGTCTATCTCGGAACTTTCGACACAGCGCGAGCTGCTAGAGAGAACCAACTGGGAGCCTGTGCTACTGGAGTATCGGAACTAGGATTTCACTCATGCCTCTTTCCACAATCCCTTCTCCCTATTTTTAAAATAAAGTTTACTCTCTCTCCTCTTGCTCTCTTTCTCTCTCTCGTTTCCGGCCACAGGAAGCGTTTTTTCCTTCACTGCACCCACGATCATTCATCATAATTATCAAGAAAAGTTGGCTTTCCTACAGGCCGCATTGGCGTAGAATGGCATCAGTGAGGACGCTGAAGATTTGCTTTAATAGGCTGACGATTACTGTATTGAAGCGCAGCGTGAACGGAAGTCGGCACATCAGTAAGTGCCTGACGGCGCGCGCTAGTCAGGCGTTATCTACAGCACGTCGCCGCCGACGAGCATGTCTCGCGTAGTTTTGGCATACCGCTCTCCCCCTCACACTATTGCAATACTTTTCTCCTCCGTTTTCCTGCTGGCTGTATCTCGTCTATGTTCGGTGAACTTTGCTGGGCTATAAAAAAAAATAGAAAATTCCGGGCCATCTCCACTAACGTGAAACCTGGGGGGGGGGGGGGGGGCGAATCATGCAGTGTATAAGTGTAATCTTGGCGCCCTGGCGTTTTTGCCAACGGAGATGGAACCGTTGGGGGGCAGAGGCATGCAGCTTTGCTCTAAAAGTCTCTTGCCTTTGAATTACGAAGCGCTCTAGCGGGAGGCGTAAACGTGTCCCGGTGTTTTTTATTAGTATTCGTTTCGAAGCGGTGTAGCGCGAGGCGATAATGACTGCCCCGGTGTTTCTTTTAGCAGGCGGTACGTTCTAGCGTGAGGCTAGCGTGAAACTCGTAAACGAGTTTCCCGGTGCTTTAGTACCGTGACTACATGAAACGACGATTAGGGCGGGGACCACGATGGTGCCGACGATTACAACGACGATTAGGACGACGAACACAAAAGACGCTAACAGCCCCAGCCCCGAGAGGGCTTCGCCCTTAAAAAAAGTGTGCACAGTTGCAGTTTAGCGAAGCCTGATGCCTCATTTAATTTCTTTGAACATTAAAATAGACTGCAATTTTCAGCATAGTAGCTTTCAAGCGCACTTTTCCAGATTCACAAGGTTTTTATAACATGCAAAAGTATCTTAAAAAAAATATCCAAGTAACAGCAGAATATGAAACCGAGAAGACGTATAACAATTATAGCCAATGGTCGCTTGAAACTGCCGATAAATCGTCAAAGAATGATAAAAACGAAGGTGAAAAAAATTTACAAATAAGTCATGGTTCAGGAGTATCAAGAATCGGCTGAGACATGACGGGCACCGATGCGACCGATTTAGACGATGGTGATGTGACACATAAACATGAGTAACATATCATCGTAACACTAAGATTTCTTTAGAAAGCAAAGAAAAGCTAAATTCAGAATAACGAATGCTCCAGCCGAACAAAGTCCACTAATTTGGACATCGCTGCACCTTGCCATAGGCATGATGCCGTACTCTTCTGCTACCTTTCTGAAAAAACGGCCCCTGATCGCGTGAATTATTTTCTACCGGGCATCTCCTTGGTTTCGAATATATTCACTACACAAATGTGTTCATCAGTATGCACGTATACAGCTACATCGAGACAACGGGTGAAACCTGCATCTTCTGAATGAGAAACGTTTCTTTTAATTGTATATCTGGCGTAGTTATGGTTATACCGTGGTTAGCGACACCTAACATCATGGTGCGTTTACAGCTCATTATACTCACGGAGGCCCTGCACAGACATAAACTATAATATCGTTGGCCGCGGTTTCGGTGTTTTGTACCTTCCGCGCGCTCTAGTTTCTTCGCGTGGAAATAACGCATACTCTTCTGTTTTGCCTGTAATGTACCGCCTTGTACAAAATCATCTTTTATGGTCCCGCAAATGAGTAACGTGTTGTAAAAGGTGGTGTAGCAGATGTTTGAGCCCTCATTCGCGGTAGGTAATTAGGCGGAGTTAGAAAATGTTGACTATGCTCTGTATGACACTATAACGTTTGAACTAGATTCGACAGATGCTTTCCGGAATATTGGTATTGGATGTGCACAGCGAATATATGAAGATTGTCGTAAATGATCACCTAAACGAATTTCAGCTTTGCGAAGAAGAAAGTTTATACCTCCATACCACACAGGAACTATTTTTCTTGGAATGGGTTTCAGGCTATCAACCGAGCCTGATAGCCTAATTGCATGCAAATCTGCACTTCTGCCAGCACTTCAATACCCGTTAATTCTCCGTTCTGTTCACCCAAGTAAACAAGCGCTGCTTGTTCTATGCTTAACATACATAACCTAGCTTCAATAACGAAACTTAAATAAACAGACCTTGTTTTTCTTTCTATCATAAAGATATAACTATGTCGCCAGTTTACAGTTTTGAACGAGAAAAGTTTGGGTCTTACTAAAGCAAGGGTTAATGGGCCAATTATTCTTTATCTTGACTACGCTAATCACTTACGTATATTATTATGCCAGAGCTCATTTCATGACTGATGGAAAGCTTATTCAGAAAGCGTTTTTTTTAGTGCAACCTAAATTACTGGAATAAACTCCGTGTTTTTCGCAGTTCTCCGCCGTGGAGCTGACACACTCAATCGATGGAGGATGGTGGCCCCGATGCGGATGGCGCGGAGTGCATTCGCCATTGCTATACTCGACAGCGAGATCTACGCCATCGGTGGATATAATGGTACTTTCTCTTTGTGCAATAATGCACTGTGGTAATTAATATTTCGAGTCGAGGTGAGCGCACACCGCAACTTTTATACCCATTCCATTCTAGCGATGAGAAGTGTGTTTGATGGGACGGGGAATGTGCGCGTAGGGGTTCTGTGTGGAGAAGAAGATAACAAAAGCGCTTACCCCCTTCGCCTCTTCTAGCGTCACTGCATGTGGCTTCTTCTTGAGGCGAAAGCCTTAGATCTGTATGCTTCATGGAAAGTGTGTGGTAGAGAAAGTCGCTCTGAGGGGCGCAGAATCGCACAAAAAAATTCACAGCATATCCACGGGGTGAATGATGATGAGTGGGCGAAGCTCCTGAGGGGAAATCATCGGTAAAACCGTGACTCTTCAGTGAAAGTTCGCCCACTACATCTGTGTCCGAACGTAACGTCTAGAAAGGTCTCGCTTAAACCGCGCGTCGGCAACTTGGGCTGGCTCGCCTGATGCGTTTTCAGACCGCCTCACGAGCTCTCACTGCATCGGGGTGTGCCTGCCGATACGCGCGCTTCTCGGCCGCTTCCCGTTCTCTGACGTTTTTGGAGATCCTCTTCGCGCCGCAGCCGTGCCGCTTCGCGTACGGCAGGGTCTCGCGCCGTTGCTGTGACGCTTGGGCCTCTCGTTCTCGAACGCTGGGATCTTCGCGGCGTCGTCGCGCAGCCAGACGACACGCTTCGGCCTCCCGCTCTCGTACGGCAGGATCTTGGCGGCGGCGTCGCGCAGCTTCACGGAGCCAGCCGTGCCGCTTCGCGTACGGCAGGGTCCTCGCGCCGGTTGCCGTGACGCTTGGGCCTCTCGTTCTCGAACGCTGGGATCTTGGCGCGTCGTCGCGCAGCCAGACGACCACGCTTCGGCCTCCCGCTCTCGTACGGCAGGATCTTGGGCGGCGGCGTCGCGCAGCTTCACGGAGCGCTTCTGCCTCGCGGGCTCGCACATCTGCAGCCTTATCCATCGGGCGACTCCGAGCGCGCGCCAACAGCGAACGGATTTTATTACAACGCTCCCCGCCATCTAGTAAACAATCCAAGAACCAAACTAGAGGTAGCCACGCCATCTTGTAAACAATCCTCTTTTCATCATATACAAGTACCGCCATCTAGTAAACAATCCAAGAACTAAACTAGAGGTAGCCACGCCATCTAGTAAACAATCCCAGAACTAAACTAGAGGTGGCTACATACATACGTCGAGGATGGACAGACCCACGCCCTAAGGAGCTTCGCCCCTAAAAATCGGACCGCGCACCGTGACAATAGAACAGATGAGGGTTCTCTGATCCATGACAGATCGTGGGAAGTTCGGGACGAGCCTTGTACACGCTGCCGCTTGGGCGCAGGGCTTCATTACACATTGCCATAGGTGACGATGCACCAGGCCCTTGTCGCGGGCGTGGAAGGCCGAGAAAGCACGCCACGGTGGAAGTGGCTAGAGCAGCTCAAAATGCCTCTCGTTGTTACCGCCATCGGTATGAAGCAGGCCTCGATAAAGCTGCCGCAGCGCCCAACCAGGGCAACATGAAGGTTGCAGAAAAAGTTCAACACCAGATCAATAAAAGATCCAACCCGGTTTTTTTCTTCACATTCTTAGAAATTTCTGAGCGTCCTCGTGTAAGTTTTTTTCAAAGCGCTAGCTTTTTCTCGATCAATATTCCTGCTTTGGCGAGCAGCATGCAACTTGAACGGCGAAAAAAAGTATGGGCATAGGAGTTTTTCGAAGGGCGCACAAAGACGTTTGTCTCAGTAATATGGCCGCTATCTAAAGCCAGTACGACGGCATTCCTTTACGTTTCCTTCACTCTGGGGCTTAGATCTGTCTCTGAATCCCAGGGAACAGATCTTCGTTGTTGCCAACAGAAAGGTTGTCGGAGCGTATTATAAAAACACGCCCAATTCATATCAACACATTATTTACTCTATTCGGCTATAACAGTCATGTCCGGCCTATGGACAGGGATAGAAAATAAATTAACGGCCTGTTTTATGATGGGGTAGGAAGGTTTGTCTATACCATTTATTTACTCGAAATCCTCCCGTCATGCCCTTTTTAACAGCCCTACGTCTCGTTTAAAGACATAACCTGCAGTGGTGTGCCTGATGCCTGATCGCGAGACTGAACGTACGACATATAATTATATACTAGACACGGAGAAACGTCCTATGAAAGTTTTAACACATTTCTTCATCATACCTATCTCCTCACATTCGGTATGTTACCAGATCTTCCGTTATTTTCTTAGTTGATGTTTGGTCCCCAGTTTCTGTATTGCACTCCTACTAAAGAACGCGGCACTCCCGCCATCCCGGCTTTTGTAGGTGTTAAAGTTTCTGTGTTTGTCGGTCTTGTTACCGGAATTCTGGCTGATCTCTCAAGCGCTGAGCCCCTCCGTAGCCGACAGGCTACTTTCCACGTCCCGTGCCTGCCATAGCACTCGTCGTGTATTGGTGGCTCTTCTATTTCCCGGACCCGTCGCTTGTTTTGTCATCATCGTCGGCTAAACCTAACCGCGATTCCGGTCAAGCTTCGTTCACTCGCCACCGTAACTAGTGTTACGCTACTAGCCCCTATCTCCGACTCAAATCCTGAGGACCCATGGCACCCTCCTCGTCGTACCCCCCACCGCCCACTTCGTTCTCACCATTGTGACGATTTATAACTCTTATTCGAAGCGTCCTCACCACGATACTTGTCCCTCTTTTCGCGAGACTCATTTTCGGGCGTCTGGGAATATTTGGCACTCGCTTTCAGTGGGTTAAGCAGCGGTGGGCGTTTGGTATTCAACCTCTTTCCTTCATGTACCAACCCCCCCGTCTACGCTCATGCACGTAATGCTAGGAGCCAGCTGAGTGTTTTTTTATATATGAAACAGAATTCATGCTCAAACGGCCGCACCTTTAACACCATTTCACCTATGCGGACACTGGTTATTGCACCAGTCACGCTACATAGCGGTATTTCAGCTGGACGTAAAAGCGTTCTCACTTCTTGACAGCAGTGTTGAGGCAACGCCGCCTGTATTATCATTGCCTAACGCGTGAGCGAAAAATGGCCAAACAGCCACTCTCCTGTTGCTCTCTCCTACCCTTCCCCGCTCCGCAGCCTTCCTGCGTGCTTTCATGTCCGCCGGCCAGCGCCGCTTATCGGAAACTATGCAAAATAGCTGAAAGTTTGTTTAGCGTTGCCCAGGAGGCGCTCCTACGCCTTCTTTTTCACCATGCCTGTTTGTCTTGGTCTGTCGCTGATAAAACCGCATTTTCCTCGGAGCAAAATCACTTGTGGAGCCGCAGGCTGATGCCGGCTTTGCGCGCTTATCTACTTGGATAATGGGGCCCGAAATGTTCTGAGTTGGGCATCCCCCTTTGTCCCCTCCGCATTTCGGTCTTGTTTTGTCCCCGCTGTTCGCACTCCGCGGACGCGCTTTTAAAATTGAGGACGGCACTGTAGAAGAGTCCGGACACCGTGGAGGGACCTTCAGCTGCTTATCCTTTTATTTTTTTATAATCTTCTGAAATTTACAAGCACGCGATATTTTTGGAAAGTAATGGTAGAAGTGAACGCATGAACAAAAAATGTGCACATAACTTTTTCTTCCCTAAATCCTACACAGATAAAAACATCAGTAAAATAATGGCTGCACCATTCGAAAATAGCGTTTTTCTGTTCGTGTTTGTCTACCCGACAATTAATATGTTCTTACACTATCTCAGTTCCGCCTCGGTCAGTTATCTTTGGAAAGATGCCGCAAGTATGAAGCGAGCGACACGTCAAACGAGATTTCCAGTGCGCCGCAGAACTATCGCCCCGTCGCGGCTAAGATGTTAGCGAAACGGCTCTTGAAACACAACAGGCAAGCTGACAGACCCACGTCGTAGAAGTGGGTGCAGCGTTTGTGACTCGTGAGCAGTGACGCAAGGCGAGATGTCCGCCGGCGCGCGCCACATAGCGGATGAGTGCCCGAACTAAGCGTCCCTACCCTTCCCATTGAAAAGCGCGCGACGCTAGGCAATGTTTATACAGGCGACGTTGGTTGAGGTTAAGAGTGGTTGAACAGAATCTTGTTTTTCAGGTTCGGTACATACCACCGCTTTTCTCCTGCCTACATCGCGTCCTGTACCTCGGTACAACGAAGCACATGTGACACTACCGATTAGGCTCGCTGCACTGCACTTGTCACATCGAGTTTGTGACGGGGTGTGTTGGGGACTTTAATACGCCCTCTGCGTGTAGAATTAGCGCAGCCAAAGCTGCTTTAAAAACAAATTTCAGTATTCCAGTGGTGCTAAAACCAAAACCTCAGAATTACGCCTAATTAAATTTGTGTTTAATCCCGCTGAACGGGCTGGCTGTTATATATCAGTTTCGCAATATTTTTGGGTATTCCCGCAATCATGTTAAACAAATACCGGAGCCTCCAAACCTTTAGATAAATTACAACCATTTCTTAGTTTGCATTTTATATTCAGTGCTTTCTGGAAGAACCTTGGATTTTTCATTGCTATTCGAGTCACGTCCAGCTTTATGTGACGTCATCTTTCTTTTCTGGTAAATGATTACAAGTTCTTCAGTGTTGTGCGAAGTAATCTCGGAAAGGTGATGTAGATATTAAAGCAATCTTTTGTGTTCTGTAGCGTGTCTGAATCCTGGTTCCATCATCGCAGAGGTTAGTTACAACCAGCGTAACTCGATGGGTAGCAATTCATGACTACGTACTCCAAAATCAGAAAAAAATGCCTACAGATTTTCTTGCAATGTTAGTGCCAAAAATATTAGCCTGCGGTATACAAAACATTGCCTTTCAGTTATACTAGGCTCCCCTTAACGTTATATTAAAAAAAACTGTGTACATTGCGGACTTACGAAGGCAAAATAGAAGTTCTATCACCCACCAATCCACCAACTTGTAAATTTATTTGATTGACGGCAGCACTAGAGACTCATGAGAACTAGTACGAAAAAAAATTCCCCCGCATTTCCCCGAGGGGGAGAATGTGAAAGTGCGAATGCACGGTTGTCGGCCCGCTTGCGGCGCTTGCGCTCGGCCCCCGCAGCCCACCGCCTCGCCGCCTTCTCTTCCATCTCTTCCATCGGGTTTGTAGTATCACGTGTACACCACGCAGTTATCAAGCCGCTATAACGCCGCTGAGTCGCCAACGCACGCCGCTGACGACGTAGTTTGAATGCGTAAAGATATAAGGCGCGTTACTCACACTGATATCAGCGTGGCTTCCGTGGCTTAGTCGGTAGCGCGTCGCGCTGCGGCCGCAAAGTCCTCGGATCGAAACCTGGCGCCGGATGCTGTTTCTTTTTTAAATGTAGAGGAGCACTGCGGACGCCGCCGACGCCGCCGCCGCCGCCGCCGCCGCCGGCGGTGGATGGTTTGGGGTCGCTTATAAAGAGCATTCGCTCTTAAAATTATTCATCAATGAATCGGAGAATTTAACGCCGGGAAGTAATGAAGAGGGCAGCTGGATAACAGATCATGCAATATTGATTGTAAAAATGCTTTGTGGTAAGCTCACGAAGGAAAAGACAACATCAGAAGCCCTGGAACGAAAATGTCGTATAGCTTGACGGGAAGTGTCAGCAAGAGCCCGTGCAGGAACATAATATTGCAGTGAATGTCCTGATGACCAGAGGGACAAGATTACTACTAATGATGGTTCTTACTTAGTGTTGCAAAGGCGACCGAATGAGCTACGTGCGAGGTATGCGACGTGATGTCTACAGCGAAATCTGTGGTTCCGGGAATCGATATGGAAAGTCGGGAGAAGGGCAGCGACAACAGTCGACTCGTTAGGTGAGCCGAGCAAGAATAACGGTTGAGGGAGAATACGTGGTTCGGAAAAGACGTTGTTTAAAGGGAAGGTGAAGCGGTTTTAGAATTAAAAGAAAAGTTCACTAGCAGCAAGTACACAATTAATAGTTCATGTGTACGAAATATTTTTGCAATACATGCAATAGAAGCGGCGCAATGAGCAAACAAAAGTGGCCCGATGCCCCGCCCCCATCTCGCCGCGCGATGCCGGAAGACCGAAGAGCGCGGGCGAAAACCGGCTGAAAAACGTCATACCTGGACTTCCGGCCGGATCGGCCGCCTCGGCCATGCTCTTTTCGCCGTGTTTCCTTGTGAATGATACTTGTTGTTGTTGTGGTTGATAGCACTCATTGGTACAATTTTCGTGTTCAAAAAGTATGCACGAACGCCAAACGAGGCATACGTTATCATGCCGTATTCCTAAGCAGAATAATGCCACGCCGGGATGCTTGATAACATACGGAAGCGACAGCCGAGGTGGCTGTGCTTGATGACAGAGAATATACTACACTACGTTAAATACTTTGTAAACCGCTCCAATGCGTTTTTTTTATGCGACGGACGGGAATGTTCACATTAGATTCTAGATTTAGGAAGGATGGGGAATGCTGCTGTACTTTGGCCGGGGATGTTTCGTTCCATTCCAGAAACCAAGTCACATTTGTTCAGAAAATACTTGTTTCGTTAAACGCGTCGGTTTTCTTTCCCTATGGGCTCAGGACAGTGTTAGAAAAAAATTTTTTTTTGGCGAAACAAAAACAAGGGGCCAATCCTGATAGAACTTCTCTCCCGGCTAAGAGGTAAACAGTATTCCTACAAAGTAAAAGAACCAAGACAACCAGATTACTTATTTTGCAAGTATAGATGTCACGATAAGGTGATGTTTGTCTGGAATTAAAAAAAAAAAACACCACTCCGAACCACCACCGTGCCATAATTTGTGTTGACTGCGGGGGCCTAATTTTTTGTCCAAGATTCCGTGTGGCTGCATATTATAACCTGGCAAGCACTGGTTGTAACTGAACCTCAAGTGTGCTCCAGTGATAGTCGGTGATATATATAATGATGATACTAAAAAAATTAGGAGCGAAGAGTAAATATACGGCCTCTGCCCGACTAGCGCGGTAAATGCTTAAATCTAGAAATGCTGAAACAGGCCAACGATTCATTATTACAAACGTTTGGTGATTGTTACCTAAAGTAACGTAACTACAACGTAACTGCCTTGTCCGACTGGTCTGTTAATTATAACGAGGTGGCCGTAATATTGTAGCAGAGTGCGCAACGCACCCGCGAAATTCAAGCCCTACTAGAGCCGATAATGCTGCGGAGGCACCAGTATGCTACAGTGTTTTTAGAATAAATGCATTTCAAGCAGTAAGACGCCACTCATCAAAGTGCCGCTAGCGATAGGGGAGGCGCCTTAGCGCCGCTGCCCAAATGGCGCTGGCGCGCACGCGTGTGTGGGTGTGTATGGGGATGAGTAACGGGCTGGGGTGCGCGACAACGAACAAAGGAAATTCGGAAGCAGAGTCCGCTTGTTGGTTTATGCGTGTACCGGCAACATATGTCTCGCATATACGTTTACAGCGCATGAACGCTATTTTTTCGTGCAGTGCACGTACGTGCTTTTCGCTGGTGGATTGTTTATAAAACGGCGCCTAATCTTCGGCATAAATGCGGTACCTAATATTACCATAAGGAATAGAAACCCCCTATGCTGGTTGCCTAATTCATAAATATTTTTACGGAACCCTCTAGCCGACGCCACAGTCACTGCTTTGGGGTTCTCTGTCGTGTAAAGCAAATTTAAGCTCCAAGATAATTGAACCAACAGCACGGGAAATTATACAACAAACTTCCAGTCATGTGCGAAAATTAAACTGCAAGCTAAATTGCCGCAAAGGCAACCGTGCGATCTTTCGCAATGCTTCCGACAACCCGCGCGGCCGAAGGGTGTCCTCCTTTGACGTCATGACGGGCGCAACCAATCAGGGGCGCCAAAAGACCGAAAGCGCGTGTCTTTCAAACAGGGCCGAGCTTTTTGCAAGATAAATGCCACTTGGACTCATGTACGATAAATTTCAATGTGATATTCGGAATCAGCGCGCAAGAAACTATATAACTGTTAATCTAACTCAATTTTTTTGGAAACCGCTTCAGCTTCCCTTTAATGCGTATTCATTCTTACGGTGCACGGAGAGTGCCTACCAAGTACAATTCCATTTGAGTTCTTCACTGTTTGCTATAAAGTCGTTTTCATGCTACAGGCGTGATAAAGTGCACTCATTGCGGGATTAAACTTAGATTTCTCTTCCGTTACGCAGGCCGAAGCACGATAACTGACGTGGAGCGGTACTGCTCGGCAAATGACTGCTGGTATGCCGTGGCTCCGATGAACATCGCCATCACTGGCGTGGCCGCCTGTGCTGTTCGTGGCCTCGCCTTCGCAAAGCAGTTCTCGAGTCGCGGTGAGCATTGCGCAATTTACGATTTTCTTTAATAAAAACAATAATTCTAAGAATTTCGGCATTTCTCGAAATATAGTGCAGTTGCGCTTATCAGATGGTTATGTTCATTTATCACGGATATCTGGGAACAACGATGCTTGGGCCAATGCGTTTTTTATTGTAATCCTGGGCGTATCTGATGTGATTGGCAAATCCCACAGATTCAGTCTGTGCTGGCGATAACCGCTGCTTTAGGAACTCTTCCAGGCATTGAGGAAGGTGGGAATTATTTTTTGGCGGTGTTGCCGGGGGCGATTAAGCTTCTGCATGCTACCCTAGCAAGCTGGTCAAATATGTGACTGGATATTATACCAAGGGCAAACTGACTATCAGTTTCACAGTAGGTGCTCTAGGAAATTCAAATATTCACTTGTTCGAAGATCCGGCAAATAAGCATTTGTTTGCGCTCACTTTTCTTGTACAGGTGTCAGCAACACCTGAATTTCCTCGACGTCGGCATCAAGCTCTGCCAGCCTCCTCCCAATAACTACGGCGTTTTCATTTCGCTCCAATAAAATTCGTCGCAAGAGAGTGCTGTCTTTTTATTGTTTCAGTGGGGTTGACTGCGACGTCTGCGTACTTCGTTGTTGCCACTGGCAACGTGGTAAGCACGTCCGCTTCCCATCTGTGCAGCAGCCCCGCTCTACATATTATGTTGGTCTTTTTTTGTGGGCAAGATAGGTCGCGTCTTCTTGTTTATAAATTTCAATTCACGTAAGCGTTCCCACCCTTCTTATGGAATCAATGGTCCCTTTCGTAACATAACAAAAGCATTTACCATACGTTTTTTATAGCAAAAGCAGCGACAACATAATGATTAAGGCACCGAAGGTCGCAAAACGTCACTTGCGGAATTTGTATCCCGCCAGCCAGGTTGTCGATAAAAAATCAGCAAAAACTCCTCTGGGAATTGCATGACTGGTTAGTAGGCATTCGATAGCAATCCCGAACTTTTTGTCGTAAAATTGCTGCTGTGTTGAGCGCGATGTGGTTGCTTCGGCAGCACGGCTCGTCGAGGGCTCTCCCCCAACATTATTGCAGCCGCACGCCCGCAGCCGCAATGACATCATTCTCAGAAAGGTCGTGCCGGACAATGGCGTAGCCAGAAATATATTTATGGGGGTGTTACTCCACCAGGAAAATTATAAAAAAAAAATAAAGAGAACGAGACTGCAGCAAGAGCCCAAACAATATCTTAGTAATATTTTTCAATGCATAACACTGATTCCACGAGACATCGAACATTACTGAGCACGCACATTTTTTTTTATATTTTTATGAGTAAGGCTATGTTTAGACTAACGCCGCAAAAGCCATATCGTGATCTATGGACGTAAAAAAAAAGGCGTGTCACGCAGGTCGGTTGGCTGAGGCATGAAATGACGTACGATCGTTCTGAACCCGGGATTATGTGGAAGCCAGGGAATAGTATAAAACGAATCCGTTTTCCTCATAGCACGCGCATTTCACGAGACAAAAATTTCAAAGGCGTCACGGGTGACGCGCGGCTTCTGGCAGCTGCAGTTTTTAGATGCAAAGCATCTCTTAGTCGAGGCTCCGTCGTCCGGGGTCCGGCGTCCACACCTCTCCTCTTCACAACTGCTGTGGTAACGCCGCTCTCTCCCCTCCACAACACCTGTGCGATATGCGCCCGCACTGCTCCTCCCCTCCCCCTCTCCACACCACCTGTGCGCGCTCCTCCTCCTCTCCCCTCACCCTCTCCGCTTTAGATAACCAGGTCAGCGCCGCTGCTCCCTTCAGTTGCTGCTTTCTGTCGAGACAACGCTGCGCCGTCCGATGAGCTGACAATGGACGCTGGCGTTCGGCAACGTGACAACGCTTCGAAACGCCAGCGTCGAACAGCGGATTCCTCGCTTCGAGAACGAGAAGCCTGAAAACGTTCCCCACTACTCGATAAATAAAGAAGACATTTAACACGCTACTACACGTGTCTTTACCCTAACAACCAATTAACACGCTACTACTCCATGGCTTTGCATCCCCTCAGGGTTCCCACGTGGGAAGATGGTGTATTTCAACCTTTGGGACTCTGCACACACAAAGATGTAATTGACCGGACTAAAATTTGCTTGAAAACGAATACAACGCCAAAATGAAAAACATTCAACGAGTATCATGTTTAATGCACGTCTGCTCGTATGTGTGTGCGCATCGAAAGTATATTTAGGATATGTTCCGGTTTGCCAATTTGAACAGGAAAAGAACAAATGGTACAATCTTTGTATATTTCTTATTCGCTGACAAGCTGAACCATTTCTTGTGTGTGTCTACTCGATGAAGGGGCTGATAGATGAGTTGGGTCTCTTTCGTATAGTTCAATGATTCAGGGACAGGGAGAGCTCTAGCCTCTTTTTCGCACGTGCGTACGTGAGTCTGAACTACTTACTTTTAGGACGCGCTCCTGTTTACCAAGTTTTTCCAAAGGGAGATCGTAGCATGAAAACATTGTAGCGTGAACGCAGGGGAACACATCGTGACGTGTAGTTCCCCCGATATTGAATTGCGGCCATCTTTCATATCCCAAACTAGTTCAAATAAAGACAGAAAACACAAGAAATAGCATAATAGCCGATCTTTACAAACAAGCACCATCCACGCATTGCAATGTTTTGAAAAGCAGGAAAAGCCACACGCGCCAGAAAACTCAATTTTCTAGATCACCACTTAGCGAACGCGATGAAGTGAGCCGCGGAAAGCATTTTATGAACGAAGCCCCTCTCCCACACGCGGTTGTTAGACAGCCGCGAACAGTTACCTTCTCGACAACCCCTCACGTCTGCAAGCGTATGGCTTTATTTCAGTAGACTATCGTCTTTCGGCAACGTGCAGCATCTTGAACTTCTGTTATCGGAACAGACTTCGTATGTATTCACTTCACTTCCTAAAAGAATTGGTTTCCGTTCGAAGAGGAATCTGCGTGATCCTCCAGAAAAAGCAACAGAGAAATACATCTTTTGCACACAATCATTTTATCTGTTTTATCCAGAGCAGCGTACTTGATTTCGGAAGTTTCGTACAACCTCAAAATCTTGATGTTGGCTTGGCTGGTGTGTACCTTAGGGAACGGAAACGAACAATGCAAAGGATTGAACGCTATCACTCTAGTGTGTATTTATCTGTCTGGTCGCTCTGTTCTTATCTGCCTTCTACAATTCTTCACACTTTCCTGTTGCCCCCTCAGAGTCACACTAGCTTCCCGCAGTACCGAAAGTGGCGCAACTGATTGGAAGAAGTTTTATTTTGCACTAGGCGCGATGTCATTCGCAAAAGGGGCTTAGTTGATTGTATGCCAAGAATGATATTGTCAGAACCAGACGTCAAACTGCAATGCATGGTAAGGACGTGTACTCGATGACTTTTTTAAATGCGTACAGGTGAGGGTTGTTCACGGATATATAGGCGATATAAGCATAGATATGCCGTGCTCTGAATCATTAGGGAAGCCGAGATTCCACACGCGTTGAGATGACAGGCGATGTAGCAGAGACTGCCACTATCGACATAACCGAGCCCACGGTGGGGCACAGCGAAGTTGAAATGAGCAGTGTGTAATTTGTGTTCTATCGACCCGCTGTCACGCAGCGTGAAGATTAGCTGTTCGTTCTAGGGGGCGCATAGTCCGTGGGTGATCTTTCATGTGTCCCCTTAAAAAGCTGGCGAAGTTTGCACTAAGCCATGCAAGGCTGCTTAAACCATAGCGAAGCTGCAGGATTTCTATCTACGTGAGCACTGGACGGCACATCACCATGCATTTCTACAAGTTTTAAGTTGTTTATTTACATTATCGCTTTGCACTGTGCAACTAGTAATCATCATCATATGCATAGATATTGTCGTGTTCCTCATTGCAAGCATTACATGCGCGGTAGCGCTTGACGACAACTGGGGCGCGGCGGTGGCGTGTACGTGCACAACGCATGGCCGTCGTTCCTGGAGTCGAGTCTGATATCCACTTGAGTTTGATACCCACCTAAATTCAGCCATGGCTGCACCTAGGTGGATGTCAAACTTTCCTTCCCAGAAACTTACTTCACCTTGGGGAATTCCCCTAAATCTGTTCGATTAACACCTGTCCTTCACTTCGAGTTGTTGATCAATTCGCTCTCGAGCTACAAACGACTAGCCTCCTGGTTAGCTCAGTGGGTAGAGCGGCTGCTCCAGTTAAGCGGTGGTCCCGGGTTCGAATCCTGGACCAGGACGAAGTTTTCGTCAAATTCGTACTTTCCTTTGTAACCTTATGGCTGCATTTAGGTGGGTGTCAAACTTTCCTACGCAGAAACTTACTCCTTGAAGACCGAAAAGCTATTTTCAAGGTGGGTGACCTAAAATCAGATCCAGTTTTCCTTGGCAACAAGTGCACACCATAGGGTGCAGTCCAGTCCCCCTTGCTATTTAACATAGCATTTATTGGGCCGCCTCCGCTCTTGCTGCAATGTGACTATTACTCTATGGATTATATGCGGATGATATAATCTTGTGGAGAATTCATGGGTCTTAGGGTACATGGAGAGCAGTTTACAATAGGCGGTTGATATAGTCATTCAATACGCATGGCAGTGTGGCTTAGATTGATCACCGCAGAAATCGGAGCTGCTGATCGTTTAGGCAAGCAAGAAACGCCCTCCTGGGTCGCCAACCACCTGCCTGCATATGGACGGCCATGTATTTCCGGCTACACAAGTCAGAACTTAGGGCATGCTTCTCCAAGCGCATCGCTGTAACATTCAACTGCTTAACGCACCTAACCACACCACAGAGCGAGTCTCCCACACGATCAGCAGGATTAGTACCAAGAAGAGATGTATGCGAGAGGAAGATGTACTCAGACTTGTTCAAGCCTTTGTCGTATCTAGGGTCCCTTACTTCCTCGCCTACGCCATACTCCAACACCGAAAAGGACAAGGTGAAAGCGCTGATGCGCAAGGCTTACTACAACACCGAAAAGGACAAGGTGAAAGCGCTGATACGCAAGGCTTACTAACATGCAACTTCCTATTGCCACCTCAATGCAAAAACTCTTATGGATGGGAGTTCACAATGCTTTAGAACTACTCGAAGCCCACCATTTGAACCAATCTGACGTCTCAGTTCTACCCCTAGCAGTAGAGCCATTCTATCTCAACTGCACCTGCACTCTCCTCTACAACAACCCCGGGCCGACGCGGCTCAGCTTGCCCATGAGATTTGCAAGTTCATTGATGTGGCCCCACAGCCACGCAACATGCATCCAACGCATTGCGAGGCTCGTAAAGAAGCCCGGGCGAACGCCATCCTTAAGCAATAAAACCAAAACTCGGCCCCGGTTTATACAGACGCTTGTTCGTATCTCGGGCGAAGAGCTATGAACGCCCTGATTTCTACTACTGACTACCTCCTTGCATGCGCATCAATTCCCACCATCCACTTTTTACAGGCGGAGGAAGCGGCCTTCTCCTTAGCCATTGTACAAACCTCTGCAGAAGTCATCATCAGAGACAGCCAACAAGCATGTAGAACCTTCTCCAGCGGTTTTATATCATGGCCTGTAAAAACAATTCTTCTCGAACATCCTCCCCGAGATCATGTAAGGATTATTTGGGCTCCAGACCACTCCACCATGTCTGGAAACGGAGCTTCCAACCAGCATGCCCGAGAGTGGACCTACCGGGCAAGCCAAGAGTTTGGCGAGCAGTGGCTGGTCTGTACCCTCTTATGGTTCACGATATTACCGAGCATTACCGCCTGGAACGAACACCATATCCCCCTGCGCACAAAATCCTCACTAAATAACAAAAACGCCCCCTCCGAGGAATCCAAACAAAAACGTTTC
The DNA here is from genome assembly GCA_013339765.2 of Haemaphysalis longicornis. NCBI lineage: Eukaryota > Metazoa > Arthropoda > Arachnida > Ixodida > Ixodidae > Haemaphysalis > Haemaphysalis longicornis. Next base: position 180,199,441 of record CM023450.1, read on the forward strand.
CCCACGCCACTAGAGGCCAAACTCTTGCCCCCATCCTCTACCCCTCGCAATGCCGCTTCTACAAAGCTCCAGGCACCCTACACCACATGAGGTGGTGCTGTGACAAGAATCCCCACCTACCCCCTTGCCTTTCTCCTCTGCTGAGCACTGGAAGAGAACACTGTCCAGCTCGCACCCTGAGGTCTAGCTTTGGTGCAGAGAGCCCAAAAAGCCGCACGGACTCAAAAGATCCTGGAACGATGACTGTTTCCCACGACTGACTGGTTTAGAGCGACGTTTATTCCTCCTGCTCCTCCTTTCCGCAACAAGAAAGTTTCGTTCTGCTACTACTACTACCGGTTCACGAAATCCTCCAAAATTTTACTCCTGTATAGTTCAGTGTCAACTACTGAGAAAATATTTTGTAATAAGATGCGTTCCTCAAGTGGTCAAAATTGTTCATGATACATTATAGGGCTCCTGCGCTGGAGTTTTAGCGACATGCAGCGCCCCCTTGTGTCCGAAGGCTCTGGGTAGTACAAAAGCAAACGACCCTCGCCGCACTGCATGTGTTTTCAATTACAAACCCAAGCAAAAGTTGGTTGTACATATATTTATTCGCGTTGTGGTGCGTTTAAGTGACGACATACTGAATAAAATAGCCCTAAAGTAGTTGCAGACACTAAAGAAAATATTATAGGCTACAACAAGCCGATTTATCGGCTTTCTTTTGAGAAAGCTGTCGCGAACGTCGCGGCGTGGGACAGTATCGCCAGGTCGGGGGGTCTAACTTCCCCACGATAACTATCGTTCGTTCTTTCTTCTTGCGTGCGGTCCGCAAAAGAACAGTTCGCAAGTAGCATAAAACCAGAACGCTGGTAGTCCTATGGCCTGATGTAACTGTAAATGTTTGCTTCAGCTGGAGCATGCCGGCGGACGCGAGAAGCACAGCCAACTCAACTGACACTGCTTGCCTGGCAAAGCCTGGAAAACGAGTGGAGAATGCTGTTTTGTATTTGCGCAAAATAAATGATTCTTGCTTAAAATTATACGCCGCACGATGTACGAACGGCAGGGTGCATGCGTACTAGCGAGTAGGTGAGGCAATAGCTTCAAATGAACAGATTAGGCACAACTAAAAGACGAAAAAGGAGCAACAAATCGCACGTCCGCTGCCTGCAGAGATGAGTACTTCTATATTTACATAACATAACACGGCCGCAGACATAGCGCGCAGGCCAAATATTTAACTACAATCGTCACGGACTGTATTGGTTATCTTCTACTGCAGGGGTCGGGAACCAACGGCCTGCGGGCTGAATGTTGGTGGTGGGGTGGCATTGCTTCGTGTATGTTTTGTTTTTGCCGATCGGCTGCGCCGGGCTCTGTTATTCGAGGTCCAAGTGAAGCGTGTGTTCCATTCTTTATGCCGCATGTGTTATCTCCTTTGATAGGGACAGTGTGTCCAGCCCCGCACATTTTGACTGGAGATTTCAACGCTCACCATCCCTCCTGGGGCAGTGTAAAAAAGACAGTCAAAGGGCAGCGCCTCCTTGACATTGCTCAACGGCACGGTATGTGCGTCGTCAACACTGGAGAGCCGACGTTCTTCCGGGGCAAGGTATCAAGCGCCCTTGACGTCACGGTCGTCTCATCGCAACTTATTGCTAGGACGAGCTGGACAGCGGACATTGAAGGGCATGGCAGTGATCACGTTCCGACCTACATTTCAGTGGATGGTCTTACGGGTATCCGCCAACAGCGTGTAATTCGCTGTTCAAATTGGGAAGCATTTACAACTGTGATCGAGGAGTGTGCAGACTCAGTGAGCTCATATGACTCCTTCGTGGATACAATGTCAAGAGCTCGTAAGTCCAGCACCAAAGTGATGAGGTTGCCACCCAAATACAGCACTGCTGACGCAGAGTATGAGAGACTTCGAGCAGTGCGTCGACGAGCCGAAAGACGAGCCCGTCGGACGCTAGCGCCTGAGGATATCCGAGCTTCCAGGCGTGCTCAGAGGGCGGTCCAGAGGCATATGGCCAAGCTTGCCAAGCGCGAATGGGAGTCCTTCTGCTCGAAGTTGGACCGGAGGAAGCCGCTTTCCAGAATATGGCGCCTCGTTCGAAGCCTGCGGGCCCCACCAAGTCAACTGCACCCCTTTAGCTCAATTGCCCTCCGCACGAACACGACTGACCTACACGTCTCTAACGCCTTCTGTAAGAAAATTACCACGGCGCCGACACCTGTACCACCATCATCTTCGCCCCAGAGCGAGGAGTCCCCAGCGATGTCGTGTGCCATGGACGTTCCATTCTCAATGGCAGAACTGCTGGCTGCACTAACCTCCATCAAAAAATCCACGTGCCCAGGTCCGGACGACGTCAGCTATACAACCCTTTCGCATTTAGGCGAAAAGGGGAAAGGCTGCCTTCTAAACGTTTTTAACCGCTCATGGGAGACTGGCCGACTAGGGCCGAAATGGAAACACGCCCGCATTGCGCCAGTTCTAAAGCCAGGGAAAATTCCAACGGCCATAGAGTCTTACCGTCCCATAGCCCTCCTGAGCTGTGTCGGCAAACTGATGGAGAAGATGGTGCTGTATCGCTTGGACTGGGATTTGACAGTCAGAAATGTATACCCGCCACAGATGTCTGGCTTCCGCAAGGGCCGCAGCAGCATCGATAATGCCATTGCCCTTGCAACCAGCACAAAACAAGCTAAGTATAGGCGGAACATCATCATTGCCGTGTTCCTGGACATCAAATCAGCCTATGACTGCGTAGCGCATGATGCTATTCGCTCGGCGATTAAGTCTTCAGGAATAGGAGCCCGCATGTATGCATGGCTATCAGACTATCTCTCCGATAGGTATGTATACAGGTCAACACACAGCGGCGACTCAGCACTGTACAGAGTGACTCGAGGTGTTCCCCAGGGCGGGGTGATAAGCCCCACGCTGTTCAACATCTCCATTATAGGCCTGGAAAAATGCTTGTCGCAGTCGGTTGAAATCTCCTTGTACGCGGACGACATTTGCATATGGAGCTCTGGCCGAAACAGACGTGTGCTGCGGTCGAGACTGCAGCGAGCAATCAACTCCATTGTATCGTTCTTGGCAGCCGAGGAATGGAAATTTCGGCAAGCAAATGTGCTGCGTTGGCTTTTACGAAGCGGGACCTCACGCACTACCGGCTCACTGTTGGCGGCACTGACATCCCATACCTTCCCAGCTATAGGTTTCTGGGGGTGACATTCGACAGGTCACTCACCTGGTCACCTCATGTCCGCCATCTCAAGGAGAAGCTTACCTCAATCGCCCGTATATTCAGCATGCTGTCCAGAAACTCCGGCGGTTACTCCGTTAACTCTCTCCTTCGGCTCTACGAAGCGCTGTGCGTTGGCCTCATACGCTACAGCATCGCCATTTTGTTCCCGCTTTCTAAAGGAACTATCAAGGCTCTAGAGTCGATGCAAGCACAGATCTTGAGGACTTGCATTGGTGTTCCGAAAACTATATCTACTGTTGGAACATTGACGGAATGCCGACGTCTGTCACCCTTGGCTCTCGGCACGCAGGAGCTTCTCCGCGTGCGACTGCGTATTGTGGCCAGGCAATGTGACCACCCTTTAGCGCCAAGTTCAGTCCCTGAAGTGTGCGACTTCCTGCCGCAGCATTACCAGCCGCCATCACTTCATCTCCACCCGCCCTGGATGTTCCCGCCCATGAAAATAGTGACCACGGTGCCCGGAATTACACGCAAGGAGCATTTTCCACCTGCCGCTCTACGGTTTTTTGCTCTTGAATATATGTACAACACATACGGAGGTCATACACATCTGTACACTGATGGATCGGTGTCATCCACATCATCCACTGTCGCAGTGTGGATACCTTCGTCCCGCACCACCCTCAGTGCCATGCTCAGCCACAAAACATCATCTACGGCCGCCGAACTTGCAGCTCTGCGGATGGCCTTGGCTCACATCATCGAGCAGCCGGCACGCACGTGGGCCATCTTCACGGACTCTCGGGCTGCACTGCAATGTCTGGCGTTTTTCCCTCCAAAGATCAGCTTGTGCTTGATGTACAAGCTTTACATCTTCAAGCTCTGCAAGCGCACCATCAAATAGCACTTCAGTGGCTCCCTGCCCATTGCGGGATAACTGGAAATGTGAAGGCGGACGTTGCAGCATCCAAAGCGCATGACCAACGCGGATCAAAAATACCGGTGCCATTTTCTCGCAAAGATGCTTCAGCCCTTGCATCTAGTGTGGCATGGAGCATGCAGCGATCGCTTTGGGCAGACGCATCCCGCCATTACGCGCCCCTCTACTCTATCGACCCGCATTGTAATTTTAAGATGCCATCGGGACTATCCAAGCATGATGAAGCAGTACTGCACCGCATGCGGTTAAACGTCGCCTACACGCGATACTACTGCTACAAAATCAATCAGTCCTCCTCGCCTCTGTGCCCACAGTGTGGTGTGCGTGAAGACCTCCAACACCTTATATGTGACGGTGTGCGCTTTACTACACAAAGAGTGTCTCTCGCAGTGTCCCTGGGCCGGCCGCTGTCCGCAAAACTAGAACTGAGAGACGTATTAGGTCCTTGGAACTCTTCCAAACGTGTCGCTCGTGCAACGAAAGCCTTATTGGCATACCTAAAAGACACAAGTCTTGATCAGACTTTGTAATCAGTTAAAATCATATGTATTCCGCTTCATCATTATAATTATCATCGTCATCGCATTCATCTGGCGTAGCAAGCCAGGCATCTTAGCTGGGCTGACATCGCCAGTTTTCATTAAAGACTGTTCTCTCTCTCTCTCTCGAACTGACGTCACCGGCCTAGAATAATCTTCTTTGATCTACAGTGTTCTGGATGCAATTCGACGGTTCGAGAAACACTTGCGCCCAGAAATAAATTCACGCTGAGCAGACGCCGTGGTATTCGACTCGCCGACGATCGCCTGCGCACGTCACTTTGTTGACTGCTGCTTCGCCGCCGTGTATTCTTTGAGTTGCTAGGGGAGCACAAGTTTGCTTCAATAAACTTGTTTTCCTTGAAGACAACTTTCTCATGCACCCTAAGCCCTCGTCAAGCCGACAAGCAAGCCTAACTCGCGTCAGCCGCCGACAGCAAGGTCTTAAGACAGTTTGGACTGCTTCCAGATAAAGTGAAGAAAGAAGATATCGTGAAAACACAGTGCATACGACCATCGATCGGTGAACGTGCGAGTGGCAGAGCGCCATCACCGTCCAAGAACTTTTGTCGACGCTGTAAATGTATTTAGCTCTGCAAAGCATTTTTCCCTAATGCCAAGTTGATCGCCGGAAGAGGTCGGACGCGTCGGAGATTGGCTGAAGAGACCATGTCGCCAAACAATCTGGAGTATGCAGCTCATTTTGCTTCTGTCGACACGGGGTCCTTTGTACTACCCGGAAGTACTAACGGAAGTCGGTTGCACAGCGCCCCCTGGGCAGCGCAGGAGCCCTATTGCCCGATAATTTTCATTGATATAGTATTGCACCCTTCTTGTAATTTACACCTGCGTTTGCTGGCAAGTCATAAGACAACCTTAAATGTTACTATTCTTGTCCGTGTGAAACATTATCGTGGTGCTTTCACTGACCGAGGCGAAATTGAGAACATTACGGAAAAAAATTTTCCCCATTTCCCCGAGGGGAAGAATGTGAAAGTGCGAATGCAGGAGTTGAATTTGCGCGGTTCGGTAATGTTCGCGAAAGAGAGATCACACACACACACACACAACTACAAAGAAAGAAAGATGCATTTATTCACAGACACCTATTTGTGTTGTCGTTGTACTTGATTGCTAGAGCGGATCTCAGCTTTGAAATTTCGTGTCAGTACTCCTTTAAGCGGGTGCATTAGCCCTTCTCACGCCCGATTCCTGGCCAATCCCCCACGTGGGTATGTGCCATGCACAGACACCTATTTGTGTTGTCGTTGTACTTGATTGCTAGAGCGGATCTCAACTTTGAAATTTCGTGTCAGTACTCCTTTAAGCGGGTGCATTAGCCCTTCTCACGCCCGATTCCTGGCCAATCCCCCACGTGGGTATGTGCCATGCACAGACACCTATTTGTGTTGTCGTTGTACTTGATTGCTAGAGCGGATCTCAGCTTTGAAATTTCGTGTCAGTACTCCTTTAAGCGGGTGCATTAGCCCTTCTCACGCCCGATTCCTGGCCAATCCCCCACGTGGGTATGTGCCATGTCAGCGGCCAGGCAGCGCGCGTCCATCTCCCCCCGTTGCCAAGGAAGACGAGGAGCGCGCGCACCCGCAGCTGTTGCTATGTGGACGGACGGCGGTCAACGGAATTCAGGGTCGCTTATAAAGTGCATTCGCACTTAAAAGAAGTAGGGCACACTGGAGGAGATCATCGGAGAGACGAAGAGGACGACGGGGAGAATAGGAGCATCCGCCTTCTTCCCCTGTGGCCCCTCGTTGCTTTGGAATTTTTATCCCGTTCCCTGTCATTATCGTCCTGGGTCCTGGTCGCGTCATGGTGCAAGAATCCACCTCCTGTGGCGTGACAGCCTGAAGAGACGAGCCGAGACTGTCGGGTGCGGAGGTGTTCCGCTGGTTCAATTTCATGTTCGAGGCGGCGAGTCGCAGCATGATCGGCTTTTTCGCCCTGGAACCCGAGCGGCGTGCACGCCGCTGCCGGCAGGCCGCACCGATACTCACCTGAATGACCATGGTTACGAAGGTTGCTGCTACCACGTTCATCTTTTTCACGTCGCGGCGGACGCCAAACTGTGAGCGGAGGCATTCACTTTCCATGAGCAGCTCGGTCGCGGACGGAATGCCTTGCGAGCCATGCTGCAAGTGTCGCCGTCGAAAACCGCGGACTGAGCGGTACATTTAGTCACTTGCTTTGACAGTGACCTCTAAGATGTGTGGAAGGTGCTGATGCCACTCTGACTGGGCTATGCGTAATCATGTAATAAGAACCAATTTCTATCACTTGAACCCTCAGAAATACCTCTGATTTCAGATATGCATTTCGGTATACCCGCATACAAAGCCGCGTAATGGAATCCTTTCTCCTAAAGCTCACCGTGGACTAGATGCTATTTGTAATACTATACCTCGATATTATTTTTCAGGATATTACCACACAAATTGTTACTAGAGTTAAACCTGGGTATAACGAAGGTGACAGAAATTAACATTTTTGTTGCATGCAGAATTCGAGTTAAGGATCGCGGGAGTGAGGCACAAACAGAACGAAAATGTGAGGCATCAGTGACGGTTAGGTATTTATTTCACGATGAAAAACTGCGTGATTTGAGCCGGCTAATTCCTCACAATGTTAGTCACTACATGGCACTTAAGTAGAGCATTTTCTTTTGACACTTTTAATATGTTTCAACAAACTTACGGCGTTTCAAGAACAAAACCTATGCTGAAAGAGAGCCTTTTCGCGAACTGGATGCTCTTTTCCGCTTTCAAAATTGTTGGGAGTGTGGTAGCTAGGATACAGTACCGGAAAGCAACGTTCTTCTTTCTCGCTGGCGGAGGTGGGAAAAATTTTCAGGTAAGCTGGCTCTCACGCAATGACGTGTCTTTCTGGTTCCGAGCAAGTAATATCAGGATACCATGAACGCTGGAGTATTTTTGTGGTCAATGTTAGGCAATCTCCCGAAGTGGGTATACTGGATTGACGATTGTGCGCTCGTGGCACGCGGGGAGCACAGAGTTTTTTTTGGCCAATATTGGTCCATTTCTCTAAGGGGGTATGCTTAGATTGACGAATGTGCGCTCGTGGTACGCGTGCACGAGCGCTCGGCATTTTTGTTTGCATTTTTAAAACGGCGCTTGCCAAACACAAGCGATTTCCTCGAGATATTCACCATTAAAAGAGAAAAATTTTTGTTTGCTGCCAGTGCAACTCATCATTGTTGAATCGACACCTCAGACAGGCGAGTAGACGCGCGACTACACTTCGAAAGGCCGTCGTAGCACCTAGCCCACACCACACTTCACACGTGATAACGCACGGTTGTTTCCAGTGCGTGAGAAACTTCCTGAGTTAGTGCATTTATCCAGCCGATTTTTATACAATTTTGTTGCCACAACAGCGACACCAGGAAAAGGGTGACGTGTCAACAAAACTGTATAAAATGCGAAGAGGCCGTCAGCAATGCCCTCATTTGAAACCGACCATGCCAAACGTTTCGGAGGAAGACCGACTGTGCATGATCCACCTCTTCCAAGAAGGTATTAGGCAGCGCGATATTGTGAAAGCCACAGGACGACCACTGTGCACCGTGAATCGTATCGTGCAAGCGTTCCGCGATGAAGGCTGGATCGAGAATCTTCCCCGAGGACGCAGAGTACGGGCTACCACAAGTGAGCAAGACATACTAGTCGAGGCCGCCGCGGCAGTAAAGCCGTCCCTGACGTCTAAATGATGATGATGATACTTAGTGACTTCCTCTTTGTAACGGGGTGGCGTTGCACAGCGGCCTTAGTCGCAACGCCACTGTACAATCCCCTCGCCAAAAAATACAAAACAAAATAAACAAAAAATAATGTCAAAATAAAAAGCAAATAATTTTACGAAATTATTGTGCTAGTCTGACTTCTTTGTTCGCATGTCTTCCCAGATTGTTCTCTGCTCGTTTCCCACCAATATTCTAACCTTCTTTTACTAACCTCTAAACAAATCAACTGTGAGCTCGACCTTTCGGCAAGCACGAAAACTGTTCGACGCCGCTTACATGATGTGCAGCTACGAAATTGTGTCCCTGCTAGAAAGCCCAAGCTATCCGAAGCGAACAAGCTTGCGAGACTGCTTTTCGCAGAAGACCACGCAACCTGGACGGCGGAAGACTGGAGCTGTGTTCTCTTCATGAACTAATCCACATTTTGAAGCCGTTAGGACCAGCGCAAACGCATTTGGAGGGCCGTGAACACCAGGTATGAGTGATGCAAATGTTTTTCCTTTTCTTTTAAAACCAAATAGGGTCATTCCATGCCAAACGTCCCAGCCGTAAAATAGACCATCACGGATTTGCTCAGTACACATTGTGGGTCATCCTCGCATAGCCCACAATGCTCCCTGAAAGTGTTTTTGTCAAAAAAAAATTTGTTCTGTTTCTAGCGGCCCTTTACCTCCAGGGTTTAAAGCAAACTTACGTCTGTAAAAAATGCATGAAAAAGTAACTTCTCTTACAGTGGCCACCATTTTTTGTGAACATCATGTTGAGACCCTGGGCTGCTCTATGCCGCATTTTTAAGCTACTTTTCTTTTCTTTCCTGTGATTACGCCCTTCAGAAAATACACGAGGTCGAGCATTTTGAAACATTTTTAGCGAACACGAGCACATTCTCTCAGCCAATGAAGCATTTGTACCTGTATCTCAGTATTGTGGAAAATTGATGAAAACCTTATTTACTCTGGAAAAAGGTGAAATGTGCGAGAAAACGTTTGTCAAACTTGGAAAAATTTCCTTTCTGGCCCATATTCACCTTGAAATTCAGCATTGTTGTGCTCGTAGTAAAACTATCAAATACAAATACTAGTACAAATGATCGCAGTTTATTTCCGAAAGTTTAATCAGAACAGTTTTCGTTTCAGCAGAGAAATAATTTTTTTAATTTGTACAGCGACACTACTTCCCCCCGTTGTTCCACAGTGTCTTCTCTGCACGGCATGCGCCTGCCTGCATGAAAGAGGCGCGAGCCAGGATGTTTGCGCTACAAGAATACCTTTCGCCGCAATGGTATTTCGTAGCGTCAGTACAGGAAAAAGGAATGATTCGCGTGTTAGTGGGAAAAGTACAACATGCAGCTAGCGGTGGTGCGCCCATTCCATGAGTACGGGTAACTCAACGGCTGGCTGGACATGGACGTGCATTTAAAAAAGCAGGGTATATTATACGTAGTATCTATTAAGTATGCCGAAAATTACGAAATAAACAGCGCTGGAGTCACCGAGTTAAACAGATTTATTTGTATGCATTAGCGGGAATTGCATAACCCCTTGCTTTAAATGCACATCTGATGTCCAGCCGTTGAGTTACCCGTACTCATGGAATAGGTGCACCACCGCTAGCTCCAGGATGTACTTTTTCCACTAACACGCGAATTATTCCTTTTTCCTGTGCTGACGCTACGAAATACCATTGCGGCGAAAGGTATTCTTGTAGCGCAAACACCCTGGCTCGCGCCTCTTTCATGCAGGCAGGCGCATGCCGTGCAGAGAAGACACTCTGTGGAACAACGGGGGGAAGTAGTGTCGCTGTACAAATTGAAAAATTTATTTCTCTGCTAAAACAAAAACTGTTCTGATTCAACTTTCGGAAATAAACTGCGATCATTTGTACTAGTATTTGTATTTGATAGTTTTACTACGAGCACAACAATGCGCAATTTCAAGGTTAATATGGGTCAGAAAGAAGATTTTTTCAAGTTTGACAAACGTTGTCTTGCACATTTCACCTTTTTTCAGTGTAAATATAGTTTTGACCAATTTTTCACAATGCTGGGATACAGGTACAAATGCTTCATTGGCTGAGAGAATGTGCTCGTGCTTGCTAAAAATGTTTGAAAATGCTCGACATCGTGTATTTTCTCAATTGCGTAATCACAGCAAGAAAAATGAAAAATATTTTAAAAATGCGGCAAAGAGCAGCCCAGGGCCTCAACATGATGTTCACAAAAAACGGTGGCCACTGTAAGGGAAGTTACTTTTTCATGCATTTTTTCACAGACGTAAGTTTGCTTTAAACCCTGCAGATAAAAGGGCCGCTGGAAACAGAACAAATTTTTTTTTGCACAAAAACACTTTCAGGGAGCATTGTGGGCCATGCGAGGATGACCCACAATTTTTACTGAGCAAATCTGTGATGGTCGATTTTACGGGTGGGACGTTTGGCATGGAATGACCCAATAGTAATAGAATACACAGCGATAGTGCGAATATAATTAAAAGACAGACCAGGCAAACGAGCCCACGACAAGCTTTCGTGTTGCTTGCATGTTTGTTTATGTGAAGGTTTGTTGCCACTCACCACGCGTTTTGTAGTGCAGTTATTTCATATCTTTGTTCGGCGTAGCCCTCGCCAGCAGTCAGAACTATTGCGCTCCCAAGCTTGGGCTCCAAGTTTCTTTTGTGACTCACAATAGGAAAACCGACGGCGGGGCATATGCAGTCATTTAGCTGCCTACAGCACTGCCCTTCCCGGAGCGAAATTATGCGTCGGGTACATCTGTCGACAATGGCCCAGAGATTAACAAACGCGTGAACGATTTCGGCCCTAAACCTATTCTCCCTCAGATTCGAGTCGTGCAACCTCCAGCGGATTTCAAGTAGCGGCCGGTGCGCCGTTAGCGTGTGGGGTGCGATTTCAAGCCATGGTCTCGGTCCGTGACTTCGTATCGAGGGCCGCTTCAACGCGGCTGCTTACGAGGACATCGTTGACAGCGTGGTGATACCCTACGCCCCCCATGGTCCATTCGCGGATGGACTGTATTATTTGCAGCACGACCGAAGCCCGATACACATGGCTCGGTCAGTAAAACACCTACTGGACGAGCGAGGCGTGATGGTGATCGAGTGGCCACCGCAGGGGGCGGGCATGAATATAATTGAAAACGAGTGGGGAGCAATTAAGAAGTCCCTTAGCAGCCGACAGCTACAGGTCGGCTTGCGTGACGCATTGTGGCAAGCTGTCGAAGAGGATTGGCAGCGCCTCCGGGGTACCGACTTCGCGGCGCGCCTTTTAGAGAGCATTCCTCGACGTGTGGCGGCTGTTGCGTCGGCCAAGGGGGACTTCACCAAGTATTAAAGTGTCTCAAAAAGGCTCCCGCCACTGCCTTTGTTGTCCAGGGGCTGCTGAATATCCCGGCGACTGTCTGCCATGACACTTGCATTTTTACCATTTTTTTGGAATAATGCCACGACTAATTGGCAGTTTTCGGGTTGTCGCTCACCGTCATCTCATTCATTTTTGTTGTTGTTGGCACAAAGCACTTGCTTCGATCTGTATGCCTCGGCACTGTGCGGCTGCTACCTGGCCGAAATAAACCGAGTTACGACGTCATTGCCAACGGGCTAATTTATTCTCTTTTGGTCTTGTGGCATGCATGCGACGCCTCAGGATCAACTCCTGACTGCACTAAACATGGCTTTGGGCCAGTCCCAATGGTCGTGCTTTGTTCGAGTCACTGCGCCACGCACGCGCAGCTATGTGACGCTGGCAAAGGCGGGGAGCGGCCGATCGTGGGCGCCGAGGCAGCGCTGAGTAACCGCAGTTGCCTACTATCTTGCGCCGCCTCGCCAGCCTCGCTAACAGCTCAGCTTTCAGCGTTCTTGCGGCGCGGCGACAAAGCAAGCATGCGTGCGAGCAGAGGGCAACATATCGGAGTGGGACACGCAGCCTCGCTCCCTTCATCTCAACTGCGCATGTCCGTGAGTTTTCCACGGCCGCTGCCAGGTGACGGCACCGGTATCTTCGGCCATGCGCTCCGCGGTTCGCATTTGAATTGTCCATGACTGTACAAGTTAGATATATGCCAAAAGCGCCCGCCGGATGAGCGCAATCGCTAATATTTTGTAATGGCCGGCACTCATGCGTTGACTACTTTAAATTCTACGAAGCACAACCACTGACATCTATTTAGTCAGTTCGTCTTGCTTGTACCACAGATTCGATATTCCAGCAGAATATGTCTATTGCTATTACAGTAAAAGGCCGTTAAGTCGTCACTGGTAGGATCACCAAAGTGTGTCGGATTATCCTACTGTAAAAATATCGAATGAATAACAAAAACGCCACATGACGCACTTTTATTTGCCAAAGAAGTTTGTAATCGTCATCTTTTTTTTTTGGGGGGGGGAGGAGGGGGCGAATTTGAGCGGCGATAATAGCTTTGTTAGCTGGCAGATGCTCCTTGGCACACGCACCATGAGGAATTTGTTCACAAAAGTCCTGCACCATGGACAAGGCTTCTGCGGCTTCTTTCAGAGTGCGTTGCGGTGATGGGGCAGTACAAACTTAACTTTCCGGCGAATCGTATTTGTCGGCGCCTATCACGTTCTAAATAATTTCTTCCTCCGTCAGCTACCCTGCAACGGCAACACAATCATCGATGGATATGTAATCGGCGACTCGCACAGCAGGAGGCGAGAATTCATCAAAACAGCTTTTATTTGCTGTGGTTTTCGCTTTCCCCGTGGATGGATGGATGAATGGTAGTGCCTCACCCCTTTGTATTGGGCGGAAGCTTGCGCCACCCAACCTATAAATTTACCTGTTTTGGATAATGCCGATGACCATGCGGTTGGCCTATGCGGCGTTTATTTTTTCAACTTTACAGTGCCGTTTCTTTCATAAGTATTTTTTTTTCTTTTTTTCTCTCTGCGCACCGACTGGGCAAGCTCGCAGGCTGTGTACGCTATGTCGAATTAATCGATGCGCGATAAAAGTTTGCTGAATTGCCGAGGGTTCTGCTCCATAGACTCCTGTATACAATTGTAGAGACCACGCCTGCAGGTAGAATTGACCGATTTTCCGAATTAACGGGGGTCGAATTAACCAGCTCTCACTTTATAACATAGTTTATCATGGTATGGCGCTGTTACCTGTGTAACAGAAGAACAGGTGACCCATGGATTAGCCGCTCCCTCTGCACAACATTCACATAGCAGTCATCGCCGCCTAACAACACGCAACCTTTTTATGCGTAGCATTCTTTGCCGAGTACACCCACAGCGAGGATCGTATAACGCCCTGCATTTCCACAAAATTGCAGATATCCCGGAAACTCCACCTGTAATCGTTAGTTGTAATAACGAAAAATGGAGATAACGGATCACACGAAAGTTCAAAAAATATAAATATGACAACAAATAAAAAAATTTCTAATAGAGGGGGAACTTTTATTGCACTGCATTTCCACAATAATGCCTATTTCGTGGAAGTTCCACCTGTAATCGTTATAATAGCGTAAAGGGAGTCAATTGCTTAAACAAAATTATGAAAAGCCAAAAAAGTAAGGAAAATGCAGAGAAATTACGGAAAATGGTGAACCATGTAAAGCCCTGTATGTCCACAATAATGCAGATTTCGCGAAATTCCAAGTGTAATCGTATAACTGCCTAAATAGAGATAACTGGTGAAACGAAATTTTGAAAAAATAGAAAATAAAACCTATTTAAAATTACAGAAATTGGCAAACCTTAAAACACCATGCATTTACACAATAATGCACATTTTGCGCAAGTTCCACCTGTAATCGCTATATTACGTAAATGGAGATATTCTGTCGAACAAAATTTTGAAACATTAAAAAAATAGGAAATACATGGAGAAACTACGGCAAAGGGCCAATTGTGCAACGCCTTGAATTTGCGCATAATGCATATTTCGCGAAAGTTTCTCCTGTAATCGCTTCAATAGCCTAAATGGAGATAGTTGGTGGGGCAGGATTAAAAAAAAAACAAGAAAGCTTGGTTCTAAAAAACTCACTCAACACAAGCAGCATAAAAATGCTACGCATTAGTAGACAATTGTCTGAATTTCCGCCGAATTGTTTCAATTTTTTTTCCATCTGGCGCTCCACAATAATCTGCATGTATATGTGTATCTGTTAAGTCAAGCGTTAAACAGTCGTCCGAAGTATGAGTTTGTACTTTTTCTATACCACTCAGTATTACATATTTTGTTCTCATCGCCAACGGTGTTCCGCATTCTGAGTCAGAAATCATGCCCATGTTGCCAGCACTCTTACCGGAGTTGACATAACTTACTGTAACTTGATTACTGGAGTTAATATAACTTACTGCGTCTATGTTGGTCGCGTTGTCAAGCTGTAAGTGCGCAGCTTGTACTCAGTCATCTGTTGGTTTCCTGAAGTATGAAGTATTTATTTATTCATTTAGTTATTTATGTTTTATTTATTTATGAGTAATATTTATTACTCCCCTTTTTAACAGTGGGGCTGTTGTACCAGTAGTAATTTCGATGTTGTAGGAAAAAATACAAACAAAATGCGGAGAGCTCGTGTGCGCGTGCCTCGCGCCGACTGACGAGCGTTCCCGGAACGCGCAGTGGCTTTAGCGAAACGACGTAAAAACAAAATAAAAAACGACGGAAAAAACGACGGGAGATGAAAATTGACCATTTAGAACTTGTACAAATGCGTGATGTTGCGTCGTTCAGTGCTCACGCATCAGCAGAGAAGCCCGCTCCGTATTCTTCCGCATGCGGCTCGATTGCTGCAACGTGGCAGCCCGCTTGCACCGGCAAGGCCGCCGGTCGTCGCCCACATGCGCTGTCTGCCCAGAGCCCGAGACCCTGGAGCACCTGCTCTGTTCCTGCCGCCAGCAATATCGCCCGCGAGCAGAGCTTCGGGCCGCACTCCAGCGTCTCGGGCTGCCCACCCACACCCTGATGGACTGCTTTTCCCGACGGGCCCTACTCCATCCGGCGGGAAGCATTCCGACTTCTCCTTGGCCTTCCCGAGCAGACGAAGCTCATACAGCGGCTGTAGCCAAATGCCTGCCGGCCCGGCTTACGCACTCCTTATCTCTTTTTTCTCTCTCTCCCACTTCTCTGTCTCCATCGGTTTCTCACCTATCCCCCTTTCATTCCCCCTCTCTCCCTTCCCCCGTGCTGGGTTGTATGCTGGTGAACTCCAAAATAAGTTCAAATATCCCCAGTCCACTTCTTTTCCACTTTCTATATCAATAAAGCAACTCACTCAACTCACTCACTCACTCACCTCACTCACTCACTCACTCACTCACTCACTCACTCACTCACTCACTCACTCAACTCACTCACTCACTACACTCACTCACTCACTCACTCACTCAACTCACTCAGTCAGTGCTCACGGTAAAGACATCCTGCGGCTTCGTTGTGGTTGAAGCCTTGCGCCACTTAGTAGAAGCTTTGCCCAGTTGAGCTGGTGGAAGTCTACAATGCTGAGAATGACTTTGCACCCACCACTCACCGCGACGACGACGACGACCTCTTCGATGCATATGACGAAGATTACTACCCACCGCATCTGTGCAAATAAACAGTGACACTGATTCTTACCATTGTGCACAGCATGCTCATCAAATCAGCTTCGCATTCGAGTCTTCCGCGTGAGGGCAAGCTTCCCTAAATTTTTAATTTTTAATTTATTTAATTTTCGTTGGACAATGATAATAACAGGTACAACACCCGTTTTATGACTAGGTAAAGAAACATTAGGACTCATTCTTGAAGGGCCAGGGAGACAAAATACAGCTGTTTTTGGTAAAATGGTTTGTCCTCACCTGATTACAATGATATCGAATTTCTTTATCATGGTAAGCCAACTTTATGAGTTCTTTCGGGAAATAACGCAAAAAATATCTCTACCGTTGGCCAAAGTCTTGTGTCTGCTCCAATACAGAAATGCATTATTGAATTGCAAAGCAGGGAAAAACGCAGAAAACCAAAACTAAGAAATACGCAACCAGAGAATCTGTAGACCTGATTAAACAAGAAAAATAACCTTTTACATGTCATCGAAATTTCTTGCAAGTTTGGTATTCAATCTTGTCAATACTTTTCAATACTTTCAATACTTCCCCACCAGGAACTGAATTATCTCTCACCGTAGACCTTTGTACAAACAGAAAGGTTGGAAATTTTCGTTTGTAGCCGGTCTCGTCTTACGACCCGGCAAAGAAAACAAAGTTAAGGGCAGGGGAGGGTTAGAAGTTGCTATACTGTTGACTAAAAGGGCACTTTTATAGTCACGGAAAGATGGGAAAGAGAACTCTCGAAGAGAACACTCGAAAGGAAGAGAGAGTAAACATTCAATAGAGCAAACGGTGATCATTGAGCCGTCGGAGGGGTTGTTTCATCTCAGTCCAAGTACCCTTGGGCCTTGGCTGCAACCCTGGCACGGATGACCAGGAAAATCTGGTCAGCCTGATGGGAGCTGGTCAGCAGACCCTCCCACTGCTACGGGGAAGGGTTGGAGTTCGGGTGAGCGATGGGGTCTTTTGACAGGCCCACACCATGTGGTAAGTAGTATTAAGAGAGGGGCAGAAGAGACAGGTGAGTGTGTATTGGGCAAGAGAAATCGCGTTGAGGATGGGTGTGTTGTAATAGGTGTTTGTTTGTAATCGACGCCAGATGATTGCTTCTTCCTTGGTGAATTAAGGGTGATGTTAAGGCAAGGTGAGGCGAAAGTTGCGATAATGGTGGAGGATGTCGTGGGAATCGTGATGGAACAGCGGGAGGTGACGGAGGCTGGACTGTGGGATCTGTCCCTGAGAGAAATGCCCTGCGTGGAAGGGCAAGGGTAGGGGCGTGAGCCGCATAATTTCCCTCAAAGGTCGAGTGTCCGGGGGTCCAGACGATGTAGACCTCGCAGAGGAGATTGATTGTTGCGAGTATGCATAGAGCGGGGAGTGAGATGCGGCCGCGTTGAATGTGACGGCAGGCTTGCTGAGAACCTGTTATAATTGTAAGGTATTCGGAGCCAGCGGAAGTGGTGATGGCTATGACAATTTCTCCAGCAGTGGTAGTTGATGAGGAGAGAGTTGTGAGGGAGGTGAGAAGTGCGCCATATGAGTAGGTATTACTCTTGACACTCGCTTTTGTAGTCGTTGAAGCGGAGTTAAATAGGTCACATAAGTCACCTATCTGGAACAAGAAATCTACATATCAAAGAAAACAGATGGAGCAGTGGCGACTTCCCAGCTTCTTTCGCGCCGGGCTCTTGCGACCTGCGATATTCTTGTGCCTGCTCTGAACTGCCGCCGAACAAAGCTATGTCCAAGAATCATGGCGTGGCTGCTGCGGAGGAGCCGTACTTTCGTTGATAATATCACAGGAATACTAGCGTGCAGTTGACACTCTGCCACAAGTGTTTTAATGCGTCAAAAGCATTCTTTGCCGAGTGCCTCCACAGCCAGGGCCCTGTAACGCGGAAACTCCACCTGTAATTGTTATAATCGTGTAAATGCAAAGAACTGGTTGAACAAAATTTTGAAAAAAAAAATTTAACCAAAATAAAAAAATTGCCGAAAACGGCGAAACATGTAACGCCCTGCATTTCCACAATAATGCAGATTTTGTGAAGTTTGACCTAAAATCGTTGTAATAGCGTAAATGAATATAACTGGTCGAACTAAATTTTTAAATATAAATAAATAAGAAAACTAAAAACTTACGGAAAATGGCGAACATTGATTTGCCGTGTATTTGCACAATAATGCAGATTTCGCAAAAGGTCAACCTAAAATCGTTATAATAGCGTAAACGGAGATCATTCGTCTGGCGAAATTTTGAAAAGTTAGAAAGTAAGAAAATATCAAAAAGAATACGAAAAATCGCGAACAGAATAACGCATGGTATTTCCACAATACTGCAGATATCGTAGAAGTTTTACCTGTAATCGTTATAATAGCGTAAATGAAGATCATTGGTCGAAGGAAATTTCGAAAGACTAAAATATTAAGCAAAATTTAATATAATTACTCAAAATGACGAACCGTGCAACGCAGTGCATTTCCGCAATAATGCAGGTTTCTGGTAATGTCCAAATACTAAAGGTTGTGATCGCATAGGGACCGGGCGGCCGTTGTATGGCCCCACCGTCGCTTCAGCGAACAGCGCCGCCCGTGGCGAACCGCTCGTCAGTGGAATGCCGGTGGCGGTCAGCGCAGCGTAACTGTGCATGGCTTTCTGTCGTTTTACTGCAGTGCGGCTTGCAAAGCGTACGTAACCCCACGTGCATTTTTCAGATCGTTAAATCTTGAGCGTGAATGTGACGTTTACGAGGCATGCCATGCGTGTGATTTACGCCCATACTCAGTATTTACAAATAGCAGACGACGCTCAATGCGCCAAGCTGGAAGTCAAGCTGGAAGTGAAAGTTCGTTGCTTCATGCAATTTTTTGATGCCTGCATGCAGTTTCGCGTATCGAGGAGTATACTGCAGCTAAATGCTCCCACAAAGCCTGTGTGTGCAACCGATCTAGGAATGCTGCGGCGCTGGCCTTGGGCAGTCGATGACGAAACGGCGTCGACGTCGTGCACAAGCGAAAGACAAAGTTGGGGGGTGTCTTCTAAGACTTACATCAAAACAGAAATTGTGATGGACGACGCTTCCGTAACTTCATTACCTACGGCTGAAACGTGTTTAATTTCAGAGAAATGCCATTACTACAGTCATCGGGAATCGTTGATAGAATAAATACCGCATGATAGTAGAACGTTATTGCTTGTCGTGGAGAAGCATTGCTTTACAAGAATTGCAATGTTTGCTGGCTAGTTGGTAAATGGTTTTTCAAAAACCAATTCCTGCATGGCTGAAGGACGCAAGACAGGAGAGCGCCCGAAACCTGTACTCAGCTTCACAACTGAATGCTGCGGTCGGTTTACAAGCTGCCACCTACGCTTGAAAAATCATGCACACCTTCGTCTAACGACGATGAGGGTTTATCGAAAAGCACTATGGTATGGGTTTCCTTGGTTGCCTTCTGGATTTAAACTTGGACTAGTTGAGCGTCGAATTTGATTAGTACGCAGTTTGGTCTTTTGATCGCAGCGTCTTTGACATTGACCATTTCCCATTCGATTTCGCAGGAAGAAAGCTTTGCGTTCAACCATCATAATCATTAGACGGAGGGCTAGATAATTTTGCTGCTTAATTTTGAACTTCCTGCCCCACTCTCCAAATCTAAACTTTGTCCAGCGTGTCGGAAATGTGTCTGTGCTGGAGGACTCGGGCTGATGCACCCATATTTGAGGCAACTAATCGCGCGTTTTTGGTGTCTTCACCAGGCATTACACGATTTTTTAGGTACTCTGTAAAGAATACTCAAGCATTAAAAAACACCGGCTGACGTTAACGCTGCCACATTTTTTAACTATCGGTGCCAGCCTTTATTCTTACGCAGGTGGTAAAACGGGAAGGGGGAGGAAGGGGTGGTGGATGGTTTGTAGCTTGGGCTGTTTGAGTTGGTGAATAACTTTGGCTCTGATAAAATGACCACGACAATGTGGGATTTCCACTTCGGCTTTCAGGCTCCCATGCTGTCACAGTGTCGCTCACCAAAACCGAAGGCACAAAGCTCACGGTTACAGAAAGTGTAAACTACTGCAACATTTCTACGGCTACACGGTAATCCATCTCGTATGCAGGTGTCTTTCTATTTAAAGCACACGTATCGAGGTATCCCAGCGCTAAGGCTGCCGTGGAAACCATAGTCATTGAAAACAGTGAGGATAATTTAAAGTGGTAGAAATGAATAATAATATTTCTAATACTTTTATTCCTACTCAGATCGCGCGGAGTCAGGCGCAGAGGGCTGCAAAAAGCGCTCGTGTCAATGTAGTCCATTCCCAACCTTACAAGCATCCAATAAGTTTGTGTAGCCGTTAGTGAATTTAAGAAGAAAATAATACTACTAATGGTAGTTTTATTCGTACTAAGAACGGGTGTAGCCAAGCGCAGATCGCTGCAAAAAGCGCTCATGCCATTGCAGCCGATACCCAACTTTAGAAGCATCCGACAAGTTTACGTAGCTATTACTGCTTCTAAGAACCCAACACATCTGTCTAGACTTTGTTTCACCGCACATTTACGCTTACAACACCACCAAAACATTCAAAGCACCGAAGCAAACACGACAAAAACAACGGGAGGCTGTGTAGTCCAATGCACCGGCTCATTCCACTGACGAGGGGAGTGCCGAGTGGTGGCGCCACCCGTCCAGCTGCCCGGTCCCTATAAATGGTGGCAATTGGTCGAGCGAAATTTGGAAAAATAAGAAAGAATAAAACTACAAAAATATGGAAATTCGCAAACCGTATAAGGCATGGTATTTCCACAATAATGGAGATTTCGCGTAAGTTACACCTGCAATAGTTATATTAGCGTAAATTGGATAATTGATCAAACGAAATTTTGAAAAACAGAAAAAATAAGAAACAAAAAAATTACCGATAATGGCGAATCGTGTATACGGTCTGCATTTCCACAATTGTGCCGATTTCGCGGAAGTTCCAAATGTTATCGCTATAAAAGCGTAAATAGAGATAACTGGCCGAACAAAATTTTAAAGAACTACAAAATAAGAAAATATCAAAATTGCGGAAAATGGTAAACCGCACAACCACTTCCTTTTCCACAATAGTGCATATTTTGCAGAAGTTCCAGCTGAAATCGTCATATCAGCGTAGATGGAGACATTAAGACTAACAAAATTGTGAAGCACTAAAAAATAAGAAAATATAAAGGAATTACGGAAAATGGTAAACCATATAACCTTTTCCACCATAATGCCGATTTCGCGAGAGTTCCGGTTTAATCGTTAAAATAGCTTAAACGGAGATAATTGGTCGGACAGGATTTAGAAAAACCGGAAAATGTGGCTCTTAAGAACTCCCACTCAACACAAGCGACTATAAGAATGCTAGGCAATTAGTAGGACAATTTTCGAATTTCTGCAGAAATTTTTTGTTGATTGTATCTCAGGAACACTGCCATGCAGGTGACACTCTGCCAACTGTGTTTTAATGCGCAGAATGCTTTGCCGAGCACTCCCCAGCCAGGACCGTCTAACGCCCTGCCTTTCCACAAAAATGCACATTTGGTCGAGGTTCTACCTTTAATCGTTATAATAGCGCAAATGGTACAACAGTATTGGTCGCACAGAATTGGTCCGAGCGCGTAAATGGTCCAAGAGAATTGGTCCAAGAGAAGTTTTACCGTTTTACTGTATTGCATATCTGTTGCTGCTCTATGGCGTCCCTGTTGACGTTCGTTTAATCCCGAATGTGAACGCTTTTAAATTATTCATGTTTCTTTTGTTGGAATGGTCTCTAGTGGCTAGATCAGAGCTTAGTAAGTTAACAAATTATTTTTCCTTCAAACTGAACACGGCTAAGTTTTTTCTTCGTGGCCGTTTGAAGGAAAAAAAAATTGCGCGTCGTCGGATTATTTTTTTTTTTTTTTATGTAGGCATGCTTCGTTACAGAGTTTTGTCTCCGAAGTCGCATATCAATCCGCACCCCATCTCTCGCTTCCCGCTTGGGCGCGACGTTGTGCTGCGTACGCTCCAAGTAAATATCAGGTCGCTGAAATGAAGCAAGAGAGGCTTTAAAACTTAGTTGTTAAGCTTCGCAGGTTGCAGATCATATAAATACCGGGGTTAACACTCAAAGGTCGTGAATCAATAGCTGGGGCCGGCTGCTGCTAATTAATGAATTTACGTTCACTGGAAAGTTGCTCGCCGAAAGGTAACTGGCGTATACGCCCCCAACGTTGACACACCCAGGTTGCTAAATGTCATTACATCACCGCTGTAAGGTGTTTCAGTGTCGCTTGTGTCATCCTCTTAGAGCACACGGTGATGCAGATTAGTTTATCCCTGATACATGCTCGTCTAGGTTCGGGAAAAGAAGGCAAAAAGATAGTTTATTGTAATTCATGGCTTTGAAGCAAACAAGCCACCTACTTAATAACAAGTCTTGAGATCTACGAGTCGTCGTAATCGCAGAACTTTTTTTTTTATAAGGCAGCTGAAAGCGGGACTAAACAGCCCGAATAGGACAACCAGAAAGCGTTGCAAGTATATTTTCGGGTGCCCGGAAAAAAGAAATGGTGCACAGGCTTTACATTTCGGGGAAATTAAGTATATTTTAAAAGGTCTGTGCCAAGTAATGTATAGCAAGTTTCAAACTTGTAAGTAAATCTTTAATTTCTAGAATAAAATGGTTAAATTTGTATTCTCGTTCTGCTCGTAAGAATCGGGTAGAATGTTTGCCAAATTTGTGTGGCTGACAGTCCGATTCTGCAGCACTTGTGAGCACCGTTATCGGCTAGGTGCGCGGGTAGTATAAACTGCTATGGATAATTATATTGGAGCTATTACATCGTTAACTAGAGCTTGAAACAGGACGAAAGCAGAGAAGACACACAGGTAACACGCGCCCAGGTCAACCCCCTCGAGGTGTGGTTTGATAAACAAGATTGCAACGGTTACAGGATTGAGGTTCGTTAAACACAAGATTACAATGTTCACATACAACAAACAACCCAGAAAACACATAAGCTAATGCACTCGATAAGAAAAGAAATTATTTTTTATCTAATGCCACCGACGCGTGGCTGACACTTCTCATCGTTCTTTCTTATTAGAAAGCTTCAATTATCTCTTGTGTCAATTGGTAATTGTGGCGTTACAACGCGATTGTGTTATAAAATTGTGGACAATATTGCACTTGGTTCTTATCTGTGCGGGTCGCGCAATGCCGGTGATGTGTGCAAGAGTGTCGTTCTTGGAGTGACCTCCAGAGCCATTGCTGGGAGGTCTCTGTTCCTATACAATGTGATTGCTCGCTGGTACCAGCCAACAAAAAGTATGATACTCTTAGCCACCATGTTCCTCGCTGCACCAAGGAGCACACCGGTGCAGTCCTAGCGTGGTGCTTGACCATCTCGTTGGCTGTATAAAGATATGCGCCACCATAAGTAGTGAACGCTGGGGGAGAAACGCTTAAGTTCAGTTCGGAACACGCTCAGAATCTCGTCGAGGGCGCCCTTTAAATGTGAGGAGGTTGTGATGGACGAACTATGTCTCACTTACTTGTTCGGGATGATAAAGAAAGGCTGATAAACAACATGCTGGGTTGTACTGTGTTCATCTGCGGTTAAATTAGCAAGGGTTTTTAAGCCTTCGGCAACATTTGCCATTGCTACAAATCGGACATTGATGTGTACATACAAAAGATTCTATTTGTGGCAGTTCACGTTTCTGTAAAAAAAGATACAGGCATTGTCAATGTTAAGTCTGCCCGAAACGACAGGAATATAAGCGACTGCACACGCCCTACAAGGCGATCAAAAATGTCGAGTGCTGTTTATTTTTTATACAGATTTAAGATTCAAGAAATGTATCTCTATGTTTTTAGTGTGTCATATGCTGCTAAATTAAATCGAACTTGCATTGAAATTTTGGCAAGCCATTATTCTGGCTTCCTTCATTCCTGACACGAGTACTTTAGTCGGAAATTGAAGAATTTCTTGGTCACCATACTACGTAGAAAAATTACTTATCTTGAACTACTCAAACACCAGCAGGCAAAATATTAAACATGTCTTTATAATGTCATACAGTAGCCCCCAGCAAAATCCCCGTTTATTTTTGCATTGGACAAACTCTGGTAAGCATAAAAAGTTTTCTTCAGTAAAACGGTTATACCCAGACTTTCTGAGTAATCTTTTTGTTGACACTGTATTTTACCCTAAGGACCTCCATCGGCTGGTCCCATTTTAGCGCCGCCTGTATCAGTGCGTGTTACTGTAGGAAATTGTATTCTTTCTTCGCTTCATTTAGCGAGGACCTCTGGATGGTCCCGTGGTTGGACAAGTGCGGAAACAGGCACTTCAGAGGAGCCAGAGCACAGCCTTGAGACCGTTTACATAAAGGAGACGTGCTATCTATGGAACTGCCTACGAAACCATTAGAGCCTTGGTGATTTGCGTCCATAAACAAGGTCCCCACGGCTATAGATACCGACACTAGGAAAATGGGGTAATTTACCACTGGGGCCTGCGAATGTTCTGTACCCATTAAGGCTTCGTTCTTTTTCGCCAGTGTCTAAGAAAAGTGCGTTTGTAACAAAACAACCCTGGGGGTGTTTGCCGAGCGACGAAAGGCCATAGTAGCTTTCGCTATTTAGTCCGAGAAATGAGAAGATTAACGACCGGCAAACGAGAACTGGGAAAACGTTCCCCGCGGTTTTTCTGGCTAAATGAACGATAATTCGTCGGTTATTTTGCTTCCCTTCAGCTATGCAATTACTTACTGAGAACATCCTTATGCCTGGTCGGAATCGATCGGCTAAATAATAGACAATAAAATGTGTTCGGTAAATTCGCAGTTGTGTGAAGGTTTGGTTACCGAGTGTGGTTGAAAAGAACCTGGGCATGGTAAACCTGTGCGGAAGTGAATATGTTGGATGTAACGGTAGTTATACTATAAGAGAATTTACCCCGAGGTCTCATTTCACCCACAGTACTGCTTTAAAACTGGCAAAAATATTCGATATACCAATGGCACAATGTAAAAACGTGGAAGCATCAAATACTTGAATTTCAAATTGAAGGCGCAAAAGGAGTGCCTGGCATCTCCCGCATATGTTTCCAACTGTGGTACTCGCGTGGTGGGCCTTCCTACAACGTTTTCGGCATATTTTTCTCTTCTAACTGAACTAGCAGTTCAAAAAGTGTGAGGGAAGCCTCGAAGACGGCACTCAGCCAACCTTTCGCATTTGCACGACCCTTAAAACCAGCACCCACGTTCCTTCCAATGCACACTAACTCAGCCATGGATACTTCAAACAAGAAAACTGACGCTACCTGTAGACTGTAGTGGGACCCGAATTATGTCGGAATTTCTCCGCAAACTGTATGTGCCGCAACAGTATTCGAGCTAGGAGCATCGCAGAAACTGAGGTGTTTGCAGGGATGAGGCTGCATGATAATACTTTAACTAAACTGGGGTATTTTTGCAGAGAAGCCATAGTAGTGCCCCTCTTATATTTTATGATCGGAACTCCGACCTGTCATCCAATAAAACTGGTATTTTACTATATGCGAAGACACGGTAATGGTGTAATATAGTTTCTAAGAAAATTCCTCTCGTGACGTTTTTTATCTCTGCAGGAGACATATGGAACTTTCTATAGTTTTATCGGACAGCGCCTCAACTATTTAGCATCCCCTTTTGAAACCTACTAAGTTCCTCGACCTATAGACGGGGCACACTTTCCTTTTCGATCAGATTGATTCTTCCGATTAAAAGGAAATATCGAGGTGGGGTAACAGTTTTCGCCTCAGCTGGTGAAAGCAGAAAAGGATTACATATTTACCGACGTACCCGACCGCCCTTCTAGTACGCGAGCACTCAAGCCTCATCCCAGCAGGGGATACGCCTCTATGGAGTAGCTGTCAGCCGAGCATGCTCTTCATCGACAGCAATGACCGGAAGAATAGAGGCGTTAAGAACATTTATCATATTTATTGCCTCAACATGTTTGATTAACGATGAAAGACAGGATCTCAAAATGATGGCGCCCTTCGCTATGAAAATCCAGGCTTGCAAATCAAGTACACAGGAGTAGGAGGGCCCTTTCTTATTATCCCGAGTAAGTCTCCCTGACAGGCGTGTTCCCTGGAGCCTTGCGATTGCACGTCACCCCGACTGACTTCCTTGGAGGCTGTATCGGACAGGAGCGTGAAGCTTCGCAGCGTAGTAGCGGCTAGACCCCTTTTTTCGGGAAGTTACTCCCACGGCGACTCCAGTGGTGCTTATGCCACGCGAGAAAAAAAACGACCTTTCGCAGACTTATTATGTCTTCCTTTTGTATATAGTGTTGGTTCTTATACGTGGAGTTCGTATGCCGAGGAAAGGCCCCAGAGGGACAGAGTTGGCGGGTTCTGGCCGTGGATAGTGTCACCCCGCATAACCATAGTTTGTCGAACGTCATAGGCAGGTAAAGGTTATCTGCCGGAAGTTTCGGCAATGAAGAATTATTTCGTGTTCTTTCACTGCAACTTTTCGCGCAACTTAGTTAAACAATTTTTCTTGCAGAAGAATGTTTGATGATTAGAACAGTATTGGTAGTTAGCAAAAGGTTGAAACAACGGCCACGATAACTTTCCAGATATAAGCAGGGGCAATTGTTTCTATTCACTGCGAGTGTGATGCGTTTTTGTGCGCTAAAAAGCACCATTCCGCCTTATCTGGCCTTAAAGTATCGAATCAAAATGCAAGCGTTAAAAAATTTACTGCGTGAAAATGAGCCTACAACTGCAATTACCTAATTGTGTTGTACCGACAATTAGTTAATAGCTGAGAACATTTCCGACAGAATGACGAAAAATAAAAAAATAGTAAGAACAGAACGTACAGTGGCACAAACATTTGATAACAAGATATTCTCTCACGTTACTTAACTGCCTTTCGTTTCTCGGCAAAGGAGGCCACACACCAGGACCAGTTAAAAAAAGCAAATAGTATGCTAACTGCGCCACCTTGAAAACAACGTCTAAAAATTCTGAAAGCTAACAGTAATGTTTGAATGATAAAGTTCCAAGCCTAACTAAGTAAAAAAACTCAATCTCAACACCCCAAAATATTCCCAACACAATTTTTTCATCATGCAGTTACAGATTGCCAGATTTTGCCGTGAAAACATTGGTGTTCTATCGCATTCCTACTGGTCCTTGAATAATTTCGTTTCACCGCATGGGCAACCTTTCCAGCGCTTAACCTAAATCACGATTACAGGATTTTTATAAGCGAAGGACATCTGAGCGAACCTCGCCAGGCTTGTGCTGTTATTTTTTAATACCTCAATAACTGCGCATAGACGAGGACGTAAAAGTGAAAAACCTCTAATTTTTCACTGCTTCGGTCCTCGTCTCTGCACTGTTTTTGAAGTGTTAATATGCGTACCCAACCAGCCAAACGTCAAGCCGTAGTATGTTGCTTCTTGCAAGCGAATTCGTCTCCTGTTACGTTGAACTCACTATGACTCCATATTTCGGAAGCAATACCTTGCCGCAATGGCGTCATAAATAATTTACCATCCCTTCCTAAAGCGGGATACGAGGAGTACTGAGTAGGCGGACGGATAAGTCACGTCAACCGAACGCCACCGGATGTTCCGGCTTGGCGCAGCACCCACACGTGCGGGGCGACTATACTTGGGTACAAGTTAAGAACGGCAATAGCTTGCATTGTGTATCGCTCCGTCGAAGCGACGGACCCGGATGTCGATGCGCGCGTGCGTTCTTGACACTAGTTTGCGCTTAACACGTAACATCGTCTTTTTTCACACCTAGTTTTTTTTGTCGTCACTTCAGAAATTTATAAGGAGAGTTAAGTGCGAGATACCAAGAAAACGACTCGTGTCACGTTCGAAATACTCGCATAAGGGGCACTTTCTGCCCCTCGCGGCGTAACAAACGGATGCAGTGATGAGGCGCAGGAGCAGCTCCCGTTGCCGCTCTTGAGGTGGCCACGAGCATAGCGGACGACAGCGAGGAGGAGCGGAACCGGCTCTCGACCGCCCACAGCAAACTAAACGCAAAGCCGGGAGTCTTCCTCTTCTCCTGCCAACAGCCGCGCCAGCAGCTATATTCCGAGCGGTGCCCGAACCTGTCACATCCTTACGTGTCGATCAAGCCCCTGCTACAACATCAAACCACGTGACAGCAGTGCCAAAAACAGGGTCCATTCCCTGCGGAGGGTCCGCCGCGGTCGACATATAGATGCGGCGGATTTTTTCTTTCCCGTACCATCCGCGGCTGATCCCCGCCGAGAGGAGGGGCCTAAAACTGGTCACGTGGGCAGGCTCCGAGGGCGAAAAAGGCGAAATTGCTCCGTCGTTCGAATCCCGCTTAAAGGAAGTTGAGAGATGGGCAAAAGCTCTCTAACGTCAGAACTGCGTCAGAAGTGCGTCAGAACGTTCGCTAAAAGTGCGTCCTACATTTCCTGAAAGTGCGCCCAATGGATCACCAAACCTTCAAAGACCCAAAGCGCAAACAAAGAACGCACTCATCCGATGTTTCCTCGCGTAAGCGCATCTACGAACGATTAAAATGCATGCGGATGCATGCGTTATGAGATAAAGGTATACTACTGTACTCCTTCATGATCGATGCTTGTATTGTCTTATCTAGAACGGTCCTTTTTCGCGATTTTCAAGTAACCGTTCGGACACAATGGAGTCCCGGTTTCACGCATGCGCCGTGTGTCCAGATATTGTATCAGAGGTATTCGGTCGACCAACCGCTCTACGGGGAAATGTAGTAGTTTGTTCACAGGACGCCATCTGTACCACCAAGAAAGCTTTCGCTTTAACAAGTCCGGTATTTAAACACACCTGTTTACTGGTTGCCCTGGCGAAAGTACTCAAGCGTGTCGTCATTTCCCAACGCAAGGAAAACCTCGAACGCAATTGAAGAAACACATAGCAAAGTTGCGGCTACTCGACCTAATGACTATATCCATGCATGTCCGCATTTTCTGGTGTAAGAACAACATTGGTGTGCGCTTATCTGAAACAGCCGAAAAGTAAGCTGGCAGTATTCGCCTTATCAAACATACGATTCCCATTCGATCTGAAGTACATCTAACGCACGATCGCGAGTTATGCCGCACCGTTTCCAAACCGCAACTAGTCAAATGACAATAAATATGGCAATGCAATCGTCACTTGATGCTGTGATGAGTCCTTTGATATATATATTTTTAAATGCAACAACAACGTATTTTTGTTGCGGAATTTTCTAAAAAGAAGGCACAGAAATTTACGCGAATATTGTCGCTCTATTGTTTTGCGAAACACGGGATTGCCACGGCTGGTTGGTTTGCATTCGTAATGCGCTGCAGTACATTGAGCTGTCTCCCAGGTATAAAAACGGTTGTGCAGCAGGACGGACAGTCGTGCCTCTATGCGGCGGCTACTCTTATATATTGGTAGTCATCCAGAGAACAGCGTAAGAATGTAGAATGTTCCTGAGAATTCGGTATTACAATGTGTTCAGTCACAAGTTGAAGAAGTGTTTTATTTCGCAATGTTTTGGGCAGAGATGTAGCTTCAGGTACTCCTATGGGCACTGAGATCTACGGCGAGGTCTAGAGACCAACCTATATCATGAACCAAAGTAGGGCCTTACAGCTCCAATACCTGCCTGGTATTTGCAACTTGAAGGGTGTGCTCAAAACTGTACTACAACCTAATTATTGAAGAGCACTTCGGCGGGAAAATTTCGCCTCGATTATCTTTAAATACTGTTTTCATTGCGAATATTTCATGTCCCTTACCTCGGGTATATATTTTATAAAGTTTCCGGAATTCTCACGAAGAGTAAAGCTTTAAGTCCCCAGGAGAGTTTCTCCACGAACACATTAAAACGAACACCACTACCGGGCACCGAAATACATTACCATGGAAACTTGTAGCAGGCGCATTGTTTCTGGGTGTTTCGGGAAAAAAATTGGAGCGACATATTTAAGCAGAGCGTGGGTTTCGGCTATTTGATGTCAGTGACCTATTGCTTAGTATAGCGCAAACAAATATCGGCAACCACAGAAAGACATCAGACGCACAAGCACTTGTGCCAGTTACGTCTTTCTGTGGTGACGCGTATATTTTTTTATTGCGCTGTACGACGTTATGGAAATATATTTAGGATGTGGCGTACGGCATTTTTGCCATGAAGTAATATTATACAGTACCAAATGGGGCTGTTATAAAGCATCGCGTTAACGGCCCCGGGTCGCCAAAAAGCCGGCGTTGGCGGTAGTGTCGGCCGTGAGCAAAAAATCTCGTACCGCCGCCTTGCGGCCCCCATTGTGATTCCCAGGACCTTAAGCCACATTCCAACACAGGACGTGCGGGCATGAGCGGAAAGGTTTCACCTCTTACGGTAGCCAATAAAGTCTCCAATTTTTTGTATTTTTGTAAACTCTTGGCCCATAGTAGACGCTTCCTCTCAGAAATAATCGTTTATCTGTAAATGAAAAAAAAAAAACTGCTTATAATTCGCATAATTTAGGGCTATGGTAGAAAGGCAATTAAATTTGCTGGGATACTTAGAATAGGTCATTTGCGAACGGCCTGAAAGCAATATGAACCACCGGCAATGGTAAAATTTTCGTTGGACAAGCATAGAATGCTTCATCAGCGTTCATTCAAAGAACGGAGGCTTTCGCTCGATACGAAGCCCGTACTGATGTCCACAACAACAGCTCACCAGCCAACTGCCAGGAGGGATTACGGATACCAATCTCAGACCGAAACAAACGTCCTTATGGAACGCCTGATCACCCACCAAAGTAATTGTTTTCGGAGGAGCCGCAGACCACCGCTATGCCTCCGCGGTGATTGTCAATCAGGCGTAAGAGCGTCTTCCGCTAGCACAAGTTACTACAAGATAAGTCTGTCCTGCGTAGGATTATTACTTAACGCGATCAATAAAGGCTACCACGTTTCGTAATGCCGTTAGAATAGCAGTTGATGTGCCGCTTGTACTGGTTTGTAACTTTTTCTACGTAGGCTTACGTAAAACTGTGAAAAGTTAGGGTGCGGGAATGCCCCTACCACTTCTAAACGAAGAAAATAATTTCGTTTATAGTCCCTGCTTTTCAATAAACATTTCTCTCTCTCTCTGTATAGTATTTCTTATGGGAGAATTACCTTATCATCACTCTGGAGCTCGTTGTAGTTTGGGGCTGGCTGTAATACTTCGTGCTTTTTCCATGTCCGGTAATGCAGTGGGCGTTAGTTTTATTTGTACCTTACTTTCTTCCAGTACCGTGCGATGATGTCGGATAGATTTTAAACGTTTCCGTGGAAACCCATGACGACTTACTGCGATGAGCAGAGCGAAACAGAAAATGACGAGACCCAGCCCCACAAGTAATCCAAAGATTCCGCCGTTTGGACGCATTACCAACACCGGATAGCAAATTTTGCATTGCATACGGTACGCAGTTTACGCCAAGAGGTCCCGCCTGCGGTTTCTAACCTTGGGATATCGTCTTGCATACCTACATTATGTAACACATACAATTGCATTTTTGAAATTTACTTTGAACTTTGCACTTCGATCTTTGAAAAGCACCATATGGTAACGGTCTCCCAGTGGCCCGCCATAACATCACAACGCGGGAACAGTCACTTGTTAACATTCTATTCGCTGCTTTTGAGGCTTCAGCGTCGTTTGGTATATATTTTTTCTGAATATGTTTTGAATTACGTTCCGTGTGTTAACTTTCTCTCGATAGTTTTTTCTGTGCGAGTGTGTACTGCTGCGCAGTATCATGGGCTTTACTGTTCCTTGAAGGTGCATCTGTCTTAAGTCAATTAGAATCTCGTGTCAATTTCGATAACTTTACGGAAGCCCAAAAATGTAAAATTAGCAGTAATTGTGTCCTTTACGAGAAAGCCACGCCGTAGTTTTAGTCTGATAAATCTGCGGCCCGCCCGAAATATGACGCTCAGAAGTCCTGTGCTTTTTTGTGCTTGTCACGCCTGCTACATTGCGCGCTATCCTTTGTTTATACTATGTTTCTATACGTCATTCCAGTTGCCAGACACTCAGTCGACCATAGTACACTAGAGTTAAGTAGCCATGCGAAGCTTGCTTGAATCTTTTCAAGAATTAAACATACCTAAGCATACCCGTGCTGCAGGACCAGCCGACAACTTTAATTTGCACAAACGAAATGGCACCAATAACTCAGCGGACACATCGTATATATCCCCTTCATGCTTCGCCAGCTCTGCTTCCCGTCCTCGTGACCTCAGTTATCGGGGAGACTCGCTGTTTTGGGATTAATCCGAAAAAAATCCGAAAAACACTCGCCGGGGAAGTTTTCAATAATTCGCATTTATCCGATGAACACCGAAATCAGACCACATGGCGACAAGAAATGATGATAGAAGTTTGGCTTCAGGATATCCGGCAAGTTATCGGCCCCCACTTGCCATTCGCACTTTTGGGCGATAACTGCGAATGGCTAGCGCTCCCACAAGGAGGCTTCCTTTGTCCTCTTTCAGACCAGAACACTTATCTAAACAAGGGTTATCTACCATGGTATAAGCCACGGAGAAAGAAGTATTTCAGGAGGAGAAACTGCTGGGCTGGGACAGCGCCAGCGTGTGTGCGTTAATGTCACTGGAGGAAATGCAGCGTGCGGAGCAGCACAACAGATGACGCGACAAGCGCGTTGCCACAGTTTACAGTCAAACCTCGTTATATCGAACAGTGCGCGAACCGTGAAATAGTTCGATATAACCGAAATTCGATATATAAAATTTGATCAAAACGCGCCAAAATGCAGCACGATTCAATCACTAAAAGGCAACGACAAGAATGACTACTAACATGAAGCGTTAAAGTGAACTATTTATTCCCAGGGGAAAAAAAAAACTGCAGCAGCTTTGACTGTTTCTTCGAGTTGATGCTGTAGTACCACAGCCTGCTCCATGGTTTCCCAACGAGTCACGAACGCGAGACCACTACCTCCATTCCGCGAAGTAGCGGCGTAAAAGTTCCACAGCGGCCACAGCTTCGCCCGCAGTGGGAGCGGAGCGGGGGTCCTCGGTGGTCGAAGGGTCAGGTTCGCCATCCACCGCTTTGAAGTCAGCTCGCAGGTGACCTTGCAGCGATTTTCCACGTCGGTTAGTTCAGCCGTGGTCACCGTTTCGTCATCGCCGACGAAATCGTTTCTGGTCATGCTCTCTGACACAGCACCCACAAAACGTGAGAACTCGCTCTGAGTCGCTCAACGTCTCTTCGAGCGAAGGTTCTTCGAAATCCCTCAGACGTTTCATCTTCCTCGGACGATCCCGTCGGCACCGACGACGAATGAGCGTGCCTAAGCAGTTGGCGATCGTCTCCTGCATTTACGTCCAGTCCCAAGCACCTTTGAGCATTTGAATGGCAGTTAAGAGGGTCGAATCTGAGGTCTGGCCCATTCTGCAAGATTGAGGAGCAACTGGCGCTACCGGCGCCTTCTAAGCATCGCGTTGGCGTGACGGCAAAACGCCTTGCTGCGCCACCGCTATTCCTTCCCCTGCGTTGCGGGAAAGCCTGCCGCCTGTCCACTGAGCACGCGCTTTCTGCCGGCGCCTCAGTTCGATATATCCCTTTCGTTAACCGACCCGACGTTCGATACCGAAAATACAAAATGCGTGTAATTCGTTTAAAAAACTTACAATGGTTCGATATAAGCCAATTAATTCGATATACCCGTGTTCGATATAACGAGGTTCGGACTGGTACACGTTCTCCTATAGGGAGCCGGACGCTAACAAAACTCGTAATATCATTAGAATATATTGTAAAGATTGCCAGATTTCTTTGTGTAAAGTAAATAAATAGAAGTGCTGGACATTTTAGCAGCAGTTATTAACAAATACTGCCCTAGTTAAATGCCGTACCGCGCTTGAAACGAAGTACTAGAAGGAATCCCGGAGCAGACGACGACTGACGACACCGCCTTCTCTCCACGAGTGGTTCACTCTCGCCTCTCTCGCCTCTCGCGGGCTTGTCAGATTTGCGCGCGCTTTTCATGTTGCACACAGGCGAGTGTTTCCCATCCCTGCTTCCTGAGGATGGGGCGGAAATGTGTCGTGCCGAACTGCAACAGTGGCTACGCATCGTGCAAAGAAAAGGTAATTACCTTTGAAGTTCCAAGTGACCCAGTGCGATTGGCAGTGTGGGCTCGTGCTATTCCCAGGAAAGATCGGGAGCTCACGTCTCATGACTATGTTTGCGAAAAGCACTTCTCGGAGAGCGACATAGAGAGGCGGCGGTATTACGGCGAGCTTGGTGGCGAACTCCTTCTAGACAAACCTAAACGGCCTGTCCTGTCACCAGACGCCGTGCCGTCAATATTTCCCAACTGTCCCAACTACTTGTCCTCTGTGCGCAAAAAGAGAAAGCCAACTCGACCCGCCGTGACGTGCGCGAAGCATGCCAAGACGGAGACCTCGGTTGTTCAAGATGCCAACATGCACGCTACTAGAGACGGTGAGGACAATGAGGCGGTGTGTCCTGTCACCTCCTACGTTGTTTATGAGCCCGCGGTCGGCCGCGCTAGCACCAGTGCTTCGAACTGTGAGGAAACAAGCAGCGGCATCTGCGGTGTTGGAACGAATGACAGACTCTGCGCCGTTACTTCTGGTGTCGCTGACGTGCATCCGCAGATCGCCACTCCGAAATTGAAGTCACCTGAGATGTGCTTGTTAGATAAGTTAGTAGGCGAAGAAGAAATCGTCATGCCCGGCGTTGCTTGGAGCCGACAAGACATCGTAGAAGGAGCAGTCAGCATCTGCTTTGTAGAGATGAAGAAGTCATCACCAACGATCCCGTTGTTTGTAAACAAAAGTCTCGAATTCACTGTTTGCAAAGGGAGCGCAAATGTGACGGAGTACGTCCTACAGCGCGAGGTCAACAGCATGGTAGTGAACGTTCCAACAGGTACCCAGCATTGCTAATTGACGTTACGCAAATGCTCGAGACTTTCCACAGAAACCTGTTTGTCGGGGTGGGTCCGGCACAGGAAAAATTTCCTGGCATAACCACTCGAATGCGGCTCCGTCGATTGCGACTGGATTTTGGCGGCATAGAAGATGTTCAATTCTCCTTGATGGCCTAGAGGATCAATGCAGTGCGGTAAGACGTTGTCCAACACATTACGGGTCCACAAAATTCGAAAGGAAAAGTGCAAGAAGCAGATACGAATACGACTTCCCTTGAGTCCAGCAAAAAAAATTAAGATTGAAGCCTTGCGAAGGCGGTATACTGCCTGCTACCGCTCGAAGAAACGACTTTTGGAGAGGAAGAAAGCACTCGAAGCTGACCTAGTCAAATGCAAAGAGCAGCTGAAGGAAGTGAACGAGAACAGCTTGGACGAGTTCATGCAAAAGGCATGCTTGACAGAGACGCACAGTATGCTCCTGAAGGAATGTGTAAAAGCTGCTAAAACTGTGTCGAAACACGGAATGCGTTACAATCAAGACTGGTTGTTACTGTGCCTACTTCTACACATCCGGACGTCCTCCGGCTACAGATTTCTGCGTGACAATAACATTTTGCCTCTGCCTTGCGTGAAAACAATCAGAAAGTATCTCGCCATGGTTGGAATGCAATGTGGTTTTGATGCCGATTTTTTCGAAGCATTAAAAACCAAGCTGGACTCGAAAACTGACTTTGAGAGACATGGCATGCTTCTATTTGACGAAATGCTGGTAAGGGAGCGGAAGAGTGTCAACTCCAAAACGCTAACCTACACGGGTCTCGTGGACTACGGTGAGAAAGATCAGCGATGCTCCGAACTGGCAAATCATGCGCTAGTCTTTATGTTTTGCCCATTTGGGGACAGTTATGCGCAACCGATTGGTGTATTTGCATCAAAGGGAGCAACTAAAGCCACAGTTCTAAGCCAGTTGGTACTTCAAGCGATTGTCATGCTCGAAAACGCTGGCGCACAAGTTGATGGCATTGTCTGTGACGGAGCGGCAACTAATAGAAAAATGTGGACCCACCTGGGCGTCAGCGGCAAAACTCGATGAGCGAAGAAATTTGTTTCGAGCACCCCTGAAGTGGGGAGCGCAAGGTATTCGTCTTTTCTGATGTGCCGCATCTATTCAAGTGCATCAGGAACAGACTACTTAAGCAGCGTCTTCTCAAGGTGAATGGCCAGTGGGTGAAGTGGTCTTTGTACACGGCTGTGTATAAGGAAGACTGCAAGAACGCGGGGGGCTTAAAAGTTTGCCCAAAGATTACGGAACACCACATTTACCCGTCAAAAATGGAGCTCATGCGCGTAAAACTGGCAACGCAAGTCTTCAGCCCGGTCCATGTTCTTCGGTCTCAAATTCTACGCTGACCAAAAAGTTATAAATTCCCATGATGCCGTGGGAACAATAGCCTTTCACGGAAAGGATGAACGACCTTTTTGATGCTATGAACCGACGGAGTCCAGCAGAAGGAGTGCGAAACAGCAGCCCTGATCTCGCTGTGATCAAAGACTCAGTGCAGTGGCTTGACGACTGGGAACAGGAACTTCAGTCGGGCACCATTATGAAAGAAAGTTTTCTCACTCAAACAACTGCGGAAGGCCTTCGTTGTCACGATGCTTTCAACTGTCGAGCTAACAGAGTATCTGTTAAGCAAGTGCAATTTCAAGTACGTCCTGACGGCGAAATTCAATCAGGACCCCCTTGAGAGATTCTTTTGGAAAGGCAAGACAAGCAGCGTTGTGACAACGACCATCCGGACATGCCAACATTCCTGCAGTTGTACCGCATGCTTTCCGTCTACAGCCTGCTAAAACCACCCAAATCGGTAACTGTAAGTGATTGAAGAAAAGTCAGCCCTTGACCTCCCAGAAATCCGGAAAATCTTCCAGAAAGCTGGTACTGACCCTTCACATCTCGAAGAACTGAAGGCAAAGTTAGATGGGCTTATCGAAACAGGAGACTGGGATGGCACTTTCGAGGATCACGAAACCACTGCCGAAGTCGCCGACGCGGTTCTGAATTATATCACAGGGTTCCTCTCAAGGAGGATGAAAACGATGCTGCCCTGTGAACTCTGCAGGCAGTCACTTTCTTCCGTGACACCTAAATTACCCCAAGCATCTCTAACACTACACAAATCAAGAGGGGGTTTGACTCATCCCAATACACGGCTGTACGACCTGATTCGTTGTGCGGAAGACTTCTTCTCTAAGAACATGGATGACTACGACGTCTTCTGGGGAACCGTTGATCACGTCCTGAAAAATTTCGATCTAACGTTTCCGTGCCGTGAGCACAAAAATGACGTGGTAGCAAAAATCCTTCACTACTATGTGGGAATGCGCATGAGGCAGCACTGCGCAAGTGAAGCACGAAACATGCAGAAATCATCACAGCAGAAGAAGAAGATGTCGAGGCTAGCAAATGACTGATGGTTGTGCTGGAAAATGTGGCTTTGCGAAGTTTTGCAAGCATGGTTCCTTTTTTGTTTCTTTTCTGTTGCTTACTATTTCACCACGGAACAAGAACAAAACGTAAATGTTTCTCGTTCAGCCTTCTGTAAAGACATCATCCGTACATTAAAAAAACAATTGGAAGTTCAGCACTGCCTTCGTCTTTTTCGGCTGCGCGTGTTCACTTTCAGTTGGTGCTGGAATTCCTGCTGGGCATGAGACACGAGCTTCCGAAATGAAACTGTGGAGCCGTTGCCGAAAGGATTAGCAATGAGTTAGTGCTGTGATATCGCAGACTTCGTTTGAGGAGTTAGTGCTGTGATATTGCAGACTTCGAAAAGCAGGGTGTTAAATGATGAATCGGGACGTTCCGGCAAACTCCCTGCCTTCTCGCAGTGTATAGCTAGATAGCAGCAGCAGCACCAAAAAAGAAAAGAATGAGTCGTTATATTTGGAAATTGACGCACAGGACACAGCAGTAGGTGTAGTGCACAGCACGCACTTTTTTTACCAGCGCCCACGGAGCAAGAATACTTTCTCCACGACAGCGGCCACCGAATCGTCAGACACCGGAAGCGATACTATCGCAGGTGGTCG
This sequence comes from Haemaphysalis longicornis, assembly GCA_013339765.2. NCBI lineage: Eukaryota > Metazoa > Arthropoda > Arachnida > Ixodida > Ixodidae > Haemaphysalis > Haemaphysalis longicornis. The sequence continues at coordinate 180,237,567 of CM023450.1, forward strand.
CAGTTAACAGCAATGATCATAATCGATGCCTTCAACTATAGGAGGCAGGGCGGGGAAGTTAGGGCAGTCTAAATATGAACTAATGGCATAGAGGATTACAATTATTATTTACTGGAACTAATCATACTTAGCTTCTCAACTGTAGGTTTTGCTTTTTTAAAAAATCATAGCCCTTTCGTCTTTCGACAAAGATGTTTGGAACGCGATTTTTCCCGCCGCAAACCGACTCGAATGAAAGTCCAGTCGCGTGAAGTCGGCGTCGTCTGCCCATTACGGCAGCCGCCTATGCGCCGACTGACCTTGAACCGGCGAACCTCTTCGGAAAGCGCGCTGCGCGCATTTTCCCTTTGGCGCCTCCCGACAGAGGGCGCGTCGGTACCGTGCCCAGCGCCGTGAGTTTATCGCGCCGCCGGAGCAAGCCCTGTTGCGCCTCCTAAATAATTCTTGCTCCGTGGTATAAGCCACCTGATGGAAGATCTCGCAAACCTCCACAACTATGAAATTAGTAACATTGTTGAACCCCTGTCGTTTTGGAGAGTTCTTACTGCGCAGTGGCCAATACCTTCTCGCTGCGCGCTGGCGCCTTTCGCTCTATGCATTTCTAGCGCAAACGTTAAAATGACCCTTTCTATGTGGAGAATGATAAATCAGAAGCAGCGCGCTTAAGTTTAAGGTTGTAATAGGAGAAACGTACATGTTTAGCCTTTAACCATTCATGCTTGCGTACATATATTTGTGCCTGCGGTCCAAACCCTTCGGTCAAAACTTTGCTTCTAGCGTTCTGAAGTGTTGTGTAGAGATATCATTTCACCTATAATTTAGAGTGTTTAAAATGGAGCGGAATAAAACTAGAATTCCCGAGAAGTGGATATTCACCAGATATAAACTAAAAAAAAAACACTGAAATTTTGTTAAGAAATAAACTTCGACAAAACAACTACCCGATTTTTAGTAAAAATAAACTACGAAAACCCAGAGCCCTGCTTATCGGGTAGTAGCAGGTGGTTACTTAACTTTACTCTCACGCAATGATATTACAGCGTCATTATTACGGTTCAAGCCAGCTCCACCTTAAAAGACAGGTAAACTTGGTACGAAGAGAATGGTGCTGCTAAATCTGGAGACCTGGACACGGGGCCACACTCACAAGTCTCCCTCTAATCTTTCTAACCTCTTTACCTCCCGCCCTTCCTTAGGTTTTTAATACGCCGAGTACACACACAGCCAGGACATTGTAACGCCCTGCATTACGAGAAAAATGCAACACGACAATACATTTTGAAGTATCCTTTGCCCAGCCCTGAAAAAGCAGCTCTCCAGTGTCCGCTGCACGTGGAACTTATAACGGGCGTTGAGAGAAAAAAAGCGTCGCTCCCCATGCGCTATGCCGGCGACGAGCTTCGATGTCAATCGCTACCCCAGCGGTCCCGTTTTTTATAAGCACAGTCTCTGTTTACGCCTCGCCTATAGACACAAGGTGTAGTCATTCAATGAATTAAACAAACCCTTTACGATAACTTCAAACGTATTTACTGCTAATTAAAATAGCGAACGAACGCAAAACATGTATTATGGACAATATTTCTATCAGCCTCGTGAAGGCATAAAAAAGAAATTCGAAACGTGTGACTCTTTTTTGTGCTCCTGACATTTTGGAAGCCTTATATGCATTTCGTACTGGTCGTCCTCTGGAGTTGAAAAAAAGAACATCTGGGGCATACTGGGGCACAAGGACTTGATTAACTGGAGTAATAACGCTTTCCTAACATATTCGGTTGGAATAACTGGGGCAACATGCGTTCAATGCTCGCCTTCGTCTTTACGGAACAAAAAACGCTAACAATGTACAGAAAAGCTGTATACCTCTGCTGCCCAATGGTTTCATCGGCGTGGGCAGAAACAGATCGCCATGGGCAAATACGCCAAGGCCTAAGACTACGACCGCATGCGTCAGTCTAATAAGCAATACAGCATAGAGTCCAGAATTCGTTTAAGGAAACCACAAAACGAGCATCAAAACCATATTATGGATGACAAGGCGCCTGTGAAAAATGTCACCCCCCCACAAGGTGTTCCCAATAAAGATTATGTTTGAAGATTATCTTTGATGGCTAGGAAGGACAATGTGTCGCCTAATTAGAGCAGTTCTCGCCCCAAGACACCGAGCGCATGCGTCATGCTAGGCAGGACCCAGCATTTACCGCATCTTTGGACAAACTTCTGCTGCGGAAATGAAGTTTAGTTAAACGCGTTTTTCTTTGATTCGTATCGGAATGTCGTCAGTCGCGCATAGCCGCAGAGCAGGGAGGACAAGCTAAGCCTACCAGAGTTGACCAACTAAAGCGCAATAAAGCAACAAAATGGCGGCGCCCATGAACCGTCGCAGTGTAAACAAATGTCACGTAATGAGAACCGACCAATGATCCTGGCGGGTGGCACGAAACAATAGGAGAAAAGATTGCCGATAGCTCTGTACTCCTTATTTAGCGACACTAGCCGAGCGCAACCGACAAGCCCACCGGGACAGCGAGAAACATTTCATAGCCTCCTTCATCACCGTTTGTAGTGGTTTACAACAGCTTTGCTGGACACCCACTTTCGTAGCGCGGAATGGCAACCAATTTTTTACCGGCGTTATACGACAACATGGTGCTCCCTGGGTCGCTCCGCGATGTGCACCACTTATGACTGCGCAAAAATCATTGGCAAACCACGCAAGCACATGTGATTGCAGCACATCCAGGTAACTTTTCCCGCGTGTTTGTTGATGTAGGGTTGCTGGTCTTACTGGACTGCTGGAGTTCCAGCAGATTTTCTTACACATCCCAGCAGGAGTTCTGCTGGTCGATTAAAAACGTTTCGATGGCATTTATGTCCGGGTTCCATTAACGTTATTGCCTCAGCCATTGCTAAAGAAACGTATCGTCATTCCTCAAGGCTTAGGTGGCAGTGTTTAACGACCGAATTGCAGTATGCAAAGCCCTCACAGGTGGCCCACGTGGAAGCGCCATCTGGGATGTGTTACGAAACCTGACAGGACGAAATTTTGATTAACCCTTGTTTGAGACGATATAGAACATGGAACAGTATCGCGGGTGATAAGTGCAGCCACGCAGAAAGAAACCATGTGCATTGAGCATAAATGTGATCTCGGCCCGCTGAATCATCGCTTTCTGTAGCGGCAGTGACCACGGCTCATATTCACGGCATGCTCAATATTCCGTCACTCGGCGTCTTCATCAGAAGGATCACGGCACGAGACCACTAAACGGGTAACACAGCGTCATTCTTCGTCACGGTATGCTAATCCGCCAGTGTCTCAGAAAAAGCGGAGTCCTGGTCCTGTCTTTTCGCTCCACACTAACATGAGCGGTCTGAACCGATACATGAAGTAATCAAACAGTGATCTTGCTATTCCTTCCGCTCCTGACATAAAAGAGCAGCTGGTCATCTCCAAATAAAGAAGGAGCGCTTCATTGTGACGATGAGTCATTACGTATATGTCATGATGTATGCATAGGCATATTACGTCGATATTTTCACTACCACTATCATCATCAACATGTCAGTTGTGCCATGCATCATGACCATATACCCCGAGTTAAGTACATTTCGGTGAAACACGGTTTGCTTGGAGCCAAGCATACAGCATATTCAGCGACAAAATCGAGTTTCGTGCAGACATAACAGCTGCCGCTCATTGGCTCTGCGGCTGTGGGTCTTCCATGTTGCCCTGATGAGCAGAGGCCCTAAATGCAAGGGTTCAGAGTTTTGAAATTCTGAGGTGATAGTGGTAGTTGTGCCCAGCTGTGCCCTGCATAGTTTTTTTCAATCGCAAGGCTGTCTGATGCCACGAATGTCAGCTCTGCTTCTCGGACATTTGCCAAAACAATTTTCCCGATTAGAAACACCGGTTCACCCTGTGTCTCGGGCAATAGCGGCTGCCACAATTCGCCGCTATCCGTACCTGGCAGGCCACCCACAAGAACATTTTCCGCTCCAATAAACGTTTATCTTCTCCCTCTTTTCCTTCTTTTCCATCTCCCCCTCCTCAGGTTTTGCATAAATAAGTTCCCGACCCTCTTGAAGTGAACTCGCTGATGAAGATAGCCAGTTGCTGATACATGACCGGCAAAACCTGCTCCTCCTTAAACGGCTACATTAGCCTTTTTTTATGTGTGTAACATTTTTCTGCCAACTTAATGCACGAAAGGCAGTTATGATAGACTACTCTTGTATTTAAACTAGGGAAATCTGCAGTTACTGCTGTGGCGTGCGTTGACTTTTAATCGTCTGCGGGAAGCTCCTTTCGGTGCATCTGTCATGTTCGGGTGCCAATCCTCTCTATAAAACGGGGTTCATCCCGTTTTATAGAGAGGATTGGCACGCTTTTCTGTGCTTTTAACACTAACGACATTTTCTGGGGGAACGCTACCGTATGAATACCAGAATTTGTTTCGATCCTTTGTGTGCCCCTTGTAGCACCACAATAAATATTGGAGCGCCTTTATGACCGCATGGGTGTCAAAGCGTCGTTACCCTCGGTATGTAATGGCTCATAAAAAACTCCTAAATGTCATTGAATTGCTGCAAAAGGGGTGGGGAACGCAGACTCGCAAGCTCACACGAGAACCATCAATTATGAGCGGTAAACTGCTGACGCTTCTGTCTTTTCTCTTGGTGAAGAGGGGGGGGGGGACGGCGCGCACTAATGGTTTTCACGACGATAAATTTCTTGGGTGCCAAAATAAATGCGTGTTGCCCTGCTCAGAATATGAAGGATTGTGTGCTGCTGTCGCATTCACCAATAAACAAACAAACGACTTTGGAACTAACAACAGCGACGCTGTATCAGGGCCCCCGACTCAAATTGTGGCCTACGAGCTTGTCCGAAACAACCCGGCAATTAACAAAACACAACTATTTTTAGACAGGGCATTTACTAAGGTACGACTAGCAGGCAGAGTGAGGCAAAAAACAAAGGAAATAAGTGTAATGCAGGGGGGAAAATAATCGAGTTCCGCAAGCTTACAGGCAACTATGACCTGCTACATTGCCTTCGCTAAAGTTGGAGTTCCTGCGGGCGTAGGGTTCTTGTGCCGGTCTTGAGACTTTCACGGCTTCGTGACTACTTTTAGACTAGGCTAGCTTTGTTAAAGGCCTCAGACAAGGCGCCAACATCTCTCCTGCATCATTAAGAGCTTGTCTGGAGGGATCTTGAGAAGTAAACGATGCGAGTAAGTGGGGAGTTGTGAGGCTACGTGACTTTAAAGCGATATCGATAGTTAAGAGTTAGTGGCACCACGACGCGGCCAAATGTGCCCGAGCAGCGACATAAAGGCATCACGTTCTTGCGCGGCTGATTGGCTCTCCCTGCAGTTCGTCCCCCATATCTGCATCAATCGCGCTCTGCTTACCTCTTATGCTCTCGCGTTTCTGGTACCAATTTTCTGTTTATTATTCACAGCGACGGCGGCACGTTTTGCTAACATGGCCTTTTTACTACGAATGCAATAGTAAAGATATACCACGCGGTTGAGCCTTGACAGACGTCGCAAGACAGGATGTTCGTCCGCCGCCAGTCGTTTGAAATGGTTACCATCAGCTAACATAAAATGTGGCATATGATCCCTGACCACATTCTTATGACATGAAAGTGCGAAGGGGTTTATTTTCCTAGGTTCGTCAACCAGACTTTTTCCCAATGTCTATTATTCTTATCCCGCTCACACAGCACAGTAGTGGCTGCTGGTACGATACTGGAGAAGTGCTTTATGTGAAGGGCTCACAGGACTCTATGCCTGTGACTCGGTAGGTCGTAAAAAAAAGACGCTCTCCACCGTTTCCACAATAAACGGGCAAACGTCTTACGCAATGAACATTCTAATAAACTGCTATAATAAGTGTGAGAAGAATTTAAATAAGCTCCTGGTGCCCGTTGCAGAGATTTAAAAAAACAAACAAAGTTCGGTGTCAAGTTCTCTCATTCACCGTGACATAAGCGCGCTCAGTACTTAAAAAAAGTGATTACACAGCTGCTAATTTTGTCTAAATAATACCCAAAAGAAAAGAATCAAAGTATATAAGTGAAAGTTCGGAAAAAGGAAAGCGATGCGGAATAAACGAATCCCTGTCTTCGCGCTCTTTGCCTCAGTTGCCTCTTTGCCTCAACAAAACACCAGATCAGACGTTCGGAGAACACATTACGGCCGGATAGCGAGGTCGCATAGTCTGCGAAGGCGACGGGTGATGTTCATCCGAGGGTGTATATTGAAATTCTTACGCTACAATGCACGCCGCGAAAAGCCAAATGGTTTTCAGTCCTGAAAGCGACGGCCATATCGCGCCAGCCATCTGTATTGCACTACCGTAACCATCGACGTTATGCGGGTGAAGTGAACCGTACCGTCTCTGCCTCCCTAATTCTAGTTCATTTAGAACTCTAACTTGATCTAAGCAAAATACAAGCATCATGAGCCAATTGAGTCACTTGTGTGGAAAAGTCGCTCTAGCACAATACAGCGGGGTGTTTTTTTTTCTTTTGGTCGGCTACCAGCGCTTTTAATCTTTCTTCATACATTCCATACAGCGAACAACCAACTGGTGCAATCTCACAAGTTTCAACACGCAATTCGCCTTTTCATAGTAAGTTCAGTAAAGGTCAAGTCGCGTGCATATGTGTACAATATGATACGTGTGCAGCTCACCGAGCTTACCGGTTGAGCAACGTCCGGTCGAAAAACAGTGCTGACGGTGGTTGATGCCTGTGAAGCGTTGTAAACGCAGACTGTCAGGCATCCCCGTGAGAACTTCTGCTGCAGTTTGGTACCAATTTTTTATAGCATTCACCAGTTGTCTTTGTTGTTTTCGAAATGCAATTATGCGTGATCGAACCTATGGGTAATCCCTTCATAACAGCCAGGATTCTCCCCAAAGCGCTGCTCATCCTGATATTTGTTTTCGTTATTTGTATGGCTGCTGTACGTTAGTCGGTGTCCTTTTGGAGGCACGTTTTAAGCAATTACTTCCGAATTATTCAAGTTGCTTTAACAGGCGATATGATGGAGCTATTTTTATAGCTTTGTTAGAAATGTTGTCTTTCTTTTTACTTAAAAACTCCGGCTCCGGCTGTAAAATCAGTCTGAAACATTGTTCAGCTGCTTATTACCTGCTCCTGACCACATTCTCGTTTTTATTTTGTATTTTTTGCACGCCTTAACACGTACTACTAATTGTGACACCAGCCTGGTGATTGCGGCTGGGGCTGCTAGCAACGCGGTCGAGCATTTTTCATTGATACTTTGAATAAATAGCAGAAGAAATATTGTAATGAATAAACTAGCGGAGCAAAACACTCCTGAAATCTGAAGAGAATTCAACGCAGGTTCCCGAGTGTTTGTGGAAGGCTTGCGACAAGACGAGGAAACAATGCACACTTGCGTGTGAGCGTCAGCTAATAGGTAGTTTCTACGGGCAGGCGAAAAGCAATGTATTCATACCGGTAACTTAAGACTGTGAACGTTTCAGGAGACCGCGATGTACAAGAAATTCCGGATATCGACGTTCCTGACGTAGAGCATTTAATGCCGGCTGAGGTTCACCCACAGTGTAACTGCCCACGCAAGCACCGGAACCTGTGAGACCTTGGGGAATTCAGTGCCTGTTCCTGGTTCCGAGTCAGTCCAGCTAAGTTCTTCGGCCAATAACTTCCAAGTTCTACAGCCCCCCATGTTTTAACAAACGACGGTCCCGTGACCTACGCCAGATTACCATGAATTTGTAGTTCCTGCTGCCAACCTGGAAATCGGTTATTTCAGAACGATACATTCTGATTCTACCCGGGCTTAGACCGAGTACTGGGAAAAGGCAACCCCGGTAGGCTTTTAAACCGTTGCCTCATTCATTTAATGTCCATTGCAGCGTGGGGAGAACATGTTGTGTCATTGGTGTTTTAGTTTTCTGCGAGCGCGCGCGGGTCATTTTCATTATCAGCCTATTTCGTGGGCATGCGTGTCGTTAGTAAAAAGAAGCCGCGCTCAACATTTGTGGACGTCGTGTGCGTGAGTTGGAAAGTGGGGTATCCTGAGGTATCCCTGTACCTGATATCTTTATCACTGGAGTTTTTATTAAGGAGGGGGCTTACTCGGGCTTATCTGCTGCCGGCATTATACGTTGGGTGAATGTGTCCAGGAATGGAAGAGACGCAGACGCGGAAGCGAATGTGTGGTGAGATGCGTTGTTGGGCATTGACAGAATTCAGGGACGGGGTGGCCCAGCTGCGTCAGGACGGATTGACCCGAAAGGGAGAGAGAGAGACGGTAGAGCTGACTGATTTGCTCTGCTTTGAGTCTTTCTGCAAGCGTGATGTGAAGGCCCAGCTTAAGGAGGGTGGAAGTTGGAGTGAAGGAAGGAGGCCTAGGGCGATTCTGTAGGATTTCCGGGTGAGCGCCAGAAGTTTGAACTATCCCTTCGGTATTAGGTGGACGTAGGCGGCACCGTATGTCACACGACTAAGCAGAACGGCGTAGAGGAGGCGACCAGTTTCTAGTCGTTTTGTGCCTGTGTGGCTTGATGGAGGAGGACTAACGTGCCGGAGCTACGCCTGGCCAATGATGCGTGTCGTAGTGGAGGGCTTCAGATTAGTTTTGATCAAACGGGGACTGCCAAAGTGAACCGAAGTCTCCACAAACAAGTGTTCGAATTTTCGCCTCCATCAGAAAACGGGCCCGTGGCGGGTAACGAAGTAATGGGCAAATCTGCGGTGTATAGCAAACCCCTTGCCGTGGCCTTTAAGGATTAGGAAAATGAATATGATTCAGTGAACATGGTCTCACAGCTGGAAGCCCTGGATGTGACTAGAGAATAGAGGAGACCTACATAATGTTCAGGGCGGACGTATACAAAGGATGCACAGAACGCATAAGTTTAAGAAGAGGAGTGAAAAGCTCCTATGAAGGAACGGCGTGAGGGCAAAGGGCGTAAGCTCTCGATAGGTGCTTAAAGACAGTCTAAAGAGATGTTTATAAAGTTAGGCAGGAAGAAGTCTGGGGGCTAGAGGTAAAGCGGAAATAGTTGAGCCACTTGGCAGATATATATATATATATATATATAATATATATATATATAGAGAGAGAGAGAGAGAGAGAGAGAAGCTCTTTATTAAAGAAGGAAATGCAGAGAGGTTTGCCAAATGCGTACGTCGACATGCTGCTCTGCAGGAAGGGGAATGGGGAAAAGATAGATGATAGTAAAACGAGTGGTAGAGGACAGGAAAATAGATAGGGTCGTATAGAGGGACATGTGGCGTAGCATAGACTGTCCGCTTAAGGGGGCTCTAAAGTCTGAGCGACGCCAATATCGTCAACATAGCCAAATAACGCATCCAGGACTTTCCGTTGGGATGACGGAGAATGCCATGGTCCAAGTAGCAGGCCCAGCGTAATTGGTCCAGGGTGATGACATGTCATCGTCTGCTCTAACCGGCTCCTAGCGTAAGTGTAGGCGGAGCACTCTAGCAGGACATGCTCGACGGTTTCGAGGGCTCCACAGTTGTCGCAATGTGGGCTTGGACTTTGGCCTATGCGATGTAAGTAGGCATTAGTGAACGCCGCATTGAGTTTCAGTCTATGAAACAGTGTTTCCCGCCGGCGATGTAGTCGTTCTGGCAGCCTCAGTCTTATATGTGGGTCAATTGAGTACAGAAAGTCATGATGATGCTCCGGAAGGGACCATAAGCGGTTTCTTTCTGCTAGAGCTAGTACCTTGGTCATAGTTGAGGTATCATTTTTTGTAAAGAAAATCTTTCTTTTGTTTTTCATTTCTAGGCGCATGCGTGCAGCCTCATCTGCTCTCTGATTTCCTAGGACACCACAGTGTCCAGGGAGCCACTGAAGGGTTACGCAATGACCAGCAGCGTCAGCGGGATGGTGCAGGTATTTTTAATTCGCGCTGGATGTGGAGCAGCTAGCACGTCGCAGGCTTTGTAGGGCGGCTTTCTTACATGTACAAATAACATCGCATTGTTCAGTGATTGGGAGAACACCTGCAAATAATTCTTGCCGAAATGTGATCAGCAAACTTCTGTGGAACGTTAAAGATAAACAGAAAAACTGCAACTAATGTTAGAATAGCACGCGGCAAGCCTCTCTTTTTGCCAGGGCAATCAAATGCTCAAAGAGGATAATGGACATAACTTTCTCGTTCCTGTTGCTCAATAATGATCCAAACTACGAGAAAGAAACCAGGGTAGAATTGGTATTGCACGCGGGAAGCATTCGGCGATAACTACGAAGAAATGAAAAGCAGGGGGCTCTGCCCCTGAAGAACAAAGAATAGTGAGTATAGTCCTAGTGATTGCTTACGCTGGACAAACTTTGGGCTCACAAAACACCTCACAATAAACTAGATCAGCCCAACGAGCCATCACAAGAAGTATGGTAGGAGGAACGGTTAGCGATGTGAAGGGAGCTTCATTGATTAGGGGGAATGCTCTGATGGAGGACATCCTCGCTCTAATTAGGAGAACGAAGTAGAGTTGGGTCTGACGAGAAATTCGGACATCACCACCGATCGAACGCCAGGCTAACAGAATGGCTACCGATACACCGGGCTCTGGAAGGGCAGAAAGGACCACTGACTTGCTATAAGGATGTGATAATAAAAATTCGTTGCAGCGAGCGAATTCGGACTCGGCAGGATATGAGCAGCTGTAATTTATTGGAAAGGCTTTCGTCAGGCACTGTAGTGAAGTAAACCGACCATGGATAATTATGATTCTGAATCCTTTTGTTGCCCAAGATTAAAATACCTTCTTGTCGCCCAACACGAAAATACCAATGAATCATTCTATAACGAACATAACGGAGGTAGCGCTATTTGCCTCCGATTGTTGCGCAATTCTTGAAATTTATTTCTTTTAAGAAGGGTACATTGCAAGAGGATTTGTACAAAAAAAATCGTTATCGCATGAGCCGTTTTATATTGTGTATTCGAGAGTAAATGTGTTATCTTAACAGTTGTAAAAATATCGCGCTAATCTTAAACATTAAGAAAGCTTTCTGCTTTGACTTGGAGAAAGTGGACTTACACATGTGAGCTATGTTCAGTGCTTGTGACCTTATACATGGTGGTATTTCTGCCCATTAAGAAGGTGGAAAAGGAGGCTAGTTGGAATTTAATGTCAACCGCGAAATGCAGCGCTACTCAACAACAAAGGCAATGGAAGACAGGGGCAGCGAAACGATAGTGCAATACTAGTCGCTTTGTATTGTAAGCAATATTTTTAGTTACTCCTGTCTTCCATCGCCCTTCGTATGCAGTAGTGTTCCATTTTTTCCCAATTTTGGTCAAACAAGACACAATTCGGCAAAATTCTTGCAATTTTTACTTTTTGTCTCAAGGCCGAACTCAAAATTTTGTCTTGTCCCATCAAACCTGTCAGCTACTACTATATCGAGCAGTCAGGTTACAGACAGTCATATCCCCCGTAAAAGGTGATAAAGCGCCAAATTTCGCCATTCGAAGACGGCAATGATAGAGTGGCGAGACGAAGGGAAAATATCAAACGTAATTAGAAGCTTGCTTTGCAAATTTTATACTTAGAGCGTCTTCCCCCATAAACTGTTTTTAAAACATACATAGACAATAAGCACGTAGTTGTTTAGTCGTGTCGAGAACACATTATGATGTATGTGATTGTGACTTCATTCGTAATTGTACATTCAAACACGATGATAACGAACCCGGATAGAGCGAATTATGCTATATATCGCACAAAAAAAAACCTCAGTTACAAAAATACATGCGAAACATATTCCTTATAACGAAGTTTACATCTGATATATCGAACTCGGCGCTCCTAGAATTGCCGCCAAAATGCATGGTCTCAGAGCGGCGATTGAGATGTTGACTGGCTGCGATGGAGATGTTGAGCCTCCCATGGAGCGATGTGACTCCCGGCATTTCCGTAAGTGTTTCCGACGCGCCTCTCTCATGGTTGAACCCTCCCAGTCAGCCAGTCCGGACCAAGGTGGAAGCATCGATGAACTGTGAGAAGAACTCGCCAACGTTGCCGATGTTGTGCTGACAGGAGCGCTCTTCGAGGATTGCCTGAGTGTCGGCGACGACGTTGCCTTCACTGTGAGCCCCTCGGACGCCGACACCGTTGCCGATGTCATGGCTACTGGCACTGTGGAAGCACCAAAGAGGCAGAGGATGTCGCGAGTGAAAGCCGTCCAATGCTTAATGAAGTGCTTTCGGCAGTCAATGTACTCCACCAATATTGCTTCGATATTGAAGGACGCGGACTGCAACTGATGCAAATGATGTCTTATGGAGAGAATGCTGTGCTAGTTGACGCCGCCAAAATGACATTGAAAACAGGAATCACCGCTTTTTGGAAAGGAGGTAGTTACAGCGGAAAGTAGCTTTATTGCCTGCAATGAATAGATAGTTTTATGTAAGGCAATGACATACTTTATTATGTTCGTTTCTGCATGCAGGGATGGCAGAAAGAGGGGGCGTGAAGGTGGGGGAGGGGGGGGGGGACCCACGTATTGCGAACTCGTAACAAAAAATGCGTTATAGGCGGGTTTGGCTATTTCGAATTATTGGATATATCGAACTAATCGTGGCGCATATTGCAGTTCGCTATAACCGGGTTGACTGTATTCCTGATGACGACGGTTGTGATGCCAGGAAGAACTTGCATATGTAAGAACAAACGCGCCGCGCGAACTAACTGAGAGTCTAAAAAAGCTTCTCCCTTCCCTTTATGACAAGGCTTAACAATTATTAGCGGCGATAAGGATAGGCCAGCCACCGGACCATGATCAAAAGCCGCCACATGATACTCTAAATGGCGTGTCACTGCCAGATGAGGGAAAAATGACACCACCTTCCGCGAGGGGACCCTGAGTTGGTGCGAAGCATCTCGGAGGTTCCGAAACGTTCGCGAGATTGGGTATCCAAATAACGGAAAATGACGGAACTCCGGACGGCGCAGCGCGACTCAACCGAAGCAGCAACTGAGGGAGCGGCGTGCGGACCGGGTTTATTATATAGAGCAGATGGAGTGAAGAGGAGGAGATGAGAGAGGGGACGCGCATGCGCGCTTATCGCGCAGCTGTGGTGATGAGTAGCGCGCGCGCTGTCGCACAGCTGGCGTGGAGAGGGGGAGAGGAGGAGCAGCGTGCGCGCTATCGCACAGCTTGCATGGAGAGAGGAGAGGAGGAGAAGCGCGCGCGCTACCGCACAGCTGGTGGGCAGAGGGGGAGAGGTGCGGACGGACGACGGACGACAGAGCCGAGATCAAGAGATGCTTTGCATCTAAAATCATTTCACGTCCTAATTGCGTCGCTACGCTTATTATTTAGGCATATACTGAATATCACGTTAGATAAACACCCTGATTACTGCTTTCATGGTGTCCCTCCAGAACTCGCCTGCGCTGCGTCGGCGCGTTAATCCCTACAATCAATCAATCAATAAATCCCTTGCGGAAGTCGCGGACCGATAAGGCTAAGCCCCGTTGTTGCAGTGTGATTCTGAAGGGCGATTTCTTTCAATTTCCGGGAATTCAGTGACCAAAGATAAGCCACAGCTGGTCACTGAAGGTCCAGTAGAGCCTCATAATTTAGTTGCAGTAGCAAATAGCGTTCTTGGATGATCTTTTATTATCGAAGAATCTTTTATATTTATATCTTTTACCTATGAATGCTTTATGGTAGCCGACTACAAGTGACCAGCTAATGACGTAAACAGCGCTTTGCTGAATGCCTCTTCTGTGTGAATGTGCTGTTATCATAGACCAAAATTGAAACCCATGGCTGCCACTTTTACAAATAACGTCACTGGGAAAGCTGTGCAACAAACCTCTCCACTGGGCCTCGAACCTGCATTGTTTTGCGGTCTATACTGCTGTGTTAACAGAATACGGGAAAACCATGTTCTCGCAAGACTCATACAGAAGTGGTATCAGGAAATATATAGCAGAAATGTCGGCGGCTTGGCCCAGATAACCCTAGATATGAAAAGCAAAAGCTTGGTTTAGCCTGTTCAATTTGATTTAGCTGTAATTTTTGTACTATTCGTCCAAAGCCTGCCTGTGTCTACAGGTGTGATGATGGTTCGGTCGTTTTCGAACCGAACAGCTCGCTCTTTCTGAGCCTCCGGCGCTAGCTTTGCGCGCTGGGCATTCCGGACCCTCTCCAGTGAAGCCGTTCACCGGGCGATATCTACGGGGTGGCCAGACGCCGCTTACCGACGGCGGCTTACATCCTCCCGCTTCTGTGCAACGCTGAGAGAAGACGCCCCCAATCGCTCTAATCCATGGCCAAGCTTGCGCTGACTAGGTGGGACTGCGACCCAGCGGCGGAGAGCGCATGCGCCATGCCACCGGCGGTGGCTGCGGTGGCGGGTAGGGCATGGGGTGGAGGCGAAGCGCGGCGAGGCAAGTCCCGTGATGCGTTGCCAAAACTACGGCGCATCTGCTGGTTAAATGACGGATAAATAGTGCTGGCGACGGCGAAACTCGGCTGGACTAGGTTAGTTATGCTTTGCTTTAAAAATAGTTCAGGCAGCAGCCCCCAAACCGTGGAGGCTATACACACAGCGAGATACGTTTAGGTTGAATGGACTCCGTAACTTGCGGACGTAGTCACACTGACTTTGACCTGAAGCACTCATCAATATACATAGGGTAATAAAAAACGGTCACTGTAGCGTAAACACCCAGCGTCAGGTTTGCTGGCAGAGGACATTGCGTACTTAGTGTGTACTTGGTTTGATGCCACGACTATAAAAGCCTGTATTACGCTCTCGGTGCCAGTGAGCGTCGTAGGGTAATACTGAGGGGCACTGTACGTAAAGACAATATTTTGCTACAGATAAGGCATACATCCCATTCTTCAATCGTGTGGCTTTTTACTGCCGAACCCCACGCATCATAATTTCACCGCGGTTTAACTACAGGGTCTTTCCAAGTTCCTGCCCGTTTCAGGTTACGAAATTACGTAACAGAAAAAAAAAAAACGGTAACACCGAAATTTAAGTACCATTGAAGTCAACATGAATCCCTCGTTTTCGAGTGGGTTAAAAAAAAAAAAGACAACCCCGAAGAAATCTCATGTGAAAGGGATTACGGGAGAACGCGAAACGTCACCTTTCGAGCGGGAAACTCAATTTCTGCGTGTGGCGCAAGAACGCAAAGAGCCAGACCGAATGACGCATAGAAGGCGATACAACCTTGAAGCGCAACATGCGCTCGCAACGGGAACCTGAACGCTGAGTGAAATCTGATGTTCAGGGTTAAAGCATTTTTTTTTGCGACCTGAATAGGCACATGCAACGTTTGCTTTCACAGTATCAATTAAACTATTTAGCTGCCTGTACGGTACGAGTCTTAGAAGGTAAAAAAAAATGATTAAAGTATTTTAAACTGCTACAGTTCTCGACAAACATGGCGATACATTTTAATTACGCAGTCCTTTCAAATAAATTCAATGAAGCTTTATTTCAGAGGTTTATGCATGTTTAAATTTGGGTTTAAATGCGGCCTGGTGGTAACAGAACCGACAATGTACAGCAGGACCTTCCAGAGATGCCGAATAGTTCTTACAGATCAAATGGCACATTGTAAATAAAAAAAACTGCAGAATCTTCATCAAAAGAAACCTAACCGCAATAAGCAACATGATTCACAGCAAGATAGATATAACTTAACGGATACGAGCATAGTAGAAGCAAAACCACATAGTATGATCGTAACAAAGTTCACTATCTCAAGCACGCGGTTCCATTGAGCGTAGATTTCAAAGATACAAAAGTATTTTATCTTGTATTATTACGTATGCAAATTCAAACTGGTACCCAGAAAACTGTATTGCATGCATACCACAATTCTTTCTAATTTTAAAAAGCGAGAAATTCTTCTGGCGACAAAAATGCGTGTTACTCGTTTCGATATTTATGCGAACCGCGAAGATTTTGAATAGAAGTTGAGAGATGAAAAAATCAAAAGTCATCCCTCTCGCCTTATATCTCCTCTAATAGCTATTTCCAATGGTGCTCATAATCTCTGTATATAAGCAAGCAACTGTCATATTTTGGTTTTGTGTTAAACCGGATTAAGTGATTCCCCACTTTTCACTCCCCTCCTTGCATAGTATCAACAGTAACATGAATTCATTAATTTTGGCAAGCACATGAATGCTTAAAAGAGAGCTCCTTCTACTTGCGGGAACCTTTGCAGGTCAACGGTAGTGCTCTTGCGTTCAGACCTTAACCCACCACAGTATCAATCTGTCCACAGCCTCGAAGCCAGAGTGGCGCATTTTACCATGCATTGCACGTTTATTGCTCAACTAAACCCACACTGACTTTATCTCGAAAGACGTGTACTATATATACCCCCCGGCATACTTCTCTGCCTGCCCGAAATACCACACGTGCAACACATCGCATAATACTTTGTAAGGGAAATCCTCGACCACGCGTACCCCGCCCTTTCCTCCATCCCGGAGAAGTGGCAATGCCGGCTAACCAGCTCTCGGCTCTGGGATCAGGTGAGCCTTATCTCCAGGGCTTAGGCAGTAGCAGAGTCCTTCAATGCTCTGGGCAGTAGCTACAGCGTGCATTATTCCGGGCTAGGGGATGCATCCCCCCGTTTATTTATTTTCTGGTATTTAGACCCCAATACTCATTATACAACAACAATTACTTACGGTTCCAATTAATATAGTACAATCACAGTAGCAGCTGCCCTTGTCGACAGCGGTTAGGTTAGGTGGTTCTTTGTAACTGACACGTTTCCTTCCCTATTCTCCGCAATATCGAGAAAGGGAAGCACTTACTTGTGGGCAGGTGATGAAGTATTAAAATTCTTGGGCAGAGTCCCCGCTCATCTCAGTTACAAAAATTAGCAGGAATTTTAAAAACGCTGGTATTGATTGATGTCGGGCTACTTGGTGGAACATCCTTTGAAATGGTTGCAATGGGACTTTTCACTGGAACGCACTAAAAAAAAACCTACACCCTTTCTTTTAAGACACCGTCTTACCCTTTCGAATGAAACACTTGTCTACTAACCAGCCTGCCCAATCAACACCCTTTATTATGGTTTTCTCTCAACACGAGAGTAATTGTAAATTGAAATTGTAAATAGAAATTGTGAATAGAAATTCCATCTAAAGGAGCATGAATGAATTTATAGCGTTTTGATGTTCCAATACATTCTCGTTCTGATTCTCAACTTTCACTGCGCAGCACCCCAGCCGCTGGAGGCAGGCGACTCAAATACACGAATGACATCGCCAGATGCTCTCGCGCCGCATTCACCGGACGCCAGTCAATCGATTCGATGCGGCCGCTTTTCTCTGTAGGAAGACAGCAGCTGTCGACATTGACATCAGCCAATTGAGGCTTGAGTGTTACGTAACCGCACTGATGCGATTAGTTATTTGTCGATGTAGTGATGCACTGGTTTCTAATGACTTTTATATGCATGTAGCTTAATGCACTAATCTGTGCAATTTCGCAATAGAACGGGTAGTATCTCACTGTGACGCGCAAATTCTCGCGG
The DNA here is from genome assembly GCA_013339765.2 of Haemaphysalis longicornis. Lineage (NCBI taxonomy): Eukaryota > Metazoa > Arthropoda > Arachnida > Ixodida > Ixodidae > Haemaphysalis > Haemaphysalis longicornis. The sequence continues at coordinate 180,255,145 of CM023450.1, forward strand.
ATGATTCGAAACAAGGCGTTAGTATTATTCAGCGTAATCCACAACCAGCCTTGCCTTGCCGCTGTTCTAAGGCTTATAGCCAAAGTTGCGGTCACTGACCGCTTAAAGTGAGCAATTTTGACGTTGCATATCCCTAGCTGCGGATTCTTTGTCGTTCGTGTTTTACGGTCGTTGTTTTTGTGCTCTCAAAATTCTTCGTAGCTGTTGTGCTGAAACATTTCTAGAAATTATCCTAAAAATTTGGCACAGCTTACACTAGTGGTGAAAGTAGGGACAGCAGTAGGAGCACCTCTTTGTTCGCAGTTCACACAGCTGTTGCACCTTAAAGGATCTCCGAACTTGCCTCCGCAAATTCTCCATGACGGCAGGCCCGGATCGTTCTGTCCGCATCCTTTCACATCTCTCCCAAAAGGGACCAGCGGGGTATCGACCGTATCGGTCGACAAAATATTCGAGGCGCAAAATTTGTGTCCCGCGGATCGGGCCACCTAAGTAAACGTGACAGTCCCAGGACTGCAACGTCGATGGCATCAGTCGACTGAAGCATTTTTTTAGTGTGCTTTGAAAACACTGGATTACTGGATTTTCAAACGACGTTTTAACGAATGTTTCCCGAAGAAAGAAAAAAGCAGCACCTCACAAAGGATTGTCCGCTATCGTCTTTTCTGCGTCCTGACATTGATGGTGGTAGTCTATTCCACCTCCGATACGATTATAAGGATTACGAAAAGTGACACAGGAGAAATCGCATACACGTAAGGATGGTAGCTGCTACCAATCATGATATTTTGCATCGGCCTTGCTATGTTCTCCAAATTGGATTTCATGAGAACAATAAGGAGGAAAACGTGGGATGTAGAACGTTTGCGGGCTTCTTCACTTCCTCCGTGAGGAAGTGCCCAGGGCTGCTCCCGGGAGGGATCAAACATGCGGGCTGCAGTGCCCCAAGTACTAAACGCGGCTTTTGCTGCACTAAATAGGACAAAAGCTTTTGTACGGCATTTCTACGACATCACACCCATGACACGGCGAATACGGCATGATGATGATGATACCTCGAAGTTTCTTGACCAAGATGATGGCCAGGGTGATACGTAGTGAGGTATATACATACAGCAATCACCATTGTCACTCCACCGTCGCCACCCATTGATATATGTCTGTCGCATTTTTTTTTACTTGGGAAGAAATGGACATGCATCTTTAATGGAAAACTGTAAGGAGATATCCTCAACCAGTGCGGACCCGTTCTCTACGCACGGCTAAACACGAAAGTTTCGGCGGCTTTTTTACAGCCTGACAAGACGTACACACCTCCACAGCCTGGTGCGCTTTGGATCCTGTGCCAGATCTGTACGCCTTAATGCAAATATGCTTCCCGTGGCTGCTTTCTTAAAACATACCTGATCGACTGCCGCGGGGTGAGCGCACTGGTGGTATAGCCCTTGGCCGCATTGTATAGAAGTGTGGACAAGTCTGTACTTGTACATTGCGGTTCCTGAGTCTGGGCAGGCTGGTATGTGTCTCCTACAGTAACTTTCGCACAAGGGCAGCCTGGGGCGTTTGTTCACCAGGCACTCTGAACATAAGTTGAGTGGCACAGCGGGAAACCCCTAGTGCCAAAGAGGCACAACCTGGTGGATCGAACGAGAGGGACAGTGGGGAAGGCGCTGCACCAGGCACACCCTCGGCTGGACTCAGAAACTGGTAGAATCACGAGTTCCGATGTATGAGCTTCGACATGTGGGGTAATCCGTCCGTCCCGCTTCTACAAGGGGCTCTGCACCTCTTATGAGGACCCGCTTGACGCTGGACACACACCTGCCGAGTAAAATCGTGCACCAAGCAATGACCCAAATTACTAAACTGGCTTATTGTCGACGAATGTAACACCATAGCAGCGGCGTCCACCGGTAAAGAGTGTAGCTATTTAGGCTTCCTCTGCCTGATAAGCTTCTAAGACCGGCTCGTTTTTCCTAAACTTTGCAGGTGGCCGCGTCCAAAGTGCCCTCTTTTTCTTACGCCAATAGTGATTAATATCAAACGATAGTTTCAGTAAAGCGCGCAATTGGTTGTGCAATTCTTTCGAGCGTCTTTTCACCGGCTGGAATTACGTGTACCTAGCTTAAACGCTTTAGCAAAGTATTGAGAAATCTCTAAAGATAAAATAAGCTGCTATTGCACTTCGCGGTGTTAACCCTCAACTCGAAAAATTTCCAGCGATCACGAAACTTGATGATGTGTTAAATGAAATGTTCACAAAATAAGTTTGAATTCTTTGTTCCACGAATTTCCGTTCAAATATTGATACGCTTCCTGTAAAAACAATTATTCTGCTTCCCGTTATTTCTATTGAGCCTAATAAATGGGTTGTCGCCTTCAAGCGAAGCCTATAACAATTTTTACATGTTGTAGCACGTTGTTTTTGAGGAGTGGTTAGGCTCAACGCCCGGAAAGGAAGGATCCGTGACGGCGTCGGACATAGACAAAAAGCACCAAATACAAAAAGACCTAAAAATAACAAAATATACAACTAAAACAATACTAATCTAATCGGCATAGTCCCTAGCATCCCAAAAGTTCAACGCCCAAATCAAGCTCCCATGCGTTAGCTCGTTAAGCTGCAAGGCCGGTCGATCGAGACAGTGCGCTGGCCGCTGGTGCTGTCGTCGTCGGCCGATGACGTGCACTCTCCGCGCTTGCGCTTCTTGGTCGGGAAACCAAGCTTGCGCTGCTGATGCCAAGTAGCCTCTGCTACTCCTGCAGACCTGGAAGAAGACGCGATTCGGCGTTGAGTTATCCTGGCAGTCCCTTCCACATGAAAAACTCGACCCAGGGCCGTCTTTTCCAGTCTCTGCCTTACCGAATTTTTATTCAGCTTCTACGCCCGTTATCTTTCTTTCTTGCTCTTGACATTTCAACATCAGCGACTCGGCATTCCCAGAACAAGGTACACGTAAACGCCAAAAAGCCCTTCGTCCCATCCCTGGACACGAAGCTCCCAGACTGAAATTGACATCTTTAACGGTGCCAGCCTGGACCAACACCGAAATATCCCCCCGCGTGGAATTTTCCAGCGCGGCCCGACATTGTCGGCTCCATTGGAAAACATACATTCTCCACGCCTCCCACTGAAGCCTTTTTGCGGGGCATACTCCATTCACTAGACCGTCTTGCCTACAACGCCTCTTCTCCACTACCTTCCCGCAGTCGTATGCTAACCGAATCCGAGACTGCCATTTAGAAGTTCAACAAGGCCTTTCACCCACTATCGCACTGCCCACGAGCTTCAAGCAATGATAAACATACTCGCGCAGAACGGCACCTAAAACTCGCCTGGCATGCATATTGGGACACATGGAAACCATAGCGTGAACACCGTGGCGATGGAAAGCCTCCTCGTAACTCCTTCGCTAGATGTCACAGCCACCTGCTACTGTCTTGCTTACTCCTGCAACTACGCCAGGCTGGCGACGCGCCGATGCCGCCTAGCATCATAAACCCGTCTTGGCTATCCTCACGTCGTCCCTTCTCAATCACGCCATGGCCGAAATATTCATTAACAAGACTCTCCAATGCTGCTCTCACCCGCCCACATCATATCGAAATGAATTTCACCCTGGGAGGTCACCCCCCCCCCCCCTTTTGTCCACACTGTCCAGCGACCTCTATTGGCGGACCTAACCCATTTAATCTGGCTCTGGGCTGCAATTCACAGGACATCGATATATTCTCAAAAATGAACTCCCCCATGGTACTTGACCAGATGATTGCCCATACCATGACCTTTAGTTCCTCACCTGCAGTAGGCACTTTTTTCCTTGAGGGCGGTCTAGCACGAGCAGTGTGAGCCGGGCCTACAACCCACTCGGTACCTAGACTGAGAATTAGATTCTCCATTGGAAGCTGCCTACGTACATTCACGAAGATTCTAGAAATGTTATTCCTCCGTCCATGTTACCACCACCCCCCGTTTCCCACGTCTGGACACCAGACTTCCTTTCCAATAAAGTACATTGAACCCCGATAATACGACTTTCAAGGTGACCGCGAGAAAGCGTCGTACGACTGGGGGTGCGGGTAAAATGCCGGCCTAGCAGACAGCCTCAGGCGACGAAGAACTTATTTAAACTACTATATTTCGCGCGTTTCTCGCGTGATTTAACATTTAGCTGAAATCCCAAGTATCAACGCCTATGTTGTGGCCCCTCCCCCTCCATGGCGTCAGGCTAGCCGGCCAGCCAGCGCAGTGCGCTATGCCAGCACTCGGTGCAGTCCGACGCTTTTTATATACCCCCCGCCAGCGCCGCGCCGTGCGCGCGCGAGATAAGGCCGACGAGGTCGAGCAAATTGAGAGGGGAATATGCGAGGTGTGAAACTGCCAAGGTCAACGCAAGGAAACGATAGTACAAGGGTGGAGATGAAAAAAAAAAAAAAACGGCATTGCCGTATGGTAGAGGAACCCTTTGAACGGTCCCGTGCCGTCGCTATGGGTCGAAAGTGCTCAACACATTGTTGTTTTCGTTTCCCAAAGACCCTGCAAACCGCGAGATAGACAAGATGATTCAAACTTAGCGAGCAAACCGTATTTCGCCGAAAATTATAGGCCGCTCTTGCTACAGTGACTTGCTGCGGCCGGCCAGCGATTGATCCAAAATGGTGGTGCCAACTTATACGTGTCTCCACCCTTTTACGGCGGCGTAAATTGAGGCATTCAAGCCAAGAAAGGAGCAGGAGTGACAAGGCGGCTTTGAAAGACCTGATAAGCGGAGAGAGAAGATAAAGGGAGAGAGAACGACGCTGGAAAAAAAATAAACTTTGATCGAGGAGGCATGGAAAGCGGCTGTTCGGTAATCGCCGTAGGGTTTGCGTCGTATGTGTTCTCCGCGTTCGCCGGCGGCTCGACTAGGAGCTTCAATTCACGGTCCGCCTGCCACCTGAACTTCGACTTTTCGCAGTTGGCGCGATTGGCGTACTGCTGCCACGTGGGGCGGCAGCAGTATGGTGAACATGGGGAATCCCTAATGTTCCCTTATTAAATGCTGAGACACATCCACATAGAAACTGCGTACAGCTTCATTATTACAGGCGGACGTTCGTGCATAGGTTTCTACAAACCCATTAGCCTGTACCTGTTGCTAAGTTTTAGAACAATGGGCGCGACGTTTCGGTAAATTTGGGGAATTAGATTCATGTTTCATGCAATCTCTCTGTGAAATAAAATAACACTTTCCATGTCTTCTTTTTCCTTGATGCTTCCATAGCACCGAAAAATGCCCGGTGTTGAACACCGATGACGAATGCACATGTTCTTTTACACTTCGCTAAATGCCCGAATGCTTTCTTAACACTGCTAAGCTTACGTCGCTCCTTAAATAGAGTTCGATTATTGAACATGGCCAAATTGAAATTTCAGGGATGGCGTGTTTGGACCAAGAGATTCTTAGCACCCGCTGCTGTACCGCTGGCCTGACTGCCACCGAGATCATGTGCTGCGCGGCTGCTGGGCACTGATAGTTGAGATTGCGGTGGTTGAAGTGTAGTGAGGTTGTGGCTCAGTACTACAACGAAGTGCCAATATACCGTTCGGGTAAGGGAGCGTTCGGAAGATACAAATATCGCAGTGATAATTCCAAGTACAGTTGCACCCATCCAGTGCAGCCTTCTAGGTATGTGGGATATGACCTGGCGGACAAGCTAACCCTCCAAACTCGAGGATGTTGCAACAACGTGTAACGTTTCCTGATGAATTTCGTGTTTATTTATTTACTACTCTGTCATTGCGGCCCAGGCTTTCCTTTGACTGGTTGAGGTTTTTTCACCGGAGCGCATGCTATAACCAGGTTAACAAGGATGATGACTATTCCTGATAGACCTGGGCATTTCGTTGTACGCCCGGAAGAAACTGCGAGAACCACGGCGAATAATTTAAAGGGGGAACGGACAGGCTATGCAGCAGAGCGCTGGAGCCGTTTGCGGCGTTTTCTCATTCAGACTCGAACTGTTATACTGGAGAGCTGCGCGACCGTCATTTATAGACTGCCTGGATGAGGGCTTTTTGTTACACGACAGCCTGTCGCTGTTTTCCCGGAATAACGTGAAGGATACGGAATAACGTCGACGTATAATTTAAAGAGGGTCTGATGGTGAACGTACAGCTTTTGAGAATATCGCGGAAGCCATGTGTAGCGCTGCCTCGCTCTACAGAAAGCATTCAAACTGGCAGACTGCTGCTCTTCGCAGCAAAAGCGAAGCAGAAGCACCGAGAGAGAGCACACTCCAGCTCGTACCCTGACGACCAGCTTTGGCTGATGCAGAGAGGCCAAGAAGCCGGAAGTACTCAAAATGTGCTTGAATGAGGACTCTTCCCAGGGCTGACTGCTTTAGAGAGATGCTTATTTCTCCTCCACCTACCACCGAGTAAGGTAGGAAAGGTAGGCGAGTGGCTGTAAAAATTACACATTTCCTTTCGTGGAGAGCTTTCGTCGAAATCTTCGTTCTCAAATCACGTCACTGGGTGATCCCGCTGGCTGGACGGAACGAAAATTCGAAATAAAATACCGCTCAGAGAGAGCGGAAAGTCTGTGTGACTTTCGGTAAGCTATATGAAGCATGAAAACCCTTTCGCGTTCCCACTATAGGTGTCTGGTAAGAAATACGCACGAATGGCCCATTTCTGCTCGCGTACAGCTTTTATCTGAATCGGCGTGTTTTGAATTTGTTAAAAATAACTGATATAATAATACTTCACAGGAAACTTTCTTAAGGATTAGTGAAATAATGAAGCTCCACCAAAACTACGCATGTATTGAAGCGGTACCCACGTCGTTTCTGTTTCTCATTGCGCGTCAGGGACGTAGTTCGGGGACTCTAAAAGATGTCAGAAGACCCTCCCAAATTTTCCGAGCCCTGCATCGCCCCCCTTCCTTTTGACCTTGCTGTCCAATCTATTACATACCGCATTGATATAGAGAGCTCGAAACAGAAGATCAAAGTGACAAATAAAAATTACAGATTTTTATAGGTGCATGATATATTTTTTCTTTAAGATTTTAGCAACGGCAGATAACAACTCCCTAAAATATTTCACAAAATGCCACTGTCGTGCATGTAACTGGTTTTTCTCCGTATTGGCCAGCAGAAGAGGCTTTCCAGGCGATGCCGAAGATTCCTGTGTTGAAAAGTGAGCCTTTTTTTCTTCGGATGCACATCACACTCGCTAGATTAAATTGCGCGGAGTGTTGCAAACGGGCCGCGGAAGTGATGGGAGCCCCCTCGCCAAGCGAAAACAAGCCTGATGGAGATTAGAGCATTATTATCGCCGAAGCCACTTTCTTTGGTGGGCCGAAGTGAATGTACCGGTGGGAAGAAAACAGGGACAGGGGCCTTGAGGGGAAGTCACTTATAAAGGATAGCCCCCTTAGCATCAACGGTGTTCGGGGTTCGCTTCATCTATGTCTGATGCGATTTGTTTGCTGTCCACACGTCAAGTCCTTATACAGAAGTGACTAGCTCCTGAACGCATGGGACTGAGGCTTGCAGAAACTACAAACCTAGAGCCGCACATTGTTAGGGCAGATCACAGAGAAAGTTCGCTTGTTCTAACCGCTCCTAGTAGGATGCCTGCATCAAAACCAAGTTTTGTTTTTAAGTTCTTTTTCCTCTGGTATTCCGCAGTAAGCGTTTATTACATATCTGTATGTAGGCCACGCTGTACTGCATTTGTATTCACGCCCTGCTCCTTACACCCAATTTAGTTGCGGCAAAGCCTTTGTTAGAGGCATGCGAGCTCTGAAATAAGCTTCTGTGAGGCGGTTATAGCGTAAAGTTATGTCCGAAGGCATTCGCGTTCAAAAATTACAAAAAATGTTTTGGGTGTTAATAGCTTGTTAAGAAAGCTTCGTAATCATAGCGACGAAATTTTGTATTTAAATTGGTGGGGAGAAAATTAACTGCTCCTGATGTCACCATATGCAGGAGATGTTACCATGCAAGTTGGTGGAGCCCATATGGCCGTATGGCAATGCGATGCACCTTCAAATCATTATTCGACTATTGCGCGGTGTCGTGTTCATTACGTTGACACTACGGATGGCATCGCGTTCTTCTTCTGTGATGCATTGCAAGCTTTCGCTGCGCGGGAACCTTCCTAGGGAGGCGGTACGTTGGGGAGGAATTTTTAAAAGCAGAGCTGTTTAGGCTTTTGTTTCACCGTATAGCGCTACCAGAAAAAAAAATGCGAAGAAAAAAGACCGAGTGCACAAGAGCGTGTGCCCCGTGAGGAGCTCCCGCCACGTCAGCCAGGCTTGAACGGGGGGTTGCGCACCGTGGGGAGCTCGCAAAAAATGCCAAGAAAAGTAACCGAGCGCACTAGAGCTTGTGCCCTCGTAACGATCGCCCAGGTGTGGGCCAGCTCGACCTTCGAGAACCCTCTGCCCAGAGTTCGTGGCGTTCATATCATGTGCGTACTTCTCCTCGACAGCTCACGTGTCATTCGCGTCTCAGGGGAGGAGCACAGACGCCGATTATACGCTACAGACGCCGAGTTCGCGAAGCCGGTTGCCGCGGGTTCTAGCGGGTGCTAACGCGGTCCGCTTTGCCAGAGATGTGAAACCTGTGGACAAAACGATGCGGGCCAGCCCAGTCATGGAGAACTTCCAGCGTAAAGTTCGGAAATCTGTGTGAGGCTGCAAGCGCCGTGTCTCCGGCTACGGAAGAGGTGCCGCCAGCTCTGCTGTTTGTCCACACTCTCACCACTAGTTCAAGCTGTGCGACTATTTTCTAAGAGCTGGAAAGAAAATATTAAATCCGAAAGGCTTGGGCCTTTCATGAGACGAAAAACTGCGTTCTGAGAGGCGGATGTAATCAAAATTCCACGAGAGCGCGTTAAATACAGCGAGGAGAAACAAAACACACAAAACAGAAAACCACTGTGATTGCACTTGTGTCTCCATAGCCCACCAGCGAAGCAGTCCGTCAGAGTGGTGTTCATCGGACCTTTCTGAGTGATTCCCGCCGTGTATAGGGACAGAAAGCGCTTCGGTGACAAGGAGTTCCGCGAGTTTCCCACTTTATGTGTCGGCTTGGCGCGCATGACTACGCAACTACGCGTACAAGGTTCAAGCGCACGAGGTGTACAATGCACCTGCAGGGAGAGCCAAGCCATGGGAACATCGCGGTGTACTCCAAGGGTTCGTCTCCCAAATAACGTACGCAAACACGATGTAGCAGTACACAAGTATTTCCCCTGTGTCGCGAAAGATGGCATAAAAATTTCGCATTCAAGCCACGTAAGCAGACTTCTAAGCCATGTCAGCAGCGAAAATTACCAGTGCAAAAAATGCTTTCGTTGCTTTGTTGCAAATCATTTCCCGACCCTGTTTGTCTGCTATTAAACATGCTGTGAACCTAGTTTATAGGCACGTGGACATGACACGCGTGGCCACATTCGCGCCATGATGAATCAATGCAACTAACTCTCACAAAGTATAACGGACAAACCTCCGCATTCCTTGCGACGTTAAACTGTCCCTCGTTTTGAACTTTAATTTGTGGATTCCTGTCATAAGCAGGGCTGCCCGGGTTCAAAATGCACGTCGACAAACATTTGTATGCTAATTACTTCGGGAACAACCAGGCACGTCAAATGGGCGTCAAAGGCCGCGTGGAAGGGGCTAGCCGCTTTCACTTCTCAGTTCGCGTCCTCCCCTTTCGGTCTTCGAAAATGGAAAAAATAATCCCCGCGACGTGCATGTTTTATTATGCCGCCACCGCTGGTCCCAGCTGAAGCATTCTAGCCTGGAGATCGATTCTGGAACTCGCGATCGTAACCGCGCACAAAGGACAGAATTTAGTGTCTTACACAACAGGGAGTGCAGAGTGAACGAAGCGCCGAGGCTGCAACAGATACAAGGAAAGGGGCAAAATTAATTTTGGAACGCCCATAGCTCCCAGCCGTCATTCCGCATCATTGTAATAGAAAGATGGCGCTGCGAGGGTTTGCGGCGGCATCTCCAGCGCTTGGCACCGTGGGAGGGTGAAGCCAAGGCTCCCGCCCATAAACTGTGCGAGATCCTTAAAGTTTGGAGGAACGGACCCGTTTGCTTGCTGTGAGGGATGTATTTGAGCGCTATGTTTATCTAAGTCACCCTGCCGCGGTAGGGTTTGGCATGCCAATCGGCACGTTGACAAATTGCTGGTTTGTGCGGCGGTTCTCATAAATACGTCGCGCCGTGCTGCGTCCGCCCCCTCTCGGTTAGAGCGCTAAGTAGTAGTGACGTTTAGGCAAAAAAAGACCGCGTCCTCGTTTATAGCGCTTTGAAACCACGGAGAAAGTGGACTGGAGTTTTTGGTGGGGTTGTTGGCAAGGAGTTGAGAAGAGTGTCAGAAGGCAATGCAGTCGGGACCACAAAAATATGTACCAAAATTGCTGAGCGCACTAATGAATCAATGGAAATGATAGCCCATCAATTCTTTTTATCATTACTTTAGCAATACACGTGCACGTCGGAGAAATTTTATCTTCGCGTTACCAACAGAGCGAGTGATAGAAAACAGGAGAACGACAGAGTGGCGATACCACGTGGAAAGAAGAAAGCTGGCTTAGAGATCCGGGAGCAACGTTAGGGACGTTGCCAGAGTGACGTTAAGTCATAGCGTGGAGCGCCAGTTGCCGCCGTCTCTGCTGGTCTAGTAACTCACATGGCCGTTTGTACGTGCGTTTATAATGGAGTCTGGAGAGAGTGTCGGTGGAAAGAACAGGAAGCAACGGAAATTACGCTAACAAAAGGCCAACAATACTGCAGGTCAACAAAGAGAGCGACAGTTACCCAATGCCACTGCTAAAATGAGAAGACGTAACAAGGCTAGTGAGAAGACTAAAGTGAGAAGACTAGTTGGACGGTTAGAACGCTAAGCGCTGTTGGCACGGTGTACGAGGGACGTGTGGCGAACGTGCCATTGCGACTTCGAAAGCTGGAGCGGGTGCGCGTAGCGGGCCGAGCATCAATTTCGCGAGGGATAGGGACAAGATGACTTCGCGTTCTTAAACAATGGACCAATGAATCTTCTAATAATATTTTGTTACGTAATATGAAGCATGCTTTAAATATCGTAATGCACGTCTCGGTATATTAGATGCCGTTTCTCACGTACCTGGGACCAGGGCTTTTCGCAACAGAGGAGGACGGGTGGTTGCCCAACCATTACGGCGTTAAAACCATGCCCAGCCATCAAGGTCGTTAAAATGGAAGCCCACTCACTCACTCACTCACTCACTCACTCACTCACTCACTCACTCACTCACTCACTCACTCACTCACTCACTCACTCACTCACTCACTCACTCACTCACTCACTCACTCACTCACTCACTCACTCACTCACTCACTCACTCACTCACTCACTCACTCACTCACTCACTCACTCACTCACTCACTAACCTACTCACTCAGTGGCAATGCTTACTGCGGGAAAAGACGCGGCAGTTATGGTATCCTCTTTGATCTGCTAAAATTAGGCTTCGGGCTGATAGGAGGTGAGGGCTCCGAAATATTTTAAAGCTGCTGATTTTAACGTCGGCGAAATCGGGTCCCACGGGGATTTCTGTTTTTCTCTTTCATGGCAAAAACGGAGGCCGTGGCCGGGCACCGGAATCGATTCCACGTCGTGTGCTTCAGCTGCAAGGACACATACCCTGAGTCACTGCTGCGTGCGTTTATCAACATTGGAGACCACGTAGGCACATACCAGATAAAATATTTACAAACAATATTTTTGACCTTGCAGCAGTACAAACTGTAGACAGGGTTTCTCGAGTACAGAGATATGAATTTCGTGTAGGGATTATAATGCCCACGCTTTCTATATCCACTGTCCACAGCTGGTATCTATGAACCCAGAAATTGTAGTTCGCATGTGCTAATTTACATAGCGAAGCTGTACAAGTCTAAACCCGCAGTTCTCGCTCACGTGTGGGATGAAAAAAATTGGCTCCAAACCACGCTGTGAAGGTTTAAACGACACCCACAACAATTGCCTATGCGACATAACTTGAATTCACACAAGTTGCTCTACAAACAGTGAAACCAGAGACTTTGCCAGCCGTTACCTTAAATTCGCGTGGCAGCATCCCGAACGTAGGACCGTAGGCCACGGCCGTGCTAGAGTGGCGGACGCCGCCGCTGTCGCTCGGCCATGCGTCGGCAGAAAGCAAACGGAGAGGAGCGTCTTTGGAAGGGTGAGACAGCGGAACCTAGCCATCCTGATGTGCTAGTTCGGAGCTACACCACCGCGCGACACAAACGCAGACACCGAAACAATACGGCGTGTGAGCTTAGTGATTCCCATTTATACAGATTAAAACGAGTTAGTTTAGTAAGTTTGAGAATTGAGAGAATGCTGAGGGAACTTTTAGAATCGCTATTTGTCAGAACCAGTTGCTGCTTTCGTCTTTTGTAATACCTCTGAAAACATAACCGAATCATTCCATCTATTTAGAAAACGTAGTCCCATTCGTGGCCAGCAGTGCGCAAAAGATAGCGTTTATCTAACGGCCAGATGTCTGTATGTGGTCTCTACATTTTGTTTTCCCACCCTGCAAACCAATCCTCAACGTAGCTTTGCCGTCCGACCACTTTATTCCGTCATGTCCGGGTTACCCAGGAGGTGGAGTCGAACAAGTTGGTGCGAAGTAAGTGCACAATGGACGTGAATCTGCGCCAAAACAGGCCCAAAACAACCGTCCCTAAAGAAGACGACAAAACCGTACAGCCGACGCACCCGCCGGCTAGAGCGGACCTCCGCGACAGAAACTCCGCTGCTGCTGATGATGATGATTGCTATTGGTGTCCCCTTTGTAGCGGGGTGATGACGTGTCATCTTACCAAAAAGGACTGATATACCTATGTTTTATACTCTTGGTTTAATACTAGCGCTGCTAAGGGCAGGCACGAAAACGTATTAACCACAAACTACTTTTTTTTTCCTGTTACAGATGGTAACTGTCCTAGGCAATATTCCTCTCTCTGCTTTTCGTCCACCAGCATTCTAATCTTCTCTTCATCACCTCGACAGCGTTGAAATTAACTTCGTCTGTGCTACCCTTAAATCCTAGGTCTTCTGGAAACCGAATATTTCCCTCGTGACGATTTGGATAGATGCCCTCGCATTCTAACACTATGTGCCGCATAGTTTCTGTTTCGTTTCCGCAGACCACGCATAGCCCATCATTTTGTGAATACTTCCCCAGAAAGCTTTTAGTTCGCAAGCAACCTGCTCTAGCCTCAAAAAGCCAAGCACTGCTCTGGGAATTATCGTAGAAATTTTCCTTTCTGATATCCAATTTCTTAGCCCTGTGCATTTCAAGCAATATTTTAGCTTGCATTTTTTCTCTCCATTCATCCGTTTATCTGGGTAAATTCGCCGCGCTATCTACCGTGTGCTCCGGAGGTGAAACCCTCCTCCATGAAATGTTAAGGCTTTTCACTAAATCATAACTCGGCGTTCGTCTTGCAGTAGGCAAGGATACGTTAATGACGATGATGATAATGAGTCTGATAGCGATGAAGACGACGCCGATGATGATGATGGCCGACTTTGGCGGCTTTCAAGACGGAGACGCACGAACGGCTGCCAGATTTCGCGCAATTCGATGTCGAGCTAGTAGTGCTGGCTTTGAAGGGCGGGAACAACATGTTTGGAATATCAGTGCACCTGAAGAGAGGTAAACACAACGTATGGAGGGATAAAAGATTTCTACTCCAGCTGAGGCTAGTTGTTAAAAAAAAGAGCTAGCCAAGTGCCGACGGCTTCACGGAGGCTCATTTCGTAATCTGGGTTATGCCGCAAACAGATTGCACCTTGACCGCCAAAACCCAAATTTGCTTTTTGTGTGTCTCTTAGAGGATGTGTAAAAATTACCCTGAACAATTCTCCTATGTACCCGTGCTAATTCAGCGAGTTTCGCACTCTATTTCCCAAATATTTTAGAAGTATGTGTTTGCCATAATCATTATCCTACGCCGCAGAACGAAGCCGAAATATAATCTGGTAACGCTGCGACTTCGTCAAACTTAGCTTTGCCCATGACTTCCCATGACACAAGAGAGCCCCATCCCACAAGGAGCGAGGGAGCTCAATGATGCACCCATGCCGTTTAGGTGGCCCAGATGAAAGGAACCGCCCTGACGATCTCCTAATTAATTCACGTGAGAGTACGCTCTCAAAGCCTCCTTCACCAAAACGGCAGCATGAGCTGCTTCCGCGCGGTCCGCCGGTACACGCGCTGTTCCGCCCTTTTCGCGTCGAGAGGTGAGACATCTCAACGAACAAAATTAGGACGGACATATCTAGAAAGGAGCGGCACCTCCGGTGCTAATTGGGTGCGCCTATTCGTAGATTCTGAACGTGGTATAATAAAGGAAAATAAATATTCAGTTTTTTTTCAAAGGGGAGAAGTGCGGTGTAGTGACTGCATAAAGCAAAAGTTTAATCAAGAAGACCTACTTCCGCAACTGGGCTGCGTTGTTCCTTTTGATCTTATTCATACCGGCGCCCATAAGGCGGTATACACTCCAATTCGCCGTAGGGGGTCTTCACCATAATGCGCCAGTATAACCAATCGTTGTCGCCTTTTGTGCGAATTCGGCGAATTACGAAGGTCAACATATGCTTTGACTAAAAAAAGAAACTTAAAACCCCTCGGTCTTACGACATCGGTGGTTGAAAGGCAAAGCTTTCTTGCGTGCGAAAATCAATTAGCTAAGTGCCAAAGTGAAAGCCTGGGCAATCGAAGTCCAAGTGTCAACAATCAAAGTCCACTCCGCCTGAGAGTCGAAGTCCAAAGGTCAACGATCTAAGTGAAAACTGCCTGCTACTCAAAGTTCAACCTCACACGACAGAAAACGAATCATCATCTTGTGCCCTCGTACTGTGTATATATGGCTCTCCTGCAGTGCGTTTTAGGTAGCGACACCACCACCAGTGAAACAAAGAAAGCTCCACATTAAAATAAACATGTGCGCTGGGACAACACTCAGGGCGTGCAAGGCGTTTTGCATTGCGCAATGTCCCAGCGCACACGCCCCTTTCCACTGAAATTGAATGGTTCTGCGACTTTATTCGTCGAATTTGCACATTAGGCCAGTTCGATTAGTAATTCTGGAGTGTCGTCGCAAAGACGCCTTACGGCGACATCTTGTAAGATGTAGTAATGTAGACGATTGTAGTAAAGCAGGCAATGCCTGTAACCGCGTTGCAATTGCGTTGCTATTTGGTGAAAGTAAGTTTTTAACACGGTTTGAGTTAAGCATACAGCAGGAGTAACTGCGAACGACGTCACCACTGGAAGCACAAAGGAGAACGAAGAGTGCGCGAGAAGATTTATTTCTGAGGCTTGTTATTGACAAGTAGACTCTTCACCACTGCACTCCAGAATGACCAATCGAAGCGGCTGAGCGTGAGAATTCGGCGAACAACGAGCACCCGAATAAAATTAGACTGCAGAAATTAATACGCTCAAGCAAAACAAACATGTAAGGCGCGACTGGTGTTTTGCATTGCGCCGTGTCCTAGAACAGATGCTATGTTTTACATTGATTACTCGGCGTCTTCATTCACCGAATTCGCACATTCGGCAACTCCCGTGGGTCATTCTAGAGCGTTGTGTTTTAGACGGCCTGTGGGCACGTCTTAAAGTGTACCAAGGCCCCAATAAAAAGCTTTTTTTTTTGTTTTCGAAAAATTCTAATTTTCGCAAAATTCGCGTCTAAAACAGTACGCAAACCCTTACATGCGAAACTATAGAGGAAATATTAGGCTGCACCCAGAAATTACACTTTTCCTGTCAGCTCAGGAAGCTCGCCCAGATTCACCTAAGCTGAAATTGCCTAAAGCAAATTTAATTGTAAGCAGTAGTATAGTAGAAGGCAAATAAGCTGCATCACCATTGTTTACACAAGTAGCAGTGCAGAATCTTTGCTGGAAAAAGAAGACCACTGGTCACGCTGTTGGGAAGGGATGAGGAGGGGAGGGAGGGAAAGAGAAAAAACAAATGCGGGTAGCTTCTTAAGACTAAGTTCTCTGAATGATTGTGCCAGTTATGGTACCTGCAGTTAATTGGCCAGTTCAGGGTATCAGAAGTAGAAGGGGCAGTTAGGTACAGGTTCGGCGGGGCGACACGGCTACATCCAGTGGAGGACTCATCGAGAGACGGAGAAGTAACATTTATTTAAACAGCTCCCCCTTATGGGGCGACGGCGCCGGCGGCCCACAGTCTTCGATCTAAAGCGTCCAAAGTGTTTTGCCCAACTGCTGCTATGTCGCCGCCAGTTATTCCCTCTGAGAGAACAGGCAGTTTACGCGTTGCGCTAATGTTTGGTGGAACATTAGAGTAACGCATGAGCTGTCGATTCGCACAGAGGGAATAACTAACTTGCGGCGACCTAGCAGTATTGTGGCAAAGGACTTGGCATATTTAAAATCGAAGAGCATGCCTCGCTTGCTTCCCCACTGCTCAAGGTAGGATTATGGAAGGCCTCTGTGCTGGGAAAGCATTTCACCAAACTTCCCGCAACATACGTGCCACAGTGCAGCAGCACACATGGTGCAGCAAAACCTCCCATTGTAATAGAAGTGAAAGTGGCAAAAGTGCCAGTGTGCATTCTGTTTCCTGTGGTCTGTTCTGTGTCTCTTCAAGTGCTAGAGAAGTTCGCGATTCTTTTTCGTTTTTTTCACGAATTCTTTGTGACGAGGGAACAAAAAAAAAACGTATCTTTTTGGCTTTTATCGGCGCTTTCTGAATTTCATTGGGCGTGAGGCTGTCGGTCAGTCAGGTGAGGGGGTGAAAGGTAAACAAAAAGGGCTGAAAAAGAAACAACAACTCCTGACCGATATGCCCAAATCTTCCAACAGCCTTCTTGTCCACTATTTCTGTTTCCACACTTCTGAGTGGCTACGTTCTGGCCATACCAAACGGTATTCGGGGGACAGTCGGCTAGCTTATATCCGGAAGAAATTGACGCGAATGGAGGAGTGACGCCATTGCTTATGTATGCTGAGACAGCGTATCGCGCATGGTGCACTGAAAATGTGGTTCTAGTGGATACAACGGGGCAGCGCGCTACAGAAACTAAGCAACATTAGCTCCGACTGTTTTCGTTCAATCACTGAGCCTTGGTATCATTTTCAAAGCATGGGGGCCGCAAACGTGCACCCCACGCCCCGTTCACAACATGACAGGGTCCCAAGAAACACAGTTTTAATAACACACGCAGTGTTTAGTAACCGTTGATTCAGTTCTTGGTTATAGAAAGCTGGGAAGAATAGTACACATAAAGAAACGTTGCGCGTGCACATGCACGCCATGTGTATGTATGTATGTATGTATGTATGTATGTATGTATGTATGTATGTATGTATGTATGTATGTATGTATGTATGTATGTAAGTTGTAGTTGTATGTATGTATGTATGTATATGTATGTTGTATGTATGTATGTATGTATGTATGTATGTAGAAATAATACTTTGGAGAAGGTAGCGGCCTCAGACCTCTGCCAACGTTTCGACAAGGAGACTTGTCTTTTTCAAGGCATCAGGGTTCATCTCTGGCACACTGTTTTATAGATACAGATTGAGTTGGAGAGAAAGGGGGGACGTTGTTAAAGCGGGGCCGGAAGGAGGACAGCAGAGTGGGTCAATGGTCGGTTGAAAGGAGCGAAATAGTGAGAGAGAAAGGGAGGTGTGGTTATTGTTAAGGACCCCGCAGTAGAGAAAGAGGGAAGACTACGCGAGAGTCGGAGAAAACAGGGGGGAACGGCTTAAGCTGGGCTGCGGTGGGGCCGGGCGACCTCAAAGGAGGCTTCCGGGAAGATCGGGGACGAGAGGGGCGTCTTGGGGGTGCAATTACAAGGTTACTGAACTGTGTGCAAGAGAGAAAACTCGTAAACAGCAACAGCCCAAACAGTTTGAAGAATTCCGACTGCGGAGGTCAGTGTTCACAGAAGAATAAAATGATAAAAGAATAGAAGGAGTAGAAGAATAGAGTTTTCTCTCTTGCACACAGTTCAGTAACCTTGTAATTGCACCCCCAAGACGCCCCTGTCGTCCCCGATCTTCCCGGAAGCCTCCTTTGAGGTCGCCCGGCCCCACCGCAGCCCAGCTTAAGCCGTTCCCCCCTGTTTTCTCCGACTCTCGCGTAGTCTTCCCTCTTTCTCTACTGCGGGGTCCTGTAACAAGAACCACACCTCCCTTTCTCTCTCACTATTTCGCTCCTTTCAACCGACCGTTGACCCACTCTGCTGTCCTCCTTCCGGCACCGCTTTTAACAACGTCCCCCCTTTCTCTCCAACTCAATCTGTATCTATAAAACAGTGTGCCAGAGATGAACCCTGATGCCTTGAAAAAGACAAGTCTCCTTGTCGAAACGTTGGCAGAGGTCTGAGGCCGCTACCTTCTCCAAAGTATTATTTCTATCTGGTGACCATCTTCAAAGCCCTCTCGTTCCCTGTATGTATGTATGTATGTATGTATGTATGTATGTATGTATGTATGTATGTATGTATGTATGTATATGTAGTATGTATGTATGTATGTATGTATGTATGTATGTATGTATGTATGTATGTATGTATGTATGTATGTATGTATGTATGTATGTATGTATGTATGTATGTATGTATGTAGCTCAAAATTCGAAACACCCTCTTACTTTTTGTTTATACACCCAATCGTGCCTGGGGAAAGAAAAAAGTCTGTTCAAAACCTTCACGTTGGTAGAGACACCACTGTGTTCATTGTGCACACTACTTCCCCCGTTAACAAACTCGAGTACAACAAAAAAATGCATGCCTCCACCTCGCTTAAAAGCGATGGAGATTGGAACGGTGATTGAAGGAAAAAGAAAACACCATGGTTGTGCGGTGATTAAGCCTCCAGGAAGAGATTCAATAGAAAGCTACAATACCACACTTGGATTAACTTTGGGCCACTCCTGAGTTATTGCAGTCTTCTTTAGATGGCGGAAACGTGAAGTCCTGATGTTGAAGCTCTGCGGCGTGAACAAAAGCCAGCGCCTTTGGACAGCTCCAGCAACATGGAAGCGCCCAAGGAAAGCCGGCATATAAAAGTATATATAATATGAAGCGGGCGACTTACCGGTGGCCGGGATTATGATCTCGGGTGGCCTCAGCGTGAAGCCGTTTTCTTTCATTCACTTGAAACAGAATGAACGGTGAAGGGAAATGTAAACATGTTCCTGTTTCTTTTTTAAAATTGAAGTTGACTAATCCATGTTATAAGCTTTTTCGCCCGATTTACGTGCTGTTTCTAAGCCAAAATAGTGTGTCTTAGTAAGATTGGTGTTTCCTTTGTACCGTCCTCCTGTGTAACCCCGACAACCTCGCCGGTTTCGAAGGACCGTGCAACAGCCCTGTCCTCTGAAGACGCATAATATAACATCCCGGCTCCGACTTGAGTCTCTAGACAAAGCTTACACACAATCTCTCTCTCTCTCTTGTGTCATATTTCGTGTTGTTTTTTATGAAGACTCGTTCACAAGTCCGCCACACTATCTTTAAATAAACTATTTGTAAAAAAACAATACGCGTAGGTAAAAAGAAATGAATTTATCGGCTAAATTTCGGCGATATAACTTCAACCAAACAGCGAGACAAAAGCCGCGCAATGTTGTAGCCGAAGTTCTGAAATGGGTGTGATCACCGCCTGGAGCCATCTCTTATCATCTTAGCGGACTTCGCGCTCGTTGGCCTTTGGTGCGATTGCTCAATTTGACAACACCAAGGTGGTTGTATAAAACTTCTGGAGTGGAGGCCGCCCATAGCGGGCAATGCGGGGAGGTGAAGCTGGGCGAACCGGTCGGCGGCCATATTGCCGTGGGCTGAAAAGGCGCTGAGCCGGCAGGGACGTTGAAGTGCGGTCGTGTTTTTTTGGCTTTACAAGGGAGAAAACGATGGGTAAGCTGGTTTATCGATTACGATATTTGAGGGCAGCCTGAATTTTGCCTTACGCGGAAGGTATTGACGTAAGATATGGTTCAAGCAGCGAGTTCGCGTGTGTATATCTTACGGTGGTGAACAGAGCTGTCGCCGCGGGAAAACGCGTAGCGCTTGGCTAAAGACACCACCCCTGCTTTTATTTAAATAAACGTTTATTCTGTATAACTAAGGCTACAGGTCGTCCCCCTTAACATTAAAATTACCTCATGTTGCACGCCATGGCAAGAGATCCCGGAATATAAGGTTACTATTGGCCGTGATTTCACGCTGAAAGTGCAGGACACGCGACAGCGCTGTTGTTTGACGCTTGTTTCTTTTATCGGCATTGCGTGGATTAATGAATGCTTATTCATTAATGATTAATGAATAATAACGCAGCTCTCACACCCAAGCAAGCTCTGTAGACATAGTTTAGCGGTTCTAATACTTTTTAGGCAGTACTGCAAGCAATCGTTGTGTGTACTGCACATGCACGTTTTCTGGTTTAAACAACATGGGCAGTTTTGCCCCTGCCGAAAAGACCAAATTAAGCACGAGCTTTTGATTGATTGATTGATTGATTGATTGATTGATTGATTGAGTTTAACGCGCCGGCGCAACGCAGGCGACGAGGCGCGCCGTAGTGGAGGGCTCCGGATTAATTTTGACCACCTGGGGATCTTTAACGTGCGCCGAAATCTCGTACACACAAGCGTTTTCGCTTTTTCCCTTCATCAGAAAAGCCGCCGCCGCGGCCTGGAATCGAACTCGCGTTCTAGTGATGAGCAGCACAATGCCCTAGCTACTGAGCCACCACGGCGGGTCTATCGCTTTTCCAATCGTATTTTGCAAGATGGATTAGGCACACACTGAAGCTCATAAAAGCAGGTTTTTTTTTATTTCGTGTTCACTTTACAGAAAGCATGATCATCACAGGTACATTTCTCACTCGCACGAACTTTCTTTATTTTTCAAATCCAGAAGGTTACCCAATTGAATGCACGACTACATTAACCGCACATGTCCGCAGGATAGTGCGTGCTATTGATAAGAAAATCACGCGCACGAAGAAGGCGGGAGAGCAGTGCGGGGCAACAGACTTCTACGAAACAGCGCTAACGAGAAGCGTCTGAGTATTCACGTAGGGCCGGATGAAAATGAAATATATTAAACAAGAGTGACTTGATTTTTTACGGTAACTGTCTGAGCAATACTCTGTATTTAAATTAGCGCGGAAAAGCAATTTGCGGCCCACCTATTTACAAACATGTGATTTCGCGCAGTCACGTGATGACTACAGGACAACCACAACTACGAGAGAAAACATTCGCATATCTGCGTAAACAAGCCCGTACGGTATGCTCAGTAAGGGGACGTTAGGTGCTACGGTGAATTTTCCCTTTACATCACGCAAAAACAGCGGGCAAGTATGCACTTATAACGTTATAATACTACTGATACCCTCGAGACCCCAAAAAAACAGAGACCCTCAGTACTTCAGACCCTCAGACACCAGAGACCCTCAGACACTCAGGAAAGGTGATCCCCGACGTCTTCATCGCACTATTAGGGCAGCCGAACGCGACGCACAAGCAGACCATTTCTGCATTCTACACCTTTGGATCATCCATCCGCGAACGACGATCGAACGAACACGAGTTCTGCTCTTTGGCAAGAGAGGACTCGGAAGAACGACACATGGGGAAGAAAAAAAATGCCATTGTGTCTTCTGTTTATTTTAGTTGTCTGCGCCCAAGAATGTAAATAATTAGCAGATGTGTGCGGCCACCGGCGCAGGCACAAGAGACGTGCGTAGCGCTTAACTAGAAACACGAAGAGGGGAGCATAACCGAAACCACATGCGTCGAAATGAAAGCGTGCAAGAAAAGGTCGGTGCGGTTAAAGCTAGCCGCATAAGAAAATCAACTTGAAAAACAAGACAAAACAAAACAAAAAAAAAGAACGGAAGCAAAAATATAACGCAAGCCGCCGCAAAAACAAGTACATGATGCGACGGGAGCAATGCGTCTGCTACGACGGAGCGAGTTTTCTGCCCACGGCAAGATGGCGGCTGTCGGCGTCAGTTTTTCAGCGCCGTCTCCACTCCAGAAGTTTTATACAACCTCCTTGGACAACACATACCAATGCTCTTTTCATGTCAACCAATGAACTAAGGCTCTACAGGCAAAAGCGGAATGGTGAAAGAAAAGCTTCGTTTCGATAGGATTTCTTATTGTCACCCATATTATGCACTAGGAAACTTACGCAACGTTTTATTTTTTATTGTATAATGGAGTTCGGCTATATTTATTTACATGCCCTAAGGACCCGAGCGGGCAATACATAGGGGAGGATTTGGAGGACATGAAATGAGCGCATTATGCGTGCAGAAGACACTTAATGTTGCTAGAGGTCATTATATAAAGATAAAATGGATAAGCGCAGGAAAACTTCGAACAGGAGGTAGAAACGACGATTGTTGCCAACGTTTCAGCAAAGAGACTTGCTTCGTACGACGCAGGCAAGTCTCATTGCTGAAACGTTGGCAACAATCGTGGTTTTTACCTTGTTCGATATATATATATATAATATATATATAATATATATTATAATATATATAACGGTAGAGGAACACGAAAAGAAACTTCGAACAGGTAAAAACCAGGTTGTTGCAACAGTTTCAACAGAGACTTGCCGTCAGGGCAGCCCTCGCCTGGCTGGCACGCTATATAGGCTAGGTCCCAGGTGAGAGGAAGACGGAAGTGGAATGGGAGATAGGGGCGAAAAAATTGATGTTCCGGAAGTCGGTAGAAAGTCACAAAAACGGAAAAAAACGCCCACGGCTACGACAGCAGAACGCCGGAAGCAGACACAGGCAGTGAGAGGAGTCCTTAAAGACACATCTGCAAGCCTCAGCAAAAGAAGAGGACAGAAGGGGGAAAAACACACACAAAAAACAAAACAGCAAACACACACACACACAACACACACACACCACACACACACACACCACACACACACACACACACCACACACACACACACACACACACACACACACACACACACACCCACACACACACACACACACACACACAACACACACACACACACACCCACACACACACACACACACACACACCACACACACACAAAAACAGCAATAACCGCACAACTGAAATGGCACGTGTCGCCAACAGCAACATTCCTGGAACAGGCCTTTCCTGAAACTCAAAAACGAAAAGATGAAGTTAGAGGGGCGTACGGGGCACAATACAAAGCAGAGAAAAAAATAGACACAAAAAACAGAAATTGGAAGTACAGAGAAAAGGTTGGAGGGATGCCTGCGCGTACTAAACTGCAAGCTAAGGAATGAAAACAAAAGGAATTAGTTGACCAGGTAAAGAGCAGAGGGAGGGTCATACTCTTTGGATAACGTAAATGCAAGACAGTGCATAATCCTGTATTCCCTGTGAATATCGCAAGGATTCCAAGTTGCCCCTAGACGCATTAATTCGAGCAGGTTCCATGGATTTGAATTTGTGAATTAAATAGGATTCTCGGTATTTTCTGTCCCTTTGAGACTTAAAGTTCAGTTGTATTCTCTTTCCCTAGGACACTTAAAGTTTGACTGAAGTTTGACTAAACTTGAAGTCTCGGAGGCTCATAAGTCTCGAAGTAGTCAAACTATTTACGCGAGTGATCCCGAACGTGCCGCAATTACGAAGTGCTAATCCTTATCGTGCCTAATGAAATAGACTAGGACAAAGGAAGCAACAAAAAAGAAGAACAAGCCGACTGAAATAGAGACCAGAGGAAGGCCCTGTGGGAGAATGACTCCCAGCTACACTGTCCGCCAATTTGCCGATACTCTATCAAAGTCGATCCCGTGTGAGCGCCGACACAAGCTCGAATGGGGTATGGTTTGAACTGTTCCAGGGCAGGCTCTGAGACCGATAGATAATCAACGCGGAGACAAACTTCCTTTGAACACAATTATGTGCCCGGTATAGCGGCAGTAGCACAGTTTTCACGACGTCTATAAACACTGCGATACAACGTGATTTTATACTTCTATTTTATTTGACGTGTCAAAATGTAAGTCGTTAGATGAAGCTGCTGACTTCCAAAAGTTTTGGTAAGATTCTGTGGTTAATGTACTCTATCTTCAGCCAGCAACCGTTCGTTATGCCAAGTTGGTCTGATCTATACCCGGGTCGAAGCTGTCCTAATGGTAAATTCGGGGAGAACTGGGAAATGTGTAATAAAGACGTTAAAGAAAGCATCACGAAGGTCTAGCTCTAAAAAATACCAGAAAAAAAAAACAATACAAAACCTATAGCGAGAGAACCTACAATAGTTGATTCTACTGGAGAGCAAAAACCTAGGCATGTTCAAAGATGAAATAAGGCAGATAAAGCCCGAACTCGCGGTTGTCGATCTAGACCACTATAGCGGAGTGCTAGCGCGCGCGAGGGTGGAACATTTGACAATCGGGGAGGCACCCACAAAACGGGCATTAGGAATAGAAAAGACGCAAGCCCGATGGATTTTGATTAAAGAAATAGAAACGAGCGGTTATGGAACTTCAGATAAAACGGAGGTGGAGCGCGCGTTTTTCGACCACTATCAGGCACTCATAGCTTTCAAAGAGGTTGACGTAGAAAATTCAAGAAAGACTTTTTCGGCGCGTTGCCTCGCTTGGATGACAAAACAAAAGAATGGCCCGAACAGCACTTCTCGACCGAGGAAGTTAAGTGTGCCATCAAAAACCTGAATCCGGGCAAGTCGTCGGGACCTGACGGACTTGATGCGGCGTTTTATATACAGCTGAAATCTATTATATCTCCTGTTACTGTCGTCATGTACAAGGAAGCCTGCAATATTGACGCGCTTCCACCGTCTTTTTCTACCTCTCCTACAATATTGATTGTGAAAACAGACAACATGCAAACATTACGGGATGTTAAGGCATACCGACCAATATCGCTAACAAATGTTGATTACAAAATTTGCGTGAAGGTTCTGGGGAAGAGGTTACAAATTGTAATTTATCAAATTGTTGGTTCACACCAGACGTGTGGCTTCAGGGGTCGGAACGTATTTACAAATATCCACAAGGCGAGTTGCGCGCTGCAATGTTGTCATGCAATGCACGTGGGTGTGGCGATTCTCCAGCTCAACCAGGAGGAAGCTTTTGACTGCGTCTCTCACAAGATCCTCTTTCATATTTTTGAGTGCATCAACATTGGTTCTGTTTTTACACAGGGAGTGGCGCTGGCGTACCCGAACTGCACTACACGGTTGATAGTGAATGAGAAATTGGGAGCGGCCATCGATGTGCAGCGTTCGGTACACCAGGGCTGCCCCCTCCGCCCTCTTTGGTTTTGTGTATACATTGAAGCTATGTGCGAGGTAAAATCGCTCGCCTATGCTTACGACATTGCCGTTGTTTGTTCGAACAAAGAAAGGGTAAGGTTCGCTGTGGAAACAGAGAAACGTTTTGGCAAGGTTCTGGGGAGTCTGGTGAATTGGGGAAAATGCCTGGGGTTTTGGCACGGTGAATGCCTGTCAACGCCAGCGACTTTTGCTGATTGTAA
Source organism: Haemaphysalis longicornis (assembly GCA_013339765.2). NCBI lineage: Eukaryota > Metazoa > Arthropoda > Arachnida > Ixodida > Ixodidae > Haemaphysalis > Haemaphysalis longicornis. The sequence goes on from CM023450.1 coordinate 180,280,738, forward strand.
CTAGGGTCACCACCCCAGTACAGTAAATGGGAACCCCACTGGAATACAATCGCGGCAGTGAGCCCTACTGGCGGGGCAGGTGCAAGCACTGAAAGAGAAAAGCGGAAAAAGTGAAAGCAAGCGGGCTCCCAGTGTTCGCGAGAGCCACGATTTGTAATATTTACATTGTGGCAAAACCTTGGTCTGTGATGCAATTATTGCCTTGTTCACGTGTGAAAGTCCATAAGCTGCATCGTGTATTTGCTGTTTTTGTGTGGGGGTCTAACGTGGGAGAGGAGCAGTAGGACAAATTTCTTTCAGTGAATCCTTGACGGTGGTTTAGAGGTGACTCACCTGTTTGCACGGCAGCTCGTGAACCGATTTATGTTTTCGTGCGATGTACATGACCCTTTTCTGCGCACCGTAATGAGAGTTCGGTTAATGCGTACTTTACCAGAACTTCGGAATTCTTCAAGTTGCATGCTGAGTGGTGTTTATGAATATTTTAAAGAAATTGTTTGTCATTCAGATTTTTGGCAACCCGTTCTTCGATGCAATATCTGGCCATTGTAACCGAAAAAAAATTACCAGTGGCTTAGCTCGGCTATGCCAGGATATACGTAGCGTGAGCTAAGGTTCAGCTGCTTATTATTAGCTTTCCTGGTTGTCTAGGATTAGTTGATTATCATAGGATTAGCTTGTTTATCATACTTACCGCTTTTCAATGACACACACACCGTATCCGCATTATGTGACACATGTATATTTATTTTTTCTCAACGTCTGGTTGCTTCTCTATTGCCACAAAGACGGCTAGGTGGTTCGGCGCAGCGTCAGACTTGGCTACTTCGCAACGCAGGCGCACAGCTGGGCACGCGCCGGCGCCAGTGCGCCTGCCGCGGCTATGACGTCACTCCTCTGAATCGCGACCGGCGAGGCGCGCGTGGCGGCGGCGGCTCCGGCGCGCCAGCTGTGCGCCGTGTGCCGTCACTGCTCCTCGCGCACGCGCAGCACGGCTCTCGAGGAGCCACGCGAAACTGCTCAACCTCGGCCAGTGTAGATCACGCTGCAAAAAATTGTATACGAGGATGTATGTGACGGAGTCTTCCTATTTTCATTGTATAGAGCTCTATACAGTAATCGTCCAGGACAATACAAGTTTAAACGAGTGAGGCGCATAGAAGTGGCACGTTGAGCAAATTAGTTTTTTTTTTCAAATTGCACATTGGTACACTTTCAGTCGCTGCTGGGATGAAAGAAGAGGGGCCATGGGTAACAGACTGTTTCATTTGTAAACAACTCAAAACGGTGCGGCATATGTGTTTTTATTGTTGAACTGCAGGGTTGCTTTCGGGTGTCTGCCAAAAGACACCACGAAAAGATTTTAACACGAAAGTGTTTTATTCCCTGATGCAGGATGGTTCCGCTGATGTCATATTCGTCACGGAAGTGACGCCAGTAAAACGAAGCAAGCGGCCTGTAAAGGGTGCACCCCTGCACGCAGGATATTCTTGCGGGGAAGCAACCGTTAGAACAAAAGAGTACGTAACAGGCTTGTTCGTTTTCGGGTTTTATATTTTAACGCGAAAGTGTTTTGTGCCGCGATACCGCAAGATTTCACTGATGCAATATCCATCACGGAAATGACGCCAGTACACCTTTGCCGAAGCGTCCCACCAGCAGGACGTGGCTCGCCAAGCACGCACAAAAGACAGCC
>CM023450.1:180282533-180384172 GCA_013339765.2 Haemaphysalis longicornis
TGGCTTAGAGACAAGCTTTCGGCCACAGACAAGGATCGCGCAGTAAGTCCCAGCACTCGTCACTTCAGGGATTATGAAAGCAGGTATAAGTATCATGCTTACTTTTTAAGTCCATGCAGGTAAGGGGGGGGGGGGGGGGACGCATTTCTGGTCGACAAGTATGAAGAGAGCGGAGCTTCCGCGACCTCAGGCGAAACCTCCTATGGGATTGTGAAAATCAACCGCAGGAAGCCAGAAACACTACAATTCCGCCAAGATTCATGGACGCCATGAAGAATGGAAACTACGAAGACCAACTCCAGGCTGTCCAGCTGGCAATGGCTGGCCTCGAACGCCAACGGCCTGCAAGCGCCGCCTCCACGGAGGTTGTGTGAGCAGGCCTGGCAGGGGCTCAGCTATTGCGACGTACTAGCCGCGTCTTCACAGCAGGCTCTAATAAAGGTTGTTTCTCTCTCTCTCTCTCTCCGTGACGAAGAAACCCTTCGGCACCTTCCGCCGTTGTACCAGAATTCGCATTAGTCGGACGAAGGAGACGGTAGGTTGGTGCCCCTTGTCCGTAACATCCCCGGTGGTGGTGACGGCAACGGCAGATCCTCATACAGCGGAACCCGTGTCGAGGCCACCGGTGCCGACAACAGTTGCGAGTGAACCATGAGACCCAAGCTCCCTTGATTCGACGCCGGTTGGGGACGATATAGAAACCGTACTTCGGTGGCGCGGCCACCTCATGCAGAAGCAGAAGAAGCGGCTGCGGCAGTGGCGAAAGGCGATTTAATGGGGATGACCAGTGAACCGACCAAAGACAAATGCTGTGGGTGACTGAAGCAGGCTGGGAGAGACGGCATTGTGCGGATCCGGCTGCATAGCCGCTCGTCGCAAACCGATGATCACCGCGTGCCGGGCCCGTTCCCGCTCACCTTCCCGCAGAAGGCTGTCAAATACCTTCATGCTTTCCCGGTGTAGTGAAGAGCCAGGGCAGTGTGGTGTTAAGTCCGCCGAACCGTTGGTGTACCGCCAGCCGAAAAAAGGGGGCCAGCAAGAAAGAAGAAGAAGGAGAAGTTCGGACCTCTGATACACCGATTTAGAATACTCACTGTGGATACTTTCCTGAGAGCCTATGGCGCGGGGGTTAACAGGGCACAATTTATCTTTGTAGCTGAGCCAGCTGTGTTTTTGGCGGACCAGTGGCCCAGGTCCTATCGACCGCAAGTTACTCTAGCACAAAGCTTGGTGTCTCCATTAGGGGTTGCGCTCAATAACGTACTTCCATCTCTTGATGGGGGTCATACGATAACGGTCAACTTCCGGAACATCTTTCCCCAAAATGCTAAAATGCTACCTGCCCGACTGCTCAATAGTATCCTACAAGATCATTTGGCCTCAATTCAGCAAGGTACTATCATATATACAGATGCTTCTCAACGAGATGAAAAATCCGGAATAGGTATAGTTTCCCCTTCCCTAAATTGGTACTTTTCGGTTCGTCTGGTGGATTTTATCCCTATATTCTATGCGGAATTCTTGGCAATAGACCTTATGCGAAATTGCTTGGTGATCTAGCAACACTGATGTAAACGAGACCGTTGGCCATATTGGTACGGGCGCCGATCGGGAAGTCTCGTATTGTTTACTGTGGAAGAGAAGGTGACGGTAACGAGGTATGGCTCAAACTGGACGGCGTTTTCCGGCTCCCGACCGCGGATTGTGGACGAAGGACTTGTCTGCGCTGCCGACTGTGTCTGAAGACTCATACCACTCGGGTGCCGCGCCAAAGACCCATCCGAGCGGCAGCGGAGCAGGGCATGCCGCCTAGCCACCGAGGCGCATTGCTCGCCTTCATCGGTGCGGACAAACACGTGCGACTCGCAGTAAGTAAATCCTTCTTTGTTTTTTACTTGACGCGAGTTAACCGGTGTGGGCATTTGTATAGCACTTTGTTCACCGTTGTTTACCATGCAAATGCGTAGCGGCGACCCTGTTGCAGTAACCCTGAAAGAGGAAAGCGACAATCGCCAGACCGTACCGCTAGTGGGTGGATTAGGTATTTTCAAATGTTGTACATCGAATTTGCGGGATGATTTTTGCGAAGATGTTTACGGAAAGGTTGCGGCCGTTTTCCGTGACGGTCGTCCGCCCGCGCGTTTGCCGCAAAGCAATCGCGCTTTGCGGCGAAGTCAACTACAAAAGCGCACATACGCCTTGAATTTTCTTTTTTGTGTGTGTTTTCATTATTTATTGCGCATGTTCTGCCACAAAAATCTGTTTGTGTGTCTTTCTTCTCTTTTTTTTTTTGCGGTGGGGTGGTTGTGTTTGTTTCTTCTAAGCGCGTGTTTTTGGTGTGCACGAATTGCTAAAACCTCGTTAGCTCGAACTCACTGAACTAGAAGATTTTTTTTAATTCGATGGGTCATCGGTATAGCCCGAATGTTTACCTGTTTATCTCGAAAGGTTCTGGAAGTGAGTTCCAGATAATCATATTATTGCTTGCTTAAGTTATGACGAACACGATTATGCGGGTACTGGTATCATTACCCACGGTGAGGTTTATAAATGTTAAACTTCCTTCTCTTGAAAATGCATTAACAAAGCATGCAGAGATACTTGCACGCTCGAACTTGACAAACAATTTTGACATCATTACTGTTTGAGGTGTAGATTATTGCCCTTGCAACAGTGTTAAGCAAGACACAAAATCTGGTCATTTTGAGTCTGTTCCTTGCGGCCACTTCTTTCTGCTCTGTCCCTTTACCATAAACTGTAGCGGACTAGTCCTGTTCTTCCCTGAGTGCTATTTACTGTTACTCTCTCTGTTCTTGCAGGTTGGGCCTCATCCATGTGCTCAGCAGCTGCTTTCGCTCCCAGAAGAAAAGTGGCCGGCCCTATGTTGTGTGCCTCACGTTTGAGACGGACAGTGGGGCGATTGTGAGGCAGCGTGCGATTGCCCGGTGGGTTGCAGTGGAGCATGGAGTCACATCCTGGCTGCTGTGCACCTACTCGCCCTCTTGCAAGCCGAAGGTTTTAAGAGGCGCCACCGGAGCTTGCGTGCACTGAGCTGCCACAACAGTGGGGACGTCCGAGACAGCAGGGCATCAAGCCAGCGAGTGTCCAAGACATTGACTGGAGAAGCCCGCGAGAAAATGGCCCCTCTCTTCCCTTGCCAATGCGTCTGTTCGATGCACGTCGAGTACAGGAGCAATGCGAGCAGCAACAAAGTGCCGTGCAGGCGCTTGGGAGAAAACTTGGTAGCCTTGGGAATGGGTTTTTTGCCCCAGTTGTGCTGGCCTCACCCCCCACAGTGACAGAAACAAGGACTGGCATGGCACCTGAAGGGTCACCTATGAGCTACCAGCAAGCATTCATGCCACATTTCGCGCGGTGGTCATCTCGCGAGCACGCAGAGGCTGGGCAACGTCGTGTTTACTAGACCGCGGCATGCAGGGGTGCGCGAATCCTTCCCTTTGTTCCATTATATCCACAGTTTTCTATAGTGCACGCGCTATAAATCAGCGAAGTAGTTTAATTTACTGGGATTTTCACTGTAGATACAAAAAATGCAAAAAGCACTCAAGCTGATGCGTGGCGGCCGGATGCAACACTGGCGTTTTTTTTTAATAAAACTTGAAAATTGTCTCAGCTGCCTACATCAATGGCTGCTATCATTACGTCGAAGGTATGCATGCAGCATGTGACAAACTAGAGGAGTGTGTATTTTAGTCGCAAAATATTCGACAGTAAATACATCGTGGCTGAAATGACAATAGGCACCAAGTTAACTTGACGTAAAACAAACCTTTCAGCCCGGCAAATCGGGAACCAAGTGCAAAAGCACGAATTTTCCACCGTTAGATCATCATAAAACAGTGTAGGCCACTTCTGCAACGACACGCGGCTAAATGCAACGTAAAAGAAAACCAACAACACACTCCCATACCATGCGCGCCCACCACAGAGGAAATTTTCAACCGCGCCGTGACGGCGTAGTGCAGCAAGAAAAGTTTGTTTACAGCCTTAGGTAAGATAAAGGCTCGTGTAGGGGCTAAGCGGTACCATTTAACAATGAAATGAAGCGGGCGCAGAGCCACAGGGACGAGTGAAGAAACAGCCTAATTTTGGCAACGTGTGGTACTGTTTTCCCGGTCGAGCGCCGCTGTCAGTCGCATGAATAGGTGGCGCACGCTCAGGCTTCATTTAGAATACAAGGGCTGGACCACAGAACTCCAACGCAGCTGTATTTTTCATCCGGACAGCAACTACGGAATCCCGCGCTTAGCGAACCAACGACAAATATTCGCTCCCAGCGCACCGCGCCCAGCGTGTCACAAAGGTTGCTCGCGCCGGCACAGTTCGCGTCAGAAATTTCGTTCAAAAGCGTGGAACTTCATGTACCTTTCCTCCATTTGCACCGGTATTTCCGCATTGCGGCACGAAGCAATGCTCCGGCATTGTAGTCCATCACCAAGAGCGGTCAATGCCCGCCTTCTATGTTTTTCCAATTGGTTTCGGTTTCAAACGACCGTACCAAAATGGCGGACCTAGTTACCGGAGTCGACGTGAGATGGCGGGGCGCATTTTGCATAGGGTCTATTGTCTTGGCACTACGAAAGCTTGACATATCGGTGTCGTCTCCACTTATACTTACAGATTCCCTATCCGTAGGCTTAGCCCTTTCTTCTCCTAAAGACTCACCTGTTCTACGGACGTTTCGATCCCTTCTGCCACCTCATATTACTAAAATTGACCTTCTTTGGGTCCCTGGGCATGCGGGAATCACCTTTAATGAAACCGCAGATTCACTGGCAAGGGTAGCACTCTCCGGGCCTGTTGTCGATGTCATTGAGACAACGCCTTTATTAGCCGCCGTAAGATTCCGTAGATTGTTGAAGCTGCAAGGGCAGCACGAATCAGTCTTATTGTCATTGCGAGATTTTTAAATGCAGAGCATTTCAGTAACTCACGATGTCACCCGCGTTGACGTCCGTAGTCCGCACCGTCGTTGTCCCTACTATATAAAATAGAAAATACTATCCGGCGCCAGGTTTCGATCCCTCGACCCTGCGGGCGGAACGCAATGTACATGGTGCTCTACCCACTGCGCCACAAAGCCGACACAGAATGGGACGCTACTAACGCGCCTTATATCTTTGACTCATTCAAATTACTGCTGACGAGCGCTCTCTCGTCAGCACCAAAGTGCAACAACATTAACGTAACGCAAACTACTTAACGTCGTGCGCCCCCGGAAATGCTGTGCATTTGATCGTGCCCCTCGCGAGGGGGATGTTTATACAGGAACTCCTACTTCTAGCGGACTCCTGGCGCCCTCTTTCTGGCATTGTAGAGACTATGAGGTGGTCTTCCAAGGGCGCCAAATTTGAATTCTACAAAATCGATTTTTCTCATCTAAAATTCTCCTGGAATCAAAAATTGGTGCCCCTCACGCGACCTGGAGGCGATTGTAACGAGCCTTCGATGTCGTGTGCCCCAGTTGAACAGATACCTCCACAGGTCTCGTCTGGCGCAGACTGCCATGTGCAGTTACTGTAATGAAGAAGAGTCTGTGGACCATTTCCTTTTGTCATGTCGACGATTTTCAAGCCTCAGACGTCAGCTCCTTGAAGTGCCGCTTCATCGCCTGGGGTTGGCATTATCAGTGCCGGCTCTTTTATCATTTGGGGCTTCAGAAACAGGATATTGCCGCCGGGATGTTTGTTCTGCTCTTCTGCGCTTCATAGAAAATTCCAAAAGGTTTACAACCTAATTCGCATCTTATTCTGGCCCCTCACCTGAGCCCTCCAAAAGCATCCATTTCTGAATATTTTTTTATTATTCTCTTCCTCCTCCTCCTCCTCCTCCTCCTTCTTTTTCTTCTTCTTCTTTTTCTTCTTCTTCTTATTCTGATTGATTGTGGGGGTTTAACGCGCCGACGCAACGCAGGCGATGAGGCGCGCCGTAGTGGAGGGCTCCGGATTAATTTTGACCACCTGGGGATCTTTAACGTGCGCCGAAATCTCGTACACACGGGCGTTTTTGCTTTTCGCCTCCATCAGAAAAGCGGCCGCCGCGGCCGTTCTTCTTCTTATTCTTCTTTTCTTTATTTATTTATTCATTTATTTATTTTCTTTTTTTGTTTCAATATTTACCAAATTCCAAACTCAATTCCTCCAACACAAGAAAAAAAAAGCTTCCAAATTTTTCTAATTTTTTTAATCATCCACCTAGGCAGTAATCTCATTCGAATTAACGACTGATGTTTTGCCGATCCCCTGATTGGGTATGTGCCAATAATATCAAGGAACAACAACAACAACAGCTCGGACCAGAGCCCTCCAAACGTATCCATTGCAGTTTTTTTTATTTTAATATTAATTATTATTATTCTTATTCTCCTCCTCCTGCTCCTCCTCCTCCTTCTTCTTCTTCTTCTTTCTTTCTTTTTTTCTTTATTTATTTTGTTTCAATATTGACTAATTTCCAATCTCCATTCCTCAAACACAAGAAGAAAAAAGCTTCCAAAATTTTGTAACTTTTCCTCGAATCATCCACCTAGGCAGCAATCTCATTCGAATTAGCGACTGATGTTTGGCCGATCCCCTGATTGGGTATGCGCCAATATAGTGAAGGAACAACAACAACAACAACAACAACAAGGAAGCTGTTGGGTCTTGGAGGCAGCAAGACGGCCACCCTCGCGGTGTAGGCCCGAGGACCGTCGCTGGCTCTCCCGTTCGAGCAACAACCCGGGCTGCCAATGAGACGACGGCCGACAAGCAGACGACAAGAAGCTTTTGCGCCTGTTGGAGTGATCGGGGTTCCGGTGGCGTAGAGCGCGGGCAGCGAGGCCTCGCTGCAGACCAGGCCTCACGCCCGCCGCTAGCCATCGGCCGCCATCACTTCCTGTCCAGCGAGGCACCGGTTCAATGCCTGCAGCGACCTGCCCTGTCGCGAGACACTATTCCCCGTAGACTGCAAAATAGTGCGTCGCTTCCGCACCGTCGCGTCTCTGAGATCATCGGCAGTGAGCGTGACTCTTCCTTTACAACTTTGCCCACTATAATCCACACATGAGTGTTTGCCATGTCCAGTCCTTCAGTGTACTTAAGTGCCACTTCCGCCTTGTACATTATCTAGTTAGTATATATGTTGAGTGCGTGTGCTAGAACGTAGTTGGGTTCGTGACTCTCTACGCGGTCCGGCCCAACATTCCTAACAAAAAGTGGCGAGCCTGCCAGGATTCGCGTGTTACCACTAGAGAGGAGTCCGGTTGCTGTCAGCCCTACAACCACGCAAATATTCGAACATGTATCTAGCGGGCCTGGAAAGAATAATGAAGGCGGGGCAAGAGTTGGGACTGACAGGTGCAGCCCTCCGCAACCACTTCGACACGGAGAAGGTGAAGCTGAAAGAGGAGCTATCCTTGAGTAGGGAGGCGATCGGCGACTCGCTGTTGATGTTGCTCTCTTGAGAGACGCTGGTGAGCACAAGGATGCGATGCTGAAACAATGGCAGCAAAGGAAAGAGGAAGAGGAAAGGGAGGCACTCAGACAGTATGAGGAAAGGAAGGACGCGGATGAACGAAGGATTGCCGCCCTCAACAAGGAAATCGCCGCTCTCGAATCGCGCATACGCCTCGCTCGTCCGGCCGACATATCGTGTACCCCCGTACATGTGCCAGGCTCCGCACCTAGCTACCCTGCTAATTGTTCAGTGCCTGCTCAACGAGAGCTTGGTTTGCAAGCACCGGAGACTCATGACAACGCAGAAGGTCCTGAGGAAGACGAGGCACCGCGTTCGATTATTCTTGAAGCGTATGCAAATAACGGCCCGGAAGTCAATATTGCCAAAGGACTCGCAGCCGCCAGTGAGACGTTTTCGCGCTCCCAAAAGATACCGCGAAAACGAACTTACAGGCACAGAAAGACTGCGATACATCCGGCCATAAAAGCATGGGTCTGTACGTCGCGTTGTCGCAGATCCCGGAAGCGACAGTGCAATATGATTTTTAATCATTTCGAGACTCGATTTTTGCCTTAATTTAGCCGAAAAAAAAAACAGTCATGTTATGCGTCAAGGTAAAAGATTTTTAAGAGGCTTGCTACTCCGTAGGAATGAATTGTTGTGCAGTTGTTACGCAGGACTAGACTTACCGCTATCCGGATCACTCAGCGAAGTGGTACACCGCGTAAAACAACTTCACCCAAGCATTCGCGTAAACGGATAAAGATCAGACGCAAGCGGAGGGAAAAGCCACAAAGCCACAAGAAACGTGACATGCTCACCACATGTCAATACAGCCCTGTTCCTACCGGATTGTCTTTACATAAACACTCTACAAAGAGGCGCAGGAACGGAAACCAGGGTGTGTTCCATAGCAGAGAGTCGTGCTGCCCGACACGGAAGAGGCGCCGAGTTCTTCAGGAAACCGTAGGCTTTTCTGGCGTACACGCATGCCTGGACCTGGAAATATGAATCTGAACAACGATTTCCGGCTGTACACAGCTGCGTACGCTTTATGTTCTTGTAGTGAACTTTGGCATAGATTCTTCTGTTGGCTTAGAACATTTTATAGTTAACACGTAGGAGGACTTGTGAAGCAGCTTGAGAGGACTGTTTGAACTGTTTTTGCCCGTGCGAACTGCTTATAGAGACTTGCTTGGATTTTAGTGTGTGAACTTTTATGTTCTACGAGCGCGCAAATAGGTACTGGGCTGTGTGACTGTGTTTAGACCCTCTCTGCGACACTGCCCCCATCACCAACTTCTCTAGAATAGTTCTTTCTAAGAACTTTCCGAAGAGGGGGGTAATGTAGTGAAGAGCCAGGGCAGTGTGGTGGCCAATCCGCCGAACCGTTAGCTAGCCGAAGAGAAAGGGCCAGCAAGAAATAAGAAGGAGGAGGAGGTCGGGCATGACGTCAGCAGGACGGTGCCCTCGCGGTGTAGGCTCGAGGTCTGTTGCCGGCACTTCCTTCCAAGTTTCCGTCCATCGCGGTGTAGGCCCGACGACAGCCCTGGACGCCGCCGGGAGAAGCCGGGGTCCGGCCCGCTCTAATCATGGGCACCGCCATGTTCTTCGCCGTGGAACATAACACCGGGTTGAAGCTTCTCGACGCACACATCTCGTCAGCTCTGCGGACAGACTGCCACCTCGCGTCGAATCACCGAAGTCACCAGCCCGTCTCTGCTCCATCCACCGTGCCAGCCCCAGCGGACTGTAGTGGACAAGTTCCTCGCCAGTCCTCTGCGAGTCTTGTAAATATTGTCTTCCCCCTTTCGTACCTGCCCGTTTGGATTGCCTTTTGATTATAACGCGTGTGTTGGCTTAGAAACAGTAGTCCGGCTCATTGTTCTCCACGCGGTCCGGCCCAACATTCATAACACCCGGTTTATCTGGTCATTGTTCTCAGGCTGCGTCTAATGTCACGGCAGCCGTATGAATTACCTCCGGGAAATTCTCACGGAAAACGTAACCTAACATAAAATAACCTGACCGAACCTAACGTTACCCAACCGAAAGCATCATAACCTACCCAAATTCATTGAATGATTGTTTGGTTGTAGGGTTTAACGCGCCGACACAACCCAGGCAATGAGGCGCGCCGTAGTTCAGGGCTCCGGATTAATTTTGACCACCTGGGAATCTTTAACGTGCGCCGAAATCTCGTTAGCACGGGAGTTTTTGCTTTTCACCTCCATCAGAAAAGCGGCACCCAAATTCAGCCCAACTGCAACAAACCTAATCTAACCCACCCCAACGACACAGAACACAACTTATATTAAACATACTTCAAACCACTCGAAGTCCTTTGCGTCGATCTCTTCATATAGTAATTAACCAGAGTAAAAAAAAAGTATTAACAAAATCCCGAGGACAGAAAAATGCTTAAACTTGAAAAAGATCCAATTGTCGGATTCGATCCCAAGCCTCCTTGTTTTTTAAAACCGAGTACTATTCCACAGCGCTACAGGGATAGCTGCAAAAACGGCTTTGTGGGGAATATTGATCCCACAGAATTTTCGCGTAGCATGCTTAGCCAATGATAGGCGACTGCCGTGAGAAATTTCTGATGGTAATTCTCGCGGTTGCTGGGATAATAGACACTACCTTGTTTTCATGCATCCGGGCCATTTGGTCGTGCCCTCCAGCGCGTCGGTGAGGAGGGCACGAAGACCGGCAGTTTCGGCGCCAAGGTCAACCGGTTACAGCGTCGGAAAGAAGGCACTCTCGACGACAGCCGGCGAACCTCGCCGAAGGCAGCACGGAGAAGATTCCCTGCTTGCGGACGGGCCAATGTCGTTGCTGGTGTGGTTAGGCCAGGCCGGCGTCTCGGCCGTAAGAGACGTGTAGGAGAGGTCTCTTCGATTTGGCCTGCACTTTCGGCATGAATGCCGCCAATTCAGCGCAAGCGCCGCCACTGCAGAACCAGTCCTGCACTTTTGTCGTCTGCTTCAGCACCGTGTTCCTGGTAAAAGCAGGGAAAGCCTTGAACTCATCCTGCATTGTCTGCGCCGTCGATAAATCGAAGAGCAAAGTGCAGGCGGCGGGCGCCGCACTCGAAAATCGAAGAGGCGACTGCTGCACTACCTGAATGACTAGGGAACGCAGCCGAATCGAAGACACCTTACATTCGAATGACGTAGCACCAGATTTCAGCAGCTGGTAATCCGCGTTCGGCCACGTAACACACTTCGTGTGCACACGTTTTTGACCATCAGAGCAGCGGGAAACCTTCTGATTTCCGAAAAAATCACGCGAGCACAGAACACAGCAACAACCCCTGCTAGGCGCCATTTTGTGGCAAAATGATAATGATGATGGTGACTACGGAGATCAACCTTCACTAGAGTGACCAAGAACAGCCGAAGCCTTCGTCCTGCCGCACTGAGAAGCAAAAAGGGCAGCACTGCAGCAATAAAAAACTATAAAAACTTCAAAGAAACATAAAATATTGCCATCCAACCTACATTACACGATTAACACGAATTGCAAAAAAGATGTCACACAGTAAGCTCAGCTACAGGACAAAGTGGAAAAAGAATGACAAAGTACGGGGTAACATGAAGCTTCAAATACACATGAATCCATGAGACAAAACACAGGAATATATTTATGAATAATAACGACAGAGAATAATAAATTCTAAAATAATGTTACCGGGGCCCGCCAGGGCACATTGAAATGTGCGATTTAAGGCGGGTACAGTACAAGAGTGTCTTGTAAAATAATAATAGTAACATTAATATAACAATAATACCAACTGTACCCCCGTATCTCCCAGCCACATAGTACACTCTTATTATTGTTGTTATAACATCAACGCCGTTAGAAGGAGAGGAAAAATAAGAGTAATAATGGCCTCTCAGGCGTCATCGGCGCCTGCCCGCAGCGAAGATACCAAAGAACCCCACAAAGACCCTCCCCAAGCAGCGAATCAGCCCTCCGACAAAACCGAGGGAAAGGCGACCGTCAAGACCGAGGCCAACAAGGGTGATGGCACCGCCCGGCCGCACTACATGGACGAGACAGGCAAGCTGGAGCTTCCAACTGGTGGTCGCGCTGTGCTTCCGGTCGTGATGGCCTGCGCGTGTGTGGTGTTCCTGGTGGCCTTCGTGGTGCTGCCGCTTCTCTACATCATCTCCATGTCGAGGTCGGGTGACCACGGTGCCACGGAGCAGCTGTCCCCACGACCCACAAAGCGCAGCCTCACCGTGCACACCCTGCGCCCGCATCGTTCTGCACCCGCAGAGTCCGACGGGCCGAACGAGGAGCTTGACCACCTTTTAGTTAACACGAATGAATCTTACACGCTTGATACTGAAGGGACGCATGGCACCAAGCCGAACGAATCGCTGCCGATTTCGTAGGAATCGCGTGTGTGTTAGCGTCCTGTGAAAATCGCAATCGTCTTTTGGATAGGAGCGTATTTCGAGTGAAAACTGTGTCCTGGCATCTGGACAGTATTCTCCAGTTCCGGCTTCACTTGCATAAAAATTTCATAAAACACAACGCTGTATGCTTTGGCCGGAAAAAGCAGGTATAAGAAATTTACCTATACAAGTATTCCACGGGAGTCTTGACACAAACAGCTGTGTCATGCCCCCGCACTCACTTGCACGCACACGTACGCATGCAACACTCACTCCTCTCTCTCTCGCGCGCTCGCTCGCGTGCACACACATGCACACTGATTTGGTAGCTGAGTACGTAAGCGTTGTTGCGATGCTGTTATGCAACCCGTCTACTGCGCTCGGGTGAACCACCAAAAACCTGCTGTCGGTCTTCCCTAATCGACTTTCCACAACCCGGCGTGTCCACAGTGGCGAACTATAGGTATGTAGTCAAGAGTTCGACGAAAGTTCGTCTGGTCAGGTATCATGATGAGGACGAAGATGCGGTCACTGATCAAGTCAAGGTGCTGCTACTTGACAACAGCCCTTTCAGCGACCTCGTGGCCCCTCAAGCGCCAACCGGCCAGCGGCGGTGCTGACAATAGCATTGCTTGGCGCCCCTTACTGCTATAGCTTCGGCGGCGTGCCTGCGCATCATTGTCATGCCCTTTTTGTGACGTGTTTGACGACCCTGGAGACGTCTTCAACGAGCCACCCGACTAGGGCGCATCGATCATCGAGGCACCCTACACTCGACCGAAACGCCCCGTACCGAAAAGACCGGAGCCGACGACAGACAGATGCAAGACGTGTTCATGGTGGTGCAACATCACAAGGACAAAGGGGACTCCTACTCAAGGCGGATTGCCACGGCGCGGGCAACATAACGCTCACCTGCGCAAAAGAGAAGCGTGTCTCTCGTGTGTGCGCGTGCGTGCGGCCGTGCGTGCGTGCACGCGCGTGTGTGTGTGTGTGCGTGTGTGTGTGTGCGCGCGTGGGGGCGTGCATGCGTGCGTGTGTGCGTGGGGGAGCTACTATCAGCGCCATGAATTCTGTGATTGGTGCATCCTGACGTCAGCCGTGAAAAAGGGTGAAAGGGAACGGACCCAACGCGCCTATTTAATCTCTCGCGCGCAGGAGCGCACTGCCTGTTCTCTGATGCCTGTTCTCTGATGTAAATACTTGTACATAAAGTTTTCTTCTCCTTCAACTTAGTAAATTTCAGGTCTTCTCCGTACCCAGGAATGCACCGCGGTGTCTCGTGTCGCGTGAGGGACGAGGCAGACTCGGATGTCCAAGCTATGCACAGTTTATGTACAGGAATAGGTGTAAGGTTTGACCACGGCCGCTCGATGGAAACTAGGTCCGGCCTGCCCATTCACGGCCGCCAATGGGCAGGCGCGTGACAGCGGAGTTGACAGTTGCCGCCGCTACTTTGGCGGGGGCGCCACACATCGGTGACGCTCCCGCGGCCCTCGCTTCGGAGCGCCTACGGAATATCGACGATCATCGCCCCTTTAAACGTCGTTTCCTCGCGTTCTAACACACGTATCTGGAAAATAATGACACCACAATTTACGGCAAAGATATATCTTCAATGCCTAAGAATTTCATCTGTTTGATGACGGTAATTCTTGTTCGCGGTTTAAAAGACGAGTGCGATGCGGCCGCTCCCGCAACCCAGTTCCCGCGATGTTCGGGAATATGACTGTACAGCATGTTACAATGCTAATTCGGTTTAAACACACAGCGCGTTTGTGTTGGAATATAAAACTCCATTACTGCTCCCATGCACCATGCTAACTGAAGGACAATTCTAAAACCGCCGTGTTTTAACCTTGCCAAACACAGGCTCAGCAGCCCCAGGGCAGTCTCATGTTTGAATTCAGGCACGGTAATTTTAATCCCAGCCAAATGTCCCCAAATGCTGAGAAATTGCAGAAGGTCACATTTATTAGTAAACCGGATATTTACTCGTTAAACAGGGACATAAAATGCTTAGATGCGCTGTGTACGATGCGCGGCGTACGTAGATGCGCTGCTTTGCCGAGGGAAACACCTGTGTACTATCGGTAATGTGTTTGTGGTTTGCTTTCTTCTTTCCGTATTTCGTTTGAATCGTGGTTTGATTTAGCATGTGCGGTAGAATTTCCCCTATGTGTGAAATCTTACGTGTGAAATCTGATAGGCCGCTTGCGTGGATATTAATAGATTTAATAAGAACTGCTTGGCAGTGATAACTTGTGTATTTTTGCGTGATTCTATGTTGTATAGCATTTACGCTGCTTGTCATTTTTCATTATGAACGGAACCGAATTAGCTCAGCTTCCAGTTTTAATAATCTGCACATGTTAACTTCAGGAGGGTGGAATCGGAATTAACGCGGGCAAGCAACACGGTTGGAAGGATGAATGCGGCTTGCAGCATCGCGCGTCGCGACGGGCGAGGGCATGGAAGCGAAGTTTACGGTTGCCGCTTGTACAGTCGCGTGCGATTTGAAGGTAATCGCGCGAGCTTCGACCGATAAAGGCGATAACGCCCCCGCGCGGCCTTTTTCGGAGCGACTGGGACCTAGTTTATGCATTCTCCTCTCTTTCGGTCGCTGTTCCATCAAGCAGTGATCACTCCCGCTGCTAGTAAACCACCCTTTCCGCTCTGTGGTGATCTTGTGTGGTTGCAATCACGTGTGCCTTTTTTTCTTGGTTATCGTGAACAACGATAGCACCTATTGTTATAAATGTCCAGTATTTCCAGAGAATGCGTTTCTGCGCACCTTTTCGAGAACTGCTGTAAAATACCACGAGTGCGACGTCGTTGCTGCGTGCGCGATAAAACAAGGGGAAGGGGTTATTGATTTTGCTGCAGGAGTGATGGCTGCTGAAATAAACAGCGACCGAGGGAGAGAAGAATGCGCAAACCAGGAACCAGGCAGTCTAAAACAAGCCGCGTGGGGGCGTTATCGTGGAGGTCGGTCGACGCTCGCGCGATTACCTTCAAATCGCACGCGACTGTACTCGCGGTGGGGTGCCACGTATCGGCGCATACTCCGGCTTGGGCGCGAAGAGCAGCAGCGGTGGGAATGTTGAAGCACGCGTGAGCGCTTTGAGCTATTCGTTTCGCCGAATTCCGCGCACTGCTCGTGCAATATATCGTACTAGTGTGCTCCTGGTTATGAAATGCCCAAAACTGCTGCGTGCCGCGCTGCAAGTCGAATTCCTAAAAACCCCGGGCGTCTGCTGCCACGAGTTCCCTCCAAAGAACGACTCCGAGACGCCTGGCTGCACAACATCTCCCGTCAAGGGATCAACAAGGGCAGCCAACGGAAGCCAAGCTCCAGATCGGTCGTTTGCTCGCTGCACTTCAAAGAGGATGACTACGCGGTGGGATTGTAGGGCAAGTTGTTGCTGCCAACAGCTGTGTCGACAAGATTTCCGCCGTACCCAACGTACGTGCTGCCGGAAAGCCCGAAAAGGAGGAGGGCGCTTGTTCGGCCGCTGCTCGAGGCGTGTGCGTCGGCATCTCAAGTACGCAATCAAGGGCAAGTGAGCACAATGGTTGCAGAAAATGGAACGATTGAGCGTTCAATTCTGGGCCTAACTGATAATGAAGAAAGAGGTCAACCGCACTCACCGAAAGAGGTTAGACCCAATCCTGTACTCTCTCACGGACATGCAATCATGCGGCCAACGTAATTTTGAGACTCGAGAATGCCAGACTTCGTTCGATCTGACAGGCTTTTCCGATAACACCAAGAGAAATGCCCGCCGCCTTAATATGAAATAAACAGACTAAACGAAAAACTACAAAAACTGCAAAAACGCTGCGACGAATTTCGTGAACAAGTGAAGAAGTTCGAGGGGATCGCGCTGTACAGGCAGTTCGACACAGGGGACGAATTTGTAAGCTCCTTTCAAACACCGTATTCCCACACCTCGCAGACTGTCCGCTGATGTGGTGCGCCAGCAACAGGGATCCGTACCCTGTCATGAGCTTGCGAAATGTTCTTAAAAAAGCTATTGACGCTGCTTCTTGCCACCTGCGCTGGCGACGTTAATAGCTCTTTAGAGAATCTACTGAAGCTTTCAGGAAAACATTTCTCGCCAAAAGTTTTCCGCTTGTAAAGCTGATTGCTGGTGAACCATAGGCGAAGATGAATTGCATATTTTCTCACAAACCCAGTAAATCCCTCTTTAAATGTTGTATTAAATTTACCTTTGATGTCACATGGATTTAATACAGTTTAATTATTTTCCAACTGTATATTACGTTGTGCAAATAGTGTAAATCAAAGAACGACTGCCGCAGTTTTACAGCTAGCTCCAGCAAGAGTGGGGAGAGTTCGCGAGCAGTTTTATTCTGGTTTCCTAGTAGAGTGAACACACCATCTAACGCCGTGCGTGGTGCGGATGGTGTCAAACGACCCTGGCAGGAATAGAAAGCTGTTTGATTCTTCAACTACTCCCCACATTTCTTAGAGTGCCGGAGAGGAAATTTCAGACGAGTGCAGCATAGACTCACGCAGCGTGCCCCTAAATGGCTTAGAGACAAGCTTTCGGCCACAGACAAGGATCGCGCAGTAAGTCCCAGCACTCGTCACTTCAGGGATTATGAAAGCAGGTATAAGTATCATGCTTACTTTTTAAGTCCATGCAGTAAGGGGGGGGGGGGGTGGACGCATTTCTGGTCGACAAGTATGAAGAGAGCGGAGCTTCCGCGACCTCAGGCGAAACCTCCTATGGGATTGTGAAAATCAACCGCAGGAAGCCAGAAACACTACAATTCCGCCAAGATTCATGGACGCCATGAAGAATGGAAACTACGAAGACCAACTCCAGGCTGTCCAGCTGGCAATGGCTGGCCTCGAACGCCAACGGCCTGCAAGCGCCGCCTCCACGGAGGTTGTGTGAGCAGGCCTGGCAGGGGCTCAGCTATTGCGACGTACTAGCCGCGTCTTCACAGCAGGCTCTAATAAAGGTTGTTTCCTCTCTCTCTCTCTCCGTGACGAAGAAACCCTTCGGCACCTTCCGCCGTTGTACCAGAATTCGCATTAGTCGGACGAAGGAGACGGTAGGTTGGTGCCCCTTGTCCGTAACATCCCCGGTGGTGGTGACGGCAACGGCAGATCCTCATACAGCGGAACCCGTGTCGAGGCCACCGGTGCCGACAACAGTTGCGAGTGAACCATGAGACCCAAGCTCCCTTGATTCGACGCCGGTTGGGGACGATATAGAAACCGTACTTCGGTGGCGCGGCCACCTCATGCAGAAGCAGAAGAAGCGGCTGCGGCAGTGGCGAAAGGCGATTTAATGGGGATGACCAGTGAACCGACCAAAGACAAATGCTGTGGGTGACTGAAGCAGGCTGGGAGAGACGGCATTGTGCGGATCCGGCTGCATAGCCGCTCGTCGCAAACCGATGATCACCGCGTGCCGGGCCCGTTCCCGCTCACCTTCCCGCAGAAGGCTGTCAAATACCTTCATGCTTTCCCGGTGTAGTGAAGAGCCAGGGCAGTGTGGTGTTAAGTCCGCCGAACCGTTGGT
Source organism: Haemaphysalis longicornis (assembly GCA_013339765.2). NCBI lineage: Eukaryota > Metazoa > Arthropoda > Arachnida > Ixodida > Ixodidae > Haemaphysalis > Haemaphysalis longicornis. The sequence continues at coordinate 180,299,956 of CM023450.1, forward strand.
GTACCGCCAGCCGAAAAAAGGGGGCCAGCAAGAAAGAAGAAGAAGGAGAAGTTCGGACCTCTGATACACCGATTTAGAATACTCACTGTGGATACTTTCCTGAGAGCCTATGGCGCGGGGGTTAACAGGGCACAATTTATCTTTGTAGCTGAGCCAGCTGTGTTTTTGGCGGACCAGTGGCCCAGGTCCTATCGACCGCAAGTTACTCTAGCACAAAGCTTGGTGTCTCCATTAGGGGTTGCGCTCAATAACGTACTTCCATCTCTTGATGGGGGTCATACGATAACGGTCAACTTCCGGAACATCTTTCCCCAAAATGCTAAAATGCTACCTGCCCGACTGCTCAATAGTATCCTACAAGATCATTTGGCCTCAATTCAGCAAGGTACTATCATATATACAGATGCTTCTCAACGAGATGAAAAATCCGGAATAGGTATAGTTTCCCCTTCCCTAAATTGGTACTTTTCGGTTCGTCTGGTGGATTTTATCCCTATATTCTATGCGGAATTCTTGGCAATAGACCTTATGCGAAATTGCTTGGTGATCTAGCAACACTGATGTAAACGAGACCGTTGGCCATATTGGTACGGGCGCCGATCGGGAAGTCTCGTATTGTTTACTGTGGAAGAGAAGGTGACGGTAACGAGGTATGGCTCAAACTGGACGGCGTTTTCCGGCTCCCGACCGCGGATTGTGGACGAAGGACTTGTCTGCGCTGCCGACTGTGTCTGAAGACTCATACCACTCGGGTGCCGCGCCAAAGACCCATCCGAGCGGCAGCGGAGCAGGGCATGCCGCCTAGCCACCGAGGCGCATTGCTCGCCTTCATCGGTGCGGACAAACACGTGCGACTCGCAGTAAGTAAATCCTTCTTTGTTTTTTACTTGACGCGAGTTAACCGGTGTGGGCATTTGTATAGAACTTTGTTCACCGTTGTTTACCATGCAAATGCGTAGCGGCGACCCTGTTGCAGTAACCCTGAAAGAGGAAAGCGACAATCGCCAGACCGTACCGCTAGTGGGTGGATTAGGTATTTTCAAATGTTGTACATCGAATTTGCGGGATGATTTTTGACGAAGATGTTTACGGAAAGGTTGCGGCCGTTTTCCGTGACGGTCGTCCGCCCGCGCGTTTGCCGCAAAGCAATCGCGCTTTGCGGCGATGTCAACTACAAAAGCGCACATACGCCTTGAATTTTCTTTTTTGTGTGTGTTTTCATTATTTATTGCGCATGTTCTGCCACAAAAATCTGTTTGTGTGTCTTTCTTCTCTTTTTTTTTTTGGCGGTGGGGTGGTTGTGTTTGTTTCTTCTAAGCGCGTGTTTTTGGTGTGCACGAATTGCTAAAACCTCGTTAGCTCGAACTCACTGAACTAGAAGATTTTTTTTAATTCGATGGGTCATCGGTATAGCCCGAATGTTTACCTGTTTATCTCGAAAGGTTCTGGAAGTGAGTTCCAGATAATCATATTATTGCTTGCTTAAGTTATGACGAACACGATTATGCGGGTACTGGTATCATTACCCACGGTGAGGTTTATAAATGTTAAACTTCCTTCTCTTGAAAATGCATTAACAAAGCATGCAGAGATACTTGCACGCTCGAACTTGACAAACAATTTTGACATCATTACTGTTTGAGGTGTAGATTATTGCCCTTGCAACAGTGTTAAGCAAGACACAAAATCTGGTCATTTTGAGTCTGTTCCTTGCGGCCACTTCTTTCTGCTCTGTCCCTTTACCATAAACTGTAGCGGACTAGTCCTGTTCTTCCCTGAGTGCTATTTACTGTTACTCTCTCTGTTCTTGCAGGTTGGGCCTCATCCATGTGCTCAGCAGCTGCTTTCGCTCCCAGAAGAAAAGTGGCCGGCCCTATGTTGTGTGCCTCACGTTTGAGACGGACAGTGGGGCGATTGTGAGGCAGCGTGCGATTGCCCGGCGGGTTGCAGTGGAGCATGGAGTCACATCCTGGCTGCTGTGCACCTACTCGCCCTCTTGCAAGCCGAAGGTTTTAAGAGGCGCCACCGGAGCTTGCGTGCACTGAGCTGCCACAACAGTGGGGACGTCCGAGACAGCAGGGCATCAAGCCAGCGAGTGTCCAAGACATTGACTGGAGAAGCCCGCGAGAAAATGGCCCCTCTCTTCCCTTGCCAATGCGTCTGTTCGATGCACGTCGAGTACAGGAGCAATGCGAGCAGCAACAAAGTGCCGTGCAGGCGCTTGGGAGAAAACTTGGTAGCCTTGGGAATGGGTTTTTTGCCCCAGTTGTGCTGGCCTCACCCCCCACAGTGACAGAAACAAGGACTGGCATGGCACCTGAAGGGTCACCTATGAGCTACCAGCAAGCATTCATGCCACATTTCGCGCGGTGGTCATCTCGCGAGCACGCAGAGGCTGGGCAACGTCGTGTTTACTAGACCGCGGCATGCAGGGGTGCGCGAATCCTTCCCTTTGTTCCATTATATCCACAGTTTTCTATAGTGCACGCGCTATAAATCAGCGAAGTAGTTTAATTTACTGGGATTTTCACTGTAGATACAAAAAATGCAAAAAGCACTCAAGCTGATGCGTGGCGGCCGGATGCAACACTGGCGTTTTTTTTTAATAAAACTTGAAAATTGTCTCAGCTGCCTACATCAATGGCTGCTATCATTACGTCGAAGGTATGCATGCAGCATGTGACAAACTAGAGGAGTGTGTATTTTAGTCGCAAAATATTCGACAGTAAATACATCGTGGCTGAAATGACAATAGGCACCAAGTTAACTTGACGTAAAACAAACCTTTCAGCCCGGCAAATCGGGAACCAAGTGCAAAAGCACGAATTTTCCACCGTTAGATCATCATAAAACAGTGTAGGCCACTTCTGCAACGACACGCGGCTAAATGCAACGTAAAAGAAAACCAACAACACACTCCCATACCATGCGCGCCCACCACAGAGGAAATTTTCAACCGCGCCGTGACGGCGTAGTGCAGCAAGAAAAGTTTGTTTACAGCCTTAGGTAAGATAAAGGCTCGTGTAGGGGCTAAGCGGTACCATTTAACAATGAAATGAAGCGGGCGCAGAGCCACAGGGACGAGTGAAGAAACAGCCTAATTTTGGCAACGTGTGGTACTGTTTTCCCGGTCGAGCGCCGCTGTCAGTCGCATGAATAGGTGGCGCACGCTCAGGCTTCATTTAGAATACAAGGGCTGGACCACAGAACTCCAACGCAGCTGTATTTTTCATCCGGACAGCAACTACGGAATCCCGCGCTTAGCGAACCAACGACAAATATTCGCTCCCAGCGCACCGCGCCCAGCGTGTCACAAAGGTTGCTCGCGCCGGCACAGTTCGCGTCAGAAATTTCGTTCAAAAGCGTGGAACTTCATGTACCTTTCCTCCATTTGCACCGGTATTTCCGCATTGCGGCACGAAGCAATGCTCCGGCATTGTAGTCCATCACCAAGAGCGGTCAATGCCCGCCTTCTATGTTTTTCCAATTGGTTTCGGTTTCAAACGACCGTACCAAAATGGCGGACCTAGTTACCGGAGTCGACGTGAGATGGCGGGGCGCATTTTGCATAGGGTCTATTGTCTTGGCACTACGAAAGCTTGACATATCGGTGTCGTCTCCACTTATACTTACAGATTCCCTATCCGTAGGCTTAGCCCTTTCTTCTCCTAAAGACTCACCTGTTCTACGGACGTTTCGATCCCTTCTGCCACCTCATATTACTAAAATTGACCTTCTTTGGGTCCCTGGGCATGCGGGAATCACCTTTAATGAAACCGCAGATTCACTGGCAAGGGTAGCACTCTCCGGGCCTGTTGTCGATGTCATTGAGACAACGCCTTTATTAGCCGCCGTAAGATTCCGTAGATTGTTGAAGCTGCAAGGGCAGCACGAATCAGTCTTATTGTCATTGCGAGATTTTTAAATGCAGAGCATTTCAGTAACTCACGATGTCACCCGCGTTGACGTCCGTAGTCCGCACCGTCGTTGTCCCTACTATATAAAATAGAAAATACTATCCGGCGCCAGGTTTCGATCCCTCGACCCTGCGGGCGGAACGCAATGTACATGGTGCTCTACCCACTGCGCCACAAAGCCGACACAGAATGGGACGCTACTAACGCGCCTTATATCTTTGACTCATTCAAATTACTGCTGACGAGCGCTCTCTCGTCAGCACCAAAGTGCAACAACATTAACGTAACGCAAACTACTTAACGTCGTGCGCCCCCGGAAATGCTGTGCATTTGATCGTGCCCCTCGCGAGGGGGATGTTTATACAGGAACTCCTACTTCTAGCGGACTCCTGGCGCCCTCTTTCTGGCATTGTAGAGACTATGAGGTGGTCTTCCAAGGGCGCCAAATTTGAATTCTACAAAATCGATTTTTCTCATCTAAAATTCTCCTGGAATCAAAATTGGTGCCCCTCACGCGACCTGGAGGCGATTGTAACGAGCCTTCGATGTCGTGTGCCCCAGTTGAACAGATACCTCCACAGGTCTCGTCTGGCGCAGACTGCCATGTGCAGTTACTGTAATGAAGAAGAGTCTGTGGACCATTTCCTTTTGTCATGTCGACGATTTTCAAGCCTCAGACGTCAGCTCCTTGAAGTGCCGCTTCATCGCCTGGGGTTGGCATTATCAGTGCCGGCTCTTTTATCATTTGGGGCTTCAGAAACAGGATATTGCCGCCGGGATGTTTGTTCTGCTCTTCTGCGCTTCATAGAAAATTCCAAAAGGTTTACAACCTAATTCGCATCTTATTCTGGCCCCTCACCTGAGCCCTCCAAAAGCATCCATTTCTGAATATTTTTTTATTATTCTCTTCCTCCTCCTCCTCCTCCTCCTCCTTCTTTTTCTTCTTCTTCTTTTTCTTCTTCTTCTTATTCTGATTGATTGTGGGGGTTTAACGCGCCGACGCAACGCAGGCGATGAGGCGCGCCGTAGTGGAGGGCTCCGGATTAATTTTGACCACCTGGGGATCTTTAACGTGCGCCGAAATCTCGTACACACGGGCGTTTTTGCTTTTCGCCTCCATCAGAAAAGCGGCCGCCGCGGCCGTTCTTCTTCTTATTCTTCTTTTCTTTATTTATTTATTCATTTATTTATTTTCTTTTTTTGTTTCAATATTTACCAAATTCCAAACTCAATTCCTCCAACACAAGAAAAAAAAAGCTTCCAAATTTTTCTAATTTTTTTAATCATCCACCTAGGCAGTAATCTCATTCGAATTAACGACTGATGTTTTGCCGATCCCCTGATTGGGTATGTGCCAATAATATCAAGGAACAACAACAACAACAGCTCGGACCAGAGCCCTCCAAACGTATCCATTGCAGTTTTTTTTATTTTAATATTATTATTATTATTCTTATTCTCCTCCTCCTGCTCCTCCTCCTCCTTCTTCTTCTTCTTCTTTCTTTCTTTTTTTCTTTATTTATTTTGTTTCAATATTGACTAATTTCCAATCTCCATTCCTCAAACACAAGAAGAAAAAAGCTTCCAAAATTTTCTAACTTTTCCTCGAATCATCCACCTAGGCAGCAATCTCATTCGAATTAGCGACTGATGTTTGGCCGATCCCCTGATTGGGTATGCGCCAATATAGTGAAGGAACAACAACAACAACAACAACAACAAGGAAGCTGTTGGGTCTTGGAGGCAGCAAGACGGCCACCCTCGCGGTGTAGGCCCGAGGACCGTCGCTGGCTCTCCCGTTCGAGCAACAACCCGGGCTGCCAATGAGACGACGGCCGACAAGCAGACGACAAGAAGCTTTTGCGCCTGTTGGAGTGATCGGGGTTCCGGTGGCGTAGAGCGCGGGCAGCGAGGCCTCGCTGCAGACCAGGCCTCACGCCCGCCGCTAGCCATCGGCCGCCATCACTTCCTGTCCAGCGAGGCACCGGTTCAATGCCTGCAGCGACCTGCCCTGTCGCGAGACACTATTCCCCGTAGACTGCAAAATAGTGCGTCACTTCCGCACCGTCGCGTCTCTGAGATCATCGGCAGTGAGCGTGACTCTTCCTTTACAACTTTGCCCACTATAATCCACACATGAGTGTTTGCCATGTCCAGTCCTTCAGTGTACTTAAGTGCCACTTCCGCCTTGTACATTATCTAGTTAGTATATATGTTGAGTGCGTGTGCTAGAACGTAGTTGGGTTCGTGACTCTCTACGCGGTCCGGCCCAACATTCCTAACAAAAAGTGGCGAGCCTGCCAGGATTCGCGTGTTACCACTAGAGAGGAGTCCGGTTGCTGTCAGCCCTACAACCACGCAAATATTCGAACATGTATCTAGCGGGCCTGGAAAGAATAATGAAGGCGGGGCAAGAGTTGGGACTGACAGGTGCAGCCCTCCGCAACCACTTCGACACGGAGAAGGTGAAGCTGAAAGAGGAGCTATCCTTGAGTAGGGAGGCGATCGGCGACTCGCTGTTGATGTTGCTCTCTTGAGAGACGCTGGTGAGCACAAGGATGCGATGCTGAAACAATGGCAGCAAAGGAAAGAGGAAGAGGAAAGGGAGGCACTCAGACAGTATGAGGAAAGGAAGGACGCGGATGAACGAAGGATTGCCGCCCTCAACAAGGAAATCGCCGCTCTCGAATCGCGCATACGCCTCGCTCGTCCGGCCGACATATCGTGTACCCCCGTACATGTGCCAGGCTCCGCACCTAGCTACCCTGCTAATTGTTCAGTGCCTGCTCAACGAGAGCTTGGTTTGCAAGCACCGGAGACTCATGACAACGCAGAAGGTCCTGAGGAAGACGAGGCACCGCGTTCGATTATTCTTGAAGCGTATGCAAATAACGGCCCGGAAGTCAATATTGCCAAAGGACTCGCAGCCGCCAGTGAGACGTTTTCGCGCTCCCAAAAGATACCGCGAAAACGAACTTACAGGCACAGAAAGACTGCGATACATCCGGCCATAAAAGCATGGGTCTGTACGTCGCGTTGTCGCAGATCCCGGAAGCGACAGTGCAATATGATTTTTAATCATTTCGAGACTCGATTTTTGCCTTAATTTAGCCGAAAAAAAAAAACAGTCATGTTATGCGTCAAGGTAAAAGATTTTTAAGAGGCTTGCTACTCCGTAGGAATGAATTGTTGTGCAGTTGTTACGCAGGACTAGACTTACCGCTATCCGGATCACTCAGCGAAGTGGTACACCGCGTAAAACAACTTCACCCAAGCATTCGCGTAAACGGATAAAGATCAGACGCAAGCGGAGGGAAAAGCCACAAAGCCACAAGAAACGTGACATGCTCACCACATGTCAATACAGCCCTGTTCCTACCGGATTGTCTTTACATAAACACTCTACAAAGAGGCGCAGGAACGGAAACCAGGGTGTGTTCCATAGCAGAGAGTCGTGCTGCCCGACACGGAAGAGGCGCCGAGTTCTTCAGGAAACCGTAGGCTTTTCTGGCGTACACGCATGCCTGGACCTGGAAATATGAATCTGAACAACGATTTCCGGCTGTACACAGCTGCGTACGCTTTATGTTCTTGTAGTGCACTTTGGCATAGATTCTTCTGTTGGCTTAGAACATTTTATAGTTAACACGTAGGAGGACTTGTGAAGCAGCTTGAGAGGACTGTTTGAACTGTTTTTGCCCGTGCGAACTGCTTATAGAGACTTGCTTGGATTTTAGTGTGTGAACTTTTATGTTCTACGAGCGCGCAAATAGGTACTGGGCTGTGTGACTGTGTTTAGACCCTCTCTGCGACACTGCCCCCATCACCAACTTCTCTAGAATAGTTCTTTCTAAGAACTTTCCGAAGAGGGGGGTAATGTAGTGAAGAGCCAGGGCAGTGTGGTGGCCAATCCGCCGAACCGTTAGCTAGCCGAAGAGAAAGGGCCAGCAAGAAATAAGAAGGAGGAGGAGGTCGGGCATGACGTCAGCAGGACGGTGCCCTCGCGGTGTAGGCTCGAGGTCTGTTGCCGGCACTTCCTTCCAAGTTTCCGTCCATCGCGGTGTAGGCCCGACGACAGCCCTGGACGCCGCCGGGAGAAGCCGGGGTCCGGCCCGCTCTAATCATGGGCACCGCCATGTTCTTCGCCGTGGAACATAACACCGGGTTGAAGCTTCTCGACGCACGCATCTCGTCAGCTCTGCGGACAGACTGCCACCTCGCGTCGAATCACCGAAGTCACCAGCCCGTCTCTGCTCCATCCACCGTGCCAGCCCCAGCGGACTGTAGTGGACAAGTTCCTCGCCAGTCCTCTGCGAGTCTTGTAAATATTGTCTTCCCCCTTTCGTACCTGCCCGTTTGGATTGCCTTTTGATTATAACGCGTGTGTTGGCTTAGAAACAGTAGTCCGGCTCATTGTTCTCCACGCGGTCCGGCCCAACATTCATAACACCCGGTTTATCTGGTCATTGTTCTCAGGCTGCGTCTAATGTCACGGCAGCCGTATGAATTACCTCCGGGAAATTCTCACGGAAAACGTAACCTAACATAAAATAACCTGACCGAACCTAACGTTACCCAACCGAAAGCATCATAACCTACCCAAATTCATTGAATGATTGTTTGGTTGTAGGGTTTAACGCGCCGACACAACCCAGGCAATGAGGCGCGCCGTAGTTCAGGGCTCCGGATTAATTTTGACCACCTGGGAATCTTTAACGTGCGCCGAAATCTCGTTAGCACGGGAGTTTTTGCTTTTCACCTCCATCAGAAAAGCGGCACCCAAATTCAGCCCAACTGCAACAAACCTAATCTAACCCACCCCAACGACACAGAACACAACTTATATTAAACATACTTCAAACCACTCGAAGTCCTTTGCGTCGATCTCTTCATATAGTAATTAACCAGAGTAAAAAAAAAGTATTAACAAAATCCCGAGGACAGAAAAATGCTTAAACTTGAAAAAGATCCAATTGTCGGATTCGATCCCAAGCCTCCTTGTTTTTTAAAACCGAGTACTATTCCACAGCGCTACAGGGATAGCTGCAAAAACGGCTTTGTGGGGAATATTGATCCCACAGAATTTTCGCGTAGCATGCTTAGCCAATGATAGGCGACTGCCGTGAGAAATTTCTGATGGTAATTCTCGCGGTTGCTGGGATAATAGACACTACCTTGTTTTCATGCATCCGGGCCATTTGGTCGTGCCCTCCAGCGCGTCGGTGAGGAGGGCACGAAGACCGGCAGTTTCGGCGCCAAGGTCAACCGGTTACAGCGTCGGAAAGAAGGCACTCTCGACGACAGCCGGCGAACCTCGCCGAAGGCAGCACGGAGAAGATTCCCTGCTTGCGGACGGGCCAATGTCGTTGCTGGTGTGGTTAGGCCAGGCCGGCGTCTCGGCCGTAAGAGACGTGTAGGAGAGGTCTCTTCGATTTGGCCTGCACTTTCGGCATGAATGCCGCCAATTCAGCGCAAGCGCCGCCACTGCAGAACCAGTCCTGCACTTTTGTCGTCTGCTTCAGCACCGTGTTCCTGGTAAAAGCAGGGAAAGCCTTGAACTCATCCTGCATTGTCTGCGCCGTCGATAAATCGAAGAGCAAAGTGCAGGCGGCGGGCGCCGCACTCGAAAATCGAAGAGGCGACTGCTGCACTACCTGAATGACTAGGGAACGCAGCCGAATCGAAGACACCTTACATTCGAATGACGTAGCACCAGATTTCAGCAGCTGGTAATCCGCGTTCGGCCACGTAACACACTTCGTGTGCACACGTTTTTGACCATCAGAGCAGCGGGAAACCTTCTGATTTCCGAAAAAATCACGCGAGCACAGAACACAGCAACAACCCCTGCTAGGCGCCATTTTGTGGCAAAATGATAATGATGATGGTGACTACGGAGATCAACCTTCACTAGAGTGACCAAGAACAGCCGAAGCCTTCGTCCTGCCGCACTGAGAAGCAAAAAGGGCAGCACTGCAGCAATAAAAAACTATAAAAACTTCAAAGAAACATAAAATATTGCCATCCAACCTACATTACACGATTAACACGAATTGCAAAAAAGATGTCACACAGTAAGCTCAGCTACAGGACAAAGTGGAAAAAGAATGACAAAGTACGGGGTAACATGAAGCTTCAAATACACATGAATGCATGAGACAAAACACAGGAATATATTTATGAATAATAACGACAGAGAATAATAAATTCTAAAATAATGTTACCGGGGCCCGCCAGGGCACATTGAAATGTGCGATTTAAGGCGGGTACAGTACAAGAGTGTCTTGTAAAATAATAATAGTAACATTAATATAACAATAATACCAACTGTACCCCCGTATCTCCCAGCCACATAGTACACTCTTATTATTGTTGTTATAACATCAACGCCGTTAGAAGGAGAGGAAAAATAAGAGTAATAATGGCCTCTCAGGCGTCATCGGCGCCTGCCCGCAGCGAAGATACCAAAGAACCCCACAAAGACCCTCCCCAAGCAGCGAATCAGCCCTCCGACAAAACCGAGGGAAAGGCGACCGTCAAGACCGAGGCCAACAAGGGTGATGGCACCGCCCGGCCGCACTACATGGACGAGACAGGCAAGCTGGAGCTTCCAACTGGTGGTCGCGCTGTGCTTCCGGTCGTGATGGCCTGCGCGTGTGTGGTGTTCCTGGTGGCCTTCGTGGTGCTGCCGCTTCTCTACATCATCTCCATGTCGAGGTCGGGTGACCACGGTGCCACGGAGCAGCTGTCCCCACGACCCACAAAGCGCAGCCTCACCGTGCACACCCTGCGCCCGCATCGTTCTGCACCCGCAGAGTCCGACGGGCCGAACGAGGAGCTTGACCACCTTTTAGTTAACACGAATGAATCTTACACGCTTGATACTGAAGGGACGCATGGCACCAAGCCGAACGAATCGCTGCCGATTTCGTAGGAATCGCGTGTGTGTTAGCGTCCTGTGAAAATCGCAATCGTCTTTTGGATAGGAGCGTATTTCGAGTGAAAACTGTGTCCTGGCATCTGGACAGTATTCTCCAGTTCCGGCTTCACTTGCATAAAAATTTCATAAAACACAACGCTGTATGCTTTGGCCGGAAAAAGCAGGTATAAGAAATTTACCTATACAAGTATTCCACGGGAGTCTTGACACAAACAGCTGTGTCATGCCCCCGCACTCACTTGCACGCACACGTACGCATGCAACACTCACTCCTCTCTCTCTCGCGCGCTCGCTCGCGTGCACACACATGCACACTGATTTGGTAGCTGAGTACGTAAGCGTTGTTGCGATGCTGTTATGCAACCCGTCTACTGCGCTCGGGTGAACCACCAAAAACCTGCTGTCGGTCTTCCCTAATCGACTTTCCACAACCCGGCGTGTCCACAGTGGCGAACTATAGGTATGTAGTCAAGAGTTCGACGAAAGTTCGTCTGGTCAGGTATCATGATGAGGACGAAGATGCGGTCACTGATCAAGTCAAGGTGCTGCTACTTGACAACAGCCCTTTCAGCGACCTCGTGGCCCCTCAAGCGCCAACCGGCCAGCGGCGGTGCTGACAATAGCATTGCTTGGCGCCCCTTACTGCTATAGCTTCGGCGGCGTGCCTGCGCATCATTGTCATGCCCTTTTTGTGACGTGTTTGACGACCCTGGAGACGTCTTCAACGAGCCACCCGACTAGGGCGCATCGATCATCGAGGCACCCTACACTCGACCGAAACGCCCCGTACCGAAAAGACCGGAGCCGACGACAGACAGATGCAAGACGTGTTCATGGTGGTGCAACATCACCAGGACAAAGGGGGCTCCTACTCAAGGCGGATTGCCACGGCGCGGGCAACATAACGCTCACCTGCGCAAAAGAGAAGCGTGTCTCTCGTGTGTGCGCGTGCGTGCGGCCGTGCGTGCGTGCACGCGCGTGTGTGTGTGTGTGCGTGTGTGTGTGTGCGCGCGTGGGGGCGTGCATGCGTGCGTGTGTGCGTGGGGGAGCTACTATCAGCGCCATGAATTCTGTGATTGGTGCATCCTGACGTCAGCCGTGAAAAAGGGTGAAAGGGAACGGACCCAACGCGCCTATTTAATCTCTCGCGCGCAGGAGCGCACTGCCTGTTCTCTGATGCCTGTTCTCTGATGTAAATACTTGTACATAAAGTTTTCTTCTCCTTCAACTTAGTAAATTTCAGGTCTTCTCCGTACCCAGGAATGCACCGCGGTGTCTCGTGTCGCCGTGAGGGACGAGGCAGACTCGGATGTCCAAGCTATGTACAGTTTATGTACAGGAATAGGTGTAAGGTTTGACCACGGCCGCTCGATGGAAACTAGGTCCGGCCTGCCCATTCACGGCCGCCAATGGGCAGGCGCGTGACAGCGGAGTTGACAGTTGCCGCCGCTACTTTGGCGGGGGCGCCACACATCGGTGACGCTCCCGCGGCCCTCGCTTCGGAGCGCCTACGGAATATCGACGATCATCGCCCCTTTAAACGTCGTTTCCTCGCGTTCTAACACACGTATCTGGAAAATAATGACACCACAATTTACGGCAAAGATATATCTTCAATGCCTAAGAATTTCATCTGTTTGATGACGGTAATTCTTGTTCGCGGTTTAAAAGACGAGTGCGATGCGGCCGCTCCCGCAACCCAGTTCCCGCGATGTTCGGGAATATGACTGTACAGCATGTTACAATGCTAATTCGGTTTAAACACAGCAGCGCGTTTGTGTTGGAATATAAAACTCCATTACTGCTCCCATGCACCATGCTAACTGAAGGACAATTCTAAAACCGCCGTGTTTTAACCTTGCCAAACACAGGCTCAGCAGCCCCAGGGCAGTCTCATGTTTGAATTCAGGCACGGTAATTTTAATCCCAGCCAAATGTCCCCAAATGCTGAGAAATTGCAGAAGGTCACATTTATTAGTAAACCGGATATTTACTCGTTAAACAGGGACATAAAATGCTTAGATGCGCTGTGTACGATGCGCGGCGTACGTAGATGCGCTGCTTTGCCGAGGGAAACACCTGTGTACTATCGGTAATGTGTTTGTGGTTTGCTTTCTTCTTTCCGTATTTCGTTTGAATCGTGGTTTGATTTAGCATGTGCGGTAGAATTTCCCCTATGTGTGAAATCTTACGTGTGAAATCTGATAGGCCGCTTGCGTGGATATTAATAGATTTAATAAGAACTGCTTGGCAGTGATAACTTGTGTATTTTTGCGTGATTCTATGTTGTATAGCATTTACGCTGCTTGTCATTTTTCATTATGAACGGAACCGAATTAGCTCAGCTTCCAGTTTTAATAATCTGCACATGTTAACTTCAGGAGGGTGGAATCGGAATTAACGCGGGCAAGCAACACGGTTGGAAGGATGAATGCGGCTTGCAGCATCGCGCGTCGCGACGGGCGAGGGCATGGAAGCGAAGTTTACGGTTGCCGCTTGTACAGTCGCGTGCGATTTGAAGGTAATCGCGCGAGCTTCGACCGATAAAGGCGATAACGCCCCCGCGCGGCCTTTTTCGGAGCGACTGGGACCTAGTTTATGCATTCTCCTCTCTTTCGGTCGCTGTTCCATCAAGCAGTGATCACTCCCGCTGCTAGTAAACCACCCTTTCCGCTCTGTGGTGATCTTGTGTGGTTGCAATCACGTGTGCCTTTTTTTCTTGGTTATCGTGAACAACGATAGCACCTATTGTTATAAATGTCCAGTATTTCCAGAGAATGCGTTTCTGCGCACCTTTTCGAGAACTGCTGTAAAATACCACGAGTGCGACGTCGTTGCTGCGTGCGCGATAAAACAAGGGGAAGGGGTTATTGATTTTGCTGCTGGAGTGATGGCTGCTGAAATAAACAGCGACCGAGGGAGAGAAGAATGCGCAAACCAGGAACCAGGCAGTCTAAAACAAGCCGCGTGGGGGCGTTATCGTGGAGGTCGGTCGACGCTCGCGCGATTACCTTCAAATCGCACGCGACTGTACTCGCGGTGGGGTGCCACGTATCGGCGCATACTCCGGCTTGGGCGCGAAGAGCAGCAGCGGTGGGAATGTTGAAGCACGCGTGAGCGCTTTGAGCTATTCGTTTCGCCGAATTCCGCGCACTGCTCGTGCAATATATCGTACTAGTGTGCTCCTGGTTATGAAATGCCCAAAACTGCTGCGTGCCGCGCTGCAAGTCGAATTCCTAAAAACCCCGGGCGTCTGCTGCCACGAGTTCCCTCCAAAGAACGACTCCGAGACGCCTGGCTGCACAACATCTCCCGTCAAGGGATCAACAAGGGCAGCCAACGGAAGCCAAGCTCCAGATCGGTCGTTTGCTCGCTGCACTTCAAAGAGGATGACTACGCGGTGGGATTGTAGGGCAAGTTGTTGCTGCCAACAGCTGTGTCGACAAGATTTCCGCCGTACCCAACGTACGTGCTGCCGGAAAGCCCGAAAAGGAGGAGGGCGCTTGTTCGGCCGCTGCTCGAGGCGTGTGCGTCGGCATCTCAAGTACGCAATCAAGGGCAAGTGAGCACAATGGTTGCAGAAAATGGAACGATTGAGCGTTCAATTCTGGGCCTAACGGATAATGAAGAAAGAGGTCAACCGCACTCACCGAAAGAGGTTAGACCCAATCCTGTACTCTCTCACGGACATGCAATCATGCGGCCAACGTAATTTTGAGACTCGAGAATGCCAGACTTCGTTCGATCTGACAGGCTTTTCCGATAACACCAAGAGAAATGCCCGCCGCCTTAATATGAAATAAACAGACTAAACGAAAAACTACAAAAACTGCAAAAACGCTGCGACGAATTTCGTGAACAAGTGAAGAAGTTCGAGGGGATCGCGCTGTACAGGCAGTTCGACACAGGGGACGAATTTGTAAGCTCCTTTCAAACACCGTATTCCCACACCTCGCAGACTGTCCGCTGATGTGGTGCGCCAGCAACAGGGATCCGTACCCTGTCATGAGCTTGCGAAATGTTCTTAAAAAAGCTATTGACGCTGCTTCTTGCCACCTGCGCTGGCGACGTTAATAGCTCTTTAGAGAATCTACTGAAGCTTTCAGGAAAACATTTCTCGCCAAAAGTTTTCCGCTTGTAAAGCTGATTGCTGGTGAACCATAGGCGAAGATGAATTGCATATTTTCTCACAAACCCAGTAAATCCCTCTTTAAATGTTGTATTAAATTTACCTTTGATGTCACATGGATTTAATACAGTTTAATTATTTTCCAACTGTATATTACGTTGTGCAAATAGTGTAAATCAAAGAACGACTGCCGCAGTAGACATAACCAACGGGGAGAGACCTGCAACGGTCTCTTCAGCCGTTCGTGGGTCAACTGTCGAGACAGAGCCAGGGGCCCACGCAAACAGCTCGGTGGTGCACCTCTTTGAAGTGTGGCAGAGTGTAGAGACGTAAAAGATCAAGCAAAAGCTGAGACCACGGTCACCGGCCAATCCACTACCAAACCGAGGAGGACAGCCGCCGAGTGGAAGCGAAGGAAGAAGCGGGGATCGCACCTTGGGGAGAACAAACATGGCGTCTTGAGAATCTGACGTGGTGTCCTTATATATACATAAACACACACACACACACACACACACACACACACACTATATATATATATATATATATATATATATATATATATATATATATATATATATATATATATATATATATTGTAAGCGCGAATCTTCAATGTCCCGTCATCAGGCCATATCTCAGTATTATGACTGGCCAATACCGCCTTCGTGTTTCGTCGTCGTCGCTGCATTGTGTGCGTCCATCATCTCATCGCTCGTCGTCTTTCTGGGACGCACCATCATCGCCATCGTGATTGCTCCTGTTCTGGCCAGGGTACCACTCGCCGAATACACGTCGTCCGCCAAGTCTCCTGGCATTGCCTCTCAATATATATACACATACATGTATACACATATATATACACATTATATATACACACACATATATATAGCGGGATTCTACATTTCACACACTAGTTATTTCCCACCCCGCAGCCATCCGCGCTCAGCAAACATGCCTTGCGAGCGCCGGCTGCGGACGGGTCCATTGTTTGCGGAGGCAGACAAAGGCAGGAGGCGGAGAGGGCAAAACACCAATGGCAGCATTTATTGCAAAGTGCAAATCAAATATACTGCATACAGACTACTGGTAGGCCATAATGGTAACACTGGGAACGAGGCATTAAACAACGCTAGAGATCGAGATGGTTCGACTCACCGATGGCATACCGGAGCAGCGGAGCGCTGCGCGTGCGAGCGCGGTTGCAGTCTCCCAGCTCGCCCGAACACGTCCCATTGTGGCGCGTTTGCCAGGTCCGGACTGGCGCGCCGAAACGTCCGCGCGCCACCGCATCCCCAAGACAAGAGAGCGTCCTCTCGTCATGCGACAACCCACCAGACCTCGCCATTTGGTGGCGCTAGTGCCGAGGAAGAACTGGTTCTCGGGTAAGGCAGAGGAGAAAAGGGTCAACGCCTCCACCCTGGCGACAACGAACACTCCGGTCACTGGCGCCCTCCCGTATGGTTCCCATCGCGCGAGCGAGGCTCATTGTGCAACGCCAGCCACAATGCATGAAGTAGCCAGAAAGGGTTTCGCGTGAAAGTCGCGATCCCCACATCCCTCCCTCCTAAATTTCTTGCGTACGCCGGCGAGAGCTGACTACAGGACTAGAGGCGACGGAAAGTTCGTTCGTCGATTAAATCGTTAGTCACTGCATAGCGTTCCCTACGCCGGCTTCCGCTTGTCCAATGCCACCGCTGGCAATGTTCCAGCAGGCGCGGTCATCACCCGCTGATATCTGCAGGCAGGTAGATCCGTGAAGAATCGCACCAGCCAGCCCAAGCAAGCGTTGCTAAGGTGGCGGTGCATCCGTGATGGCCCATGGCCGCAAAGTAGAGACTGCCGACTCCCTCGGACAGGCTGCACCACTCGGTTTCAGCAGGCTCGCCAGCTGCAGACGACCCGTCTTCCGGCGCAGTAGTCAGCAGCATAAACACGCTCCATCATGTGGTCCAAGCCTGGGTGGCTCAGCTGCACAAAGAAACTCCCCGCACCTTGTGTAGGGCAGAAAAATAGCTCTCCGAACGCACCGCCTTTGTGGCGCGATGCTAATGACAACTGCCAGGTTGTCAGCATTGTCATCGCTCTGTTAATGTCAACAAAGCCTAATAAATTGTCCAAACCCTAAAAATTATACGGCGGGAAAAAGCAGGACCGCGTAGCCCCGTAGGAAAACGGCGCGTGCGCAGGTCGCTATTCATAAAGCCGGTCGTGCTCCGGCACATCGCGCACTCCGGCGCCGCTAGAGCCATCTTATTGGCCGGCGAGTCCTATGCCGTGCGTGCAATGCTTTTACTTTTTTTTATTAATGCGTGCTCGATTCGAAGACGTTTGTTGTGCACTTTCGGTGTTGAGAGGCCGCGATATGGATTTACGCGAACTATAGTGTGAGAGCAGTCTGGAAAAACTAACCTGACCTGGGCAATGGTCGTGCTTGCGCGAGAAACGCGCAGCGCCCCGCGTCGTATGTTGCACCTGGGCGTCAATATTTGTGTAAAGCACAAAGCTACATAACAAGCTGCCAGCCGGCGCCCGCGCGACTGCACAAAGGCAATCGTAGGTAAAAACTGTCGGCAGCTTATTTTAAGCAGCGCACGTACATACCGCGGTTTGCTTGTGCATGTTTACGCCATTTGTTTAGATACTCTTATTTATCATCGCTAGGTAGCTACTCCAGGATACTGATTATTAAAACCAAACAAGCCGCGGATCTCGTTAGGGGCGAACGGATCTGATAGTACGGTGAAGCTAGAATGTCTAGTTCATATCGTAGCATCGCCCCCGCTCCCCCGCCGACCTAACGCTTGTCATATTCGACCCGCAGCCGTAGGACACCGCGGGACGCTGCCGCTTCCCACCATTTATTTAGCGTACGCAGGAATTTAGATCAATGGTCATAATATAGTTTTACACCTACAATTTCATTACCCAACAGCGCTTGCGCAAGATTATTCAGCTTACATTTGAAGTGACCCCAGTTTGCGAACTGTAGTGAAGCAATATTCAGTCAACTGGGGCGGGTGGATCGCCATATCCCCCCTTAACAACAAGTACCCATCTTCCAGCCTCTCCCTCACACAAACCCCTAACAACTCCACAATTCCGTAAATATTTTAAAATGATTGCAAGCCAAGCAGCCTCATCAAGAAATGAGCATTACTAAGCCCTAGGAATACCCATGCACGCTCCAAACGAAAAATATGACGCGTTGGGTGCGCGCAACACTTTCGAAGAACAAATCAAGGTGCAAGCCGTGCAACACACTGCGCACCTGGAGCACCTCACCAAGATAACCGCGAGCAGACACCTATTAGACAGCCTCCGCATTTTACATGAGAAGACCGCCTTCGACAAGATCTCCACCCCTGCGGAGAGAGCTGCGAGTCCAGGAACTCGAGGAAATCTGCACGTTGTTTGTATTGACACAGCCACGTGGAGCTATGGTTTCAGCCGCCACCGACTGCTCGAGCAAAGTTCTTGACCCCTGCTCCACCCAAACCAAACACCCGAAGGAGGACGAAGAACTGGCCTTTGCCCTAGCCCGTTCTCGTTCTGCACGTTCTGGTCCATATTTTCATGTTCGCGTTTCATTTGATGCCGACAGTACATCCCAGCATGTAGTGCAACTAGAAATGATCACTTCTTTCGCACTGGGAAGCTGAATGTGTAAACCATGCGATATGGGAAGCAGATCTTGCATTTCAGTATTTGTATAATTAGCATTATTTTTAATTGGTTACCAATAGTAGTTCAAACCTAGAAGTTAGAATTGGTGTAAACTTGTATGTGATTGCAAAACAAAAAAACTGCTTCCCATGTTTCGTTCTCCACAACTTCTGGTATCTATTCATGTCTTGCTGGCAATCTTGTTGAATAGTTTTTTTTCTACTGTTCTCATAAACAACCAAGGATTTTTTTAAATTAACACAGAAACTAGTTGCCTCACATTAAAACTAATTAGATATTTGAAATCAGCTAAAAAAACTGAACAAGCCTATGAAGTTTCATCAGAATTGGTTGGAAAGCAAAAAAAAAAAGATGTTTCTTGAACCAGTGTTTTCATGGAAAGCCTACAAAACAGCCCTTCACTTGCCCACCTTTACACCCTCACAAAAAACTCTTGGGCACCCACAACACAAACTCACTCAAGTTCACCTTCAACTTGCCACCTAGCATAATCAGAAGTTCCAAGCAGGAAAATTGACCCAGAATGCAATACTGCACCGGCTAAGGAAATGATTACACACTTGGTGAAGGGGCGTGTTGGCTATTGAAATGACCTTTACATGAAGTTTTATTCACCACGCATAAAATTAAAGGTAGAAACTAGTAGACACACTATGCAGAAACTAGCAGACACCCGAGACAAACTATGTCACTGCGATCGCTAATCAGCTATATTGTCAGCTCTCAGATTTTCTTAAATTAAAATTCGGGATTGGACGGGAATAATACACACGCCTAAAATGCGATCTCAGTACGCATCCCCGTCGCCAGTGTGTTTTATGGTTCCAGGTGAAGGTGGGCCTTGTGAATGCGTTGTGGCTTTCTACTTAGAAAGCCGACTCGGTAGCCGACCTGCAAACCTAGCAGCTACTGTAACTGCTGAAACGTTTATGTACGTATTGAAAACCTTTCAACACAAGTATTTGTACAATGTTAAATTGTATATGTATTTCTAAACATTTTAAAATTTCGCAGATCTAAAAATTCCGATTTAAAAAGTTCTAGGGCGTTATCAGCAAAACCGTTTCTCGTCAAGGTGCTTTAAGTGATGCCCTTTCATTTGGGATAGAGAATATATACTCGACAATAATCGGTTGTCTGTCCCTTTAAGACGCCTCACTTTAATGCACCATGAGTTGCACTTGTAAGAAGGCGCGTGCTAAATGTAATGGGGAAACGTATTGTGGCGCGGAAACTATCAAGGCCGCGCCATAATTGAGGACGCATGCACCTATTGCTTCTGTAAGTCAGGTATAAATGAGCACAGCAAAAGTTACGTAAACTACGCAGCGATTCGTGCTGGCACGCATACGAACAAATCAGGAGCAAGGATAATCAAACGGCCCATATTCAAAGCTTTCATAGCTTGAGACTTGTCATATGAAACTACTCTATTCAGAAGTTGCTTGTAATCGGTCGGCCTGAATTTGTAGTTGGGATAACATACTCTGCACGCGAAACAATACTATCACAGCCGTGATATACTATTATAGTTACAAAAACATCACTGTAGAAAGGACCAATTAATAAATGTAGGTACCACCTCCAGGGAGGCCAGGAGCCGTTGCGCATTACTGGCTCTATGGAGTGGAATCATGGGCATGGAGTGGAATACAACACATACTGCAGGCATTTTTTACAGCAAAGCTGTATACCTCTACCCACCCCCCCCCCCCAACGGTTTCATCGACGTAAGCAAAAACGATCCCTGTGCAATATAACGACGGAATCGACCAATAATAATAATAAATGACGCATTCAGCCCTATATACACTCTCGTCTCGCTCTCCTCTCTCTACCCCAAAACAACACAAACGCAACTACGACCCAACTACCTACCCTAATGCGACTTTACTCTCCTATCTCTACCCCAAACCAACACCAACGCAACTACGACCCAACTACCCACCCTAAAGCGACTTTACGCGGCGTTAACGACCCCCAATGCCCTGCATTTACTCGTGTTCCCCTCGCGGGAAGGTGCGGGAATTTTTTTCCACACAACTGCCCACAATGTGACACCCCTCTCAGAACCTACCACCTTGTGTATTCATGCAACCCCCCCCCCCTCTACCCCATTCTCTCCCCCTCCCTTGAGCAGTGGTAGTCTGCGCTGACCAGCTCGGCGCCGGAGCATCAAGCCGCCCTGGAGCAACGAGCCCTGGATTCGGCGCTGGCTCGCGGCCTCCTGGACGTAGGAGCCTGACCGCGTCCCTTTCCAGCTCCCTTGGCTGCTCAATAAATGTGTTTTTACCACCACTACCATTCAATTCCAAGCATCTTTCGCATGATGATACCGACGCGAACGAGGGAAAATCAACCGAGAGACAGCGCTTATGTTTACAGATTAGTGACAAAGTACATACTCTGAAAATTTTAGTATAGTCTGCAGATTTATTTTACATTCGGATACATGTCGGTGGCTCTGAATAGACTCCGTAGTCGCAAAATCTCCAACACGATGTCTTCCTCACAGCACTCTTATTTTCGTGCACGAATTTCGTCCTCTGGGGTCACGCAAAATTGGGAAGTGGTGTCTAAGTGCAAATGCGTATTCCGAAAAGGAAGAAACCGAGAATGGGAAGTATCTACGCAGAAAAACTTCACAACACAGCAGAAATGATGCCGCAACGGAAAAGATGTAAGGTTGAAAAGTAAATGATTTGCATATGCAGCCTATCGCGACAATAAATAAAAAGTTTTGGGACCCGAAAGGGCACACTCCGGGTTTAGAAAAAAGGGATCGTCCCAAAAACATCCTTGACCTAAACTAGATTCACAATACCCAGAATAAAACTCACAAGACTAAACAGCACATTTATGTGTCACTCGTGGAGCGCGAAGAAGCTGTTAGCAGCCGAGAAAGGATGGGTGAAGAGATCTTTGCGCAAGAACAGTGTAATGTGCCTTAGAAAAGAGGGCTAGGTAAAGTAAAGGTTGATTAGTCCGAGTTAGTCCGATACCAAGTGAAGCAACACCAGCAAGAGCCTCGGAGGTGGTAGATGTTAGGGCAAGCAGAGACATGCGGTAATCTTTGCAGCCAGAAGTGCCGGCTAAACCATGCAGGCGTTACGCGGGCTTGGAAGAGGGTGGTGTTACGAATCGGCCAGCGCCGCAGTACTTCCCCGCATCACTCCTCGGCTGTGCAGCGAAGCCACTCGTGCGCCTTTGAAAACACGCGCCAAAAGCCGCGTCAGACGCTTTGCTCTCGGCAAAACTTCGGCGGCTGCCTGCAAGGCTCGTCTCCACGCTCTTCAAGGACACAGAGGCCCCGTCGATCGCAACGGAGTCCTCCTCTCTCCCCTCTCTCGTACTCAACGTGCCCGAGGCTATGAACGGCTTACGAACTCTGGAAAGAGTGTTGTGCGTGTTCCCACTTGTTGCGTTTGACCGTTATCGCTTTTGGGTATAAATAGGGCTGCCCAAGCGTTGTAACTAATTCCTGTTAGAGCAGCGAATCGATGTTGTCGCTCTGCTCGAGTCCTGTATTGTAACCTCGCCCGTCGGGGCATTGTTCCTTGGCTTCGGCTCACCTCTCGCTATGAAGTAAACAGTTACGTTAGCCTACGGCTTCTGGACTTCTTCACGGCTGCAACAGCGGCTGGCCGTGTCATCATACACGCTACCACTCGTATGTCGGAGGCCACGGACCTCGGATCGGGTGCCCCAGCCCGGTCGCAACAACTGGTTGGCAGCGGTCGGATGGCAACTTCGTAACACCTGAAGCCAGCGGTGCGAGACCCAACACCACGGACGTCAAGGCGGCTTCGGACTTCGCAGAATTCACGGCGGTCAAGGGTGAGTGCGGGACTTTTCTTCACTGAGTTTTACCAGGCTTCTGAGGATAGCTGGTAGGGCGTGTGTTTTTGTCGCGTGGGTTATTCGCGCAAAACATTTTTGCAGAAGTGGGAAAGCAGTACTCTAGACCGGCCATGAATTTGAAGGCGTTGAAAAAACCGCAGTTGTTGGAGCTTGCAAAAGAGTTGCGCTTGGATGTTACGGACGCGCTGAGAAAGCCAGAGCTGATACAGGTTATACTCGCTGTCGGGGCTGACGATGAGGAGCTGTCGGAATGCATTGAGCTGATCAATGGCAGGGAGACCGCGAAACGTCAGGCCGCCGAGGCAGAGGCTAAACGTCAGGCTGCAGAGGCTGAGCGCCAGCGTGAGGAACGCGAGGAGAAAAATTGGCCGCGTATCTGCTCCTTTCGTTGCAAATGCCGTCAAAAGACGATAGTCTTTATCGGCTTTTGCGAAGTAACTGCCTCCCTTCGCTTTCCCGCTCACCTCTCATGTTGTTCCTCTTGCGTCGCGCTCCTCCCAAGGTAAAGACGCCAAAGGTTTGCTTAAACCATTTTAAATTTCCCGCGTTCCACTGCTCCAAACCGGGTGTCTCGATGCGAACGCTGCCGTACGGCGAAGACGCGCGTTAATCGAGGCGCCCTACTTCAGCGTTTATAGAACCGCGTTTCCCTACTCCACGTGCGTTGCAAGCAGAACGTGGAACCTACCTAGTGGAACCTTGCGTAACTGTTGCCGGTTGATTTCTTAAAATGGCCCCAGAAGCTATAGTGGCGCGAGCGACAGCAGAGGACGGCGGAGTGAATTCTTTTTCTGCAGTTGATGGAGTATTTATATTTCGCAAATTCAAGCATGTTTGATTTTTTATAAAGGAACACTGCAAATATCACTTCTGTATTGATTTGTTGTCTCATATTTGCGTAATGTCTTGTTCTTCTTCAACAATGTTGACAAGTATGAGCATTCCACCGGACATAGACGGGTAGATTTAGCTGTGACTATATAAGACTATTGCGCAGGCATTGTTTTGCTTTGGCCGGGTGGCTGAATCGGGTCACAGACAGACAGACGGACAGACATACAGACATACAGTCAGACCAAAATTTCTGGGTTTAAGTAGCCCAAGAAAGACTATCGTCTTTAAAAGCGAGAACAGGAGCTCGAAAGGCAGAAACAAGAACAGGAACGCGAGGAAAGAAAGCGGAAAGAGGAACGCGAGGATAGAAGGCGAGAACAGGAGCGACAGCATGAGCTGGAAATGAAGCGTCTAGACGTCCAGGCGTCTCGACCTAGGCGTGAGAGTGACAACAGCGCGCCAAGCGTGCAGTCTGAGCGGCCTACGCTGCGAATGTGTGACCTAATGCGACCCTACAAGGTAGGAGAAGACATCGTTCTTTTTTTGGTCAACTTCGACCGTACGTGTGAGAGGGCCCAGTTTAGCCGAGACTCATGGTCGCAAAAGCTCCTTACGCTTTTGCCAGGTGAGGCATCCGACGTGATGGCCCGCTTGCCAAAGGAGGAGGCGGAGGACTATGAGAAAGTCAAGTCTAGCCTCCTGCGTAAGTACAGGCTGTCAGCAGAGGCGTTTCGCCAGAAGTTCCGTGAAGCCGAGAAAGCCAGGGGCGAGTCGTACTCGGAGTTCGCCTACAAGCTGAGGGCAAACATGGAAGAGTGGCTCAAAGAGGCAAAGGCTTTCGGAGAGCACGACAAGGTAGTTGAGTGCTTCGGTCTTGAGCAGTTTTATCGCCGTCTACCTGAAAACCTGAGACTCTGGGTGCAAGATAGGCCAGGGGTAAATACTGTGGATAAGGCAGCTCAACTAGCCGACGAGTTCATCGCACGTCGAGGTGCGCAGGGGCCGAAAGACGGCCAAAAAGAGTTCAGGCCGAGGCCTGATAAGTTAGGGCCGAAAGGCAGAGCTCCCTACGAAAAGAGCGGAGCAAAAGTGACCGAATCCGCGAATAATGAAACGGGCTCGGAAAACGAAAAGAGCGCAAACGCAGAGGCACAGCGCCGAAAAAAGGCTTTCGAAGCGCGCAAGCAGTCCGCGTGCTACAATTGTGGCGAGACAGGGCATTTCGCAGCTAGTTGCAAAAAGGGCAAGCTTGTCTTTCACTTAGTAGACCAGGATGAGGAGAGCAGACAACTTTTAGAGCCCTACGTACGCGAGCTTGCAGTTAACGGCAAACCGTGCCGAGTTCTTCGCGATTCCGCAGCAACAATGGACGTGGTCCACCCGTCCTACGTCGAACCCCACCAATTCACGGGCGATTGCGCGTGGATAAAGCAGGCCGTAGAAGCGCAAAGCGTGTGTCTTCCGATCGCCAGGATAACCATCGATGGTCCCTTCGGAAAGCTCGAAACCGAGGCCGCTGTCTCTCCCAGCCTTCCGGCGCAGTATCCGTATCTTTTCTCGAACAGGTCCGATCAGCTGCTGCGCGAAAGGGGACTCGTTTTCGGGGAAGGGATAGTGTTCGCGCTGACGCGCTCGAAGGCTCGCGAACTCGGAGCGACGGCGGCGGTTGAAAGCAGGAACGATTCGCGAAGAGAGGAGGTGGGGAAGCTTGCTGCGACTAGCGCCGACGTTGCTTCCGAACGCGGCCAGTCTGCCTCCTTGCAGGTTCAGATCGCGGGTGTCGAGCAGCAGCAGCACCCCGCCGAAACAGATGATTCTCTGGCAGAGCTTTTTGTAGCACCTACGTCGGAAAGTTTAGAGCGGTTGCTGCACGTCGGTAATACGGCACTGAGCGCGGAGCAAAGAAAAGATCACACGCTGGAAAAGTTACTGGATAATGTAACTGAAGGGGTTGCGAAAAAGAACGTAAGGTTCCAGGCGAGGGAGGAGATACTTTACCGCAAGTATCGAGACCGGAGAAGGGTGGAGTATGACCAATTAGTTGTCCCGCAGGTCTATCGTCAGGATTTGTTGCGTCTCGCACACGGCAAGTCGTGGTCAGGGCACCTAGAGCACAAAATTCAACTCGAGCAGGAAGAAGCGAAGCCTGAGTTAGAATTATTGCTCGAAAAAGACCTCGTTGTCGAGGAAAGCACCACCGTGCCAGCGCTGCCAGTAGCAGACGCTCGGAAGCGCGAGTCGGAGGTGACGGTTGCGGGAGAGGTTCTTTGCAGTACGTTCCACATGGGTCTCCTTTGCGCATGCGTGACCACGCCTGGCAACCATGGGCAGCGCGCGCCTCGCCCGCCTCAGAGCGCGCGCCTCGCCCGCTTCACAATATTTCAGCGAGAGCAGTCGGTCTTGATTTTTACCTAACCTGCCAAACCGCTTCCGCTCACTGACTAGCCAGAGTCACTGTTAATTATTAATCACTGGTAATAATTAGAGGAGATCGGGCGTAACTGGCGATGGCTACGTCGGCCTTGGATCCAGCGAGCGGGAGCGGTTCGGCCGCTTGAGTAAAAAACCAAGACCGACTGCTCTCATCGCGTGAGTTGTAAAGCGGGCGCGAAGTTTTGCTATTACAAAACGCTAACACGGCCACACGCACACACACACGCACGAAAAAAAAGAAAGAACAGTGCGAGAATCGAACCAGGGACTACAACGACCGTAGTCAGCGCCGGAACCACTACACCAAATCCCAGAACGAGAGAGGGCGGCTAATCGGCTGATTTAAAAAATTCACTGCAGTGGTCACGCATGCGCAAAGGAGACCCATGTGGAACGTACTGCAAAGAACCTATCCCGACGGTTGCAGCCCAGCAGCGCGGCAAGGTTGCTGAGAGAGATAACGACGGCGCATTAGCTCAGACTGTCGGCAGAGGCGGCAGAGGGCAGTGCGTGTCCACTGAGTGCGATAATGTGTCGACGTTTGTTTTGGGAAAGATCTCGGCGGAGTGTTCGGACGGTTCAAATTCGCGGGAGGCCTTGGGAACGGCTACCGGCTTGAACGTGAACATTTCGCGAGATAGCGACGTTTCGCAGGATTGCGTAAACGATGAGGCTACCGAAAGGCAACACGAGTCCGCTGAAACGGAAGTTGTATGTATGTATGTATTTATTGCACAAAAACAAGAAAGGAAGGTCCACCAACAGGCGTTAATTGTCTCGCCTAGGGGCGGACACCGGAACGCCTGCTGGTGTGGGGGAGGTGGGAAAGGGAGGAAAGAGTACATAGGAATAGGGGGATAGGGTAGAGGGCTAACATAAATATATAAAACATGGGCAAGAATAACCTATATACAACGTTAGATGAAAGAGAAAAAAAAAACACACACACAAAAAAAACGAAACACTAGACAAATAAATAAATATCAAAATACAGGACACAAAGGAGTAGGACACCTGCACACTTACACACACGCACTCACACACCCACACACACACACACAGGAATTCTACCCTAACAGCTACACTCCACTGCGACCCGGGCAGTTACGTAGAGTTGTAGCTTAGTGCATTGTGGAGCCCCGAGGCCCCCAGGTATGCTCCCAGGGCCTCGAGCACTTTGTCCCGCTCCCTGGCATTTCCTGGGGGCCAAAGCAGTTCCTCGAGCGGCCGCACCCCTCGGAGCACGGCCAGAAGCTCCGCCCGCCCTGCCGCAAACTTGGGGCACTCGTACAGTACATGCGGCAGGGACTGCACGGGCGCTCGGCAGTGCGTGCAGGCGGGACTGGCCACCCGCCCCAGTCGGTGCTTCCGCTCTGACGTCCACGCGGCCCCCACGCGGAGGCGCAGGACGGCCGAGCGCAGTCGACGAGGCAGGCGTGATGCCCGCACAGGCGGCAGACCCCCTCCGACACGCAGCCGCGGGTCTGGATGCCTGGTGCGGAGGTGTCGCTGGATGAGCAGGCGGGCGTCGTCCGCTGCCGCCTGGGCCAACATGTCCGAGGGAGGCAGCGCGTGAGCCCCGGCGGCCAGCTCGTCTGCCCGCTCGTTTCCGTCCAGGCCGATGTGGGCGGGGACCCACTGAAGGCACAGCCGAGTGCCCCGGTCCGCCAGCTGCGCCGCTTTCTCCCGGATGCCCCGCACCAACAGGGAGTGCGAGTCGCCGTCCCGTAGACGCGCCAGGGCCACCCGGGAGTCGCACAGCAGGGCAGAGCGCTCGGGGAAGGGCTCCACCTCCAGCAGCAGGTCCAGACCCAGTCCGACACCCACCAGCTCGGCAGTGGCCGAAGATGAGGCATAGGGCAGCCGCGCCTGCCGGGTGGCCCCTCCCAGCACGGCTGCCGCTGCGGCCGACCCCTGCTGCTGCCGCACCGAGCCGTCCGTGTAGACAAGGGTGTGGCTTTCGAGGTCGCCCCAGATGACACCCCGTGTCAGCTGCAGTTGTCCGCATGGGGGCGTCCGCTGCTTGCTGCGCAGACCTGGGATGTCCAGCCTCACTTCAGCTGTCAGAGCAGGAGCCGGGCCACCAGGTTGCGCATCCACGGGGGCCACCACCTCTTCGTAGAGCGCGAGCATGCGCCCCATGCGCGAGCGGTGGTGGCCCCTCAGTCGCTGCAGCAGCGGGCCGCCCCCCTCGGCGCGCCGCAGCCGGTCAATTTGGCCAAGCGCCCGCTGGTCAGCCGTCATCTCGAGGGTCCACGCCCCGAAGTTGTTCCTTCGGACGGTAATTCAGAAGAGAGCGACGTGGTGGGAAAGCCTGCAGCCGAGGCAGCGAACGGTTTGCACGGTTCAGTTGGGAGAAATGACGATCTCGCCACTGAGCAAGCCGATTCCGTCCTGCCACCAGCTCAGGTAACCAACCTCGAGCAACGGCCAGTCGAGCTCGTAGAGATTCAGGTGTCTGGGGCGGCTGAGCCGTCTTTTGAGACAGGGCAGCTTGGATCTAGTGTAGCCTTGACAGCCGCAACACAGAACGAAAACACCCTTCGGTGTTCGCTTGCTGAGGGTGTTGCGAAAAAGGCGATGGACGCCGAGATAGGGTCTGTTGGAAGCTACGAGGTGTGTAATGAGCACGTCGTGCCCTTTTCACTCCAAGCTGATGCTTCCGATGATAGGCCAACATCGGCGGAGCTAGTTGAGGTTGCGGTGTCGACTGCGGCTGAGCCGAAGTCGGGAACCGACCAGCCTAGAGCAGAGAACGTAAACGCGTTCCGGCGTTTGCTTGCCGAACGCGTTCGCGAAAAGGCGAGCAAGAAGGATAGAGGGAAAACTTCCGCGCGTGCTTGTGGCGCGCGTTTCAGTGCGGGCACGCGAAGGGGCAAAGCCGTGAGCTCGCATCGCGCCAAGAGAACTCCGCCTCCAAAAAGGAGTGCGCGCCTCTCCTTTGAACGTTGGAAAATCTCGTTCGCTCCTCCGCGCGCTCGACCTTTGTCGAACAAGACGACCGGTGTCTTTTCACGCGGTCGCAGCAGTCTCTTTCAGAGAACGGGTGCACCTAAAGTGCGGTACAAATTGGGAAGGCTCGGAACAATGACGAGAGCTCAAATCGCAGCTCTCAGCGCGAGAAGTGGCCTGTAGACGCCTGACTTTCTCAAGTTCATTGTTTTTCCTGGAGCAGGTTTCGCCCTTTACGATTACGTTTCTTTTTGTGTGGGACATTTCCAATCAAGCGAAATGTCACCTTTCAGGTTTGTCACTTGCCTGAAAGTACTGCTGGGCCGCCACCACTGAAAGTACTGCTGGGCAAAAATATAACTAGAGTAGTTAGTTATTAGCGTATTTTATCGCAACTAAAAGCCTGGTAGATCATCAGTGTGGATTTGTCTTCGCACTTGCCGGCGATGCGGTTGTGTCTTCCTGTGTTGTTCTGTTGCTTGCCTGACCAAGCCAGAGACGTTCTTGGGGAGCCACTACTCATCCAGTGACCCTCCCGGTGAAGCTCCAGCACGGTGTCGTACAGCCAAGGCCTGGAGTCGAGCGTCTGCCGAACACTTCACTTCGACAGCATCCCTCCGGACAACGGTTGCAGACCCTTATCCATCGGCATCTCGGACCCCCGGCGGAGAAGCTGTTATGAATCGGCCAGCGCCGCAGTACTTCCCCGCATCACTCCTCGGCTGTGCAGCGAAGCCACTCGTGCGCCTTTGAAAACACGCGCCACCATGTCGGCAACAAGTTGCGACAAAGCCGCGTCAGACGCTTTGCTCTCGGCAAAACTTCGGCGGCTGCCTGCAAGGCTCGTCTCCACGCTCTTCAAGGACACAGAGGCCCCGTCGATCGCAGCGGAGTCCTCCTCTCTCCCCTCTCTCGGACTCAACGTGTCCGAGGCTATGAACGGCTTACGAACTCTGGAAAGAGTGTTGTGCGTGTTCCCACTTGTTGCGTTTGACCGTTATCGCTTTTGGGTATAAATAGAGCTGCCCAAGCGTTGTAAACCAATTCCTGTTAGAGCAGCGAATCGATGTTGTCGCTCTGCTCGAGTCCTGTATTGTAACCTCGCCCGTCGGGGCATTGTTCTTTGGCTTCGGCTCACCTCTCGCTATGAAGTAAACAGTTACGTTAGCCTACGGCTTCTGGACTTCTTCACGGCTGCAACAGCGGCTGGCCGCTCGCATCATACACGCTACCACTCGTATGTCGGAGGCCACGGACCTCGGATCGGGTGCCCCCGCCCGGTCGCAACAGTGGCCAGCAAAGACAGGGCGGGTAAAGGCAGTACGTGTGAGACAATTATCCGCTTCATTAAGTTTTTCATTGCCCCTGCGAACCCACCTTAAACAAATCAAGCTTAAAGGACCACAGCTGGAGCCCGGCGAAGGAACGCTGCAGGTGAAATAAAAGCTTTCGCAGCAAAATAAAGTGCAGGCGTAAAAGGTAAAGTTCAGTAGTGTAAAAGACCAGTTAGGGAATTTAGATTTCTCGCTCGACTTTTTTGTTATGAACGTGCACATTCCTTGCTGAATAACTGAGGTAAGAACATGAAGTCGGTCATCTAATGAGGGAAGTTTTATCAGAAGAGACCAGTCAATGTCACACAGGAAGTCATAAAAGGCAATGTAATTTCTAGCAGCAAAGTTCACGTGGGAGGGGCAGAATCGTCGGAACCTCTTCAGTGCTGCCAAGGATACGCCAGAGAAATGTGAAATTTGTCAGGTCGGACCCACAATACATCCGATAAAGAAATAGTTCGGCCGGGCAAGTTAGAGAGGCAAAGGTCTAAAACATTGCTGCATATGTTTTCACACCTATCTCTTGGTTATATACCACTGAAAGAAAAAAAAAAACGTTTAACAGACAGTAACCTTTCTGGGCGACGTAGTGATTATTGTGGCTAAAAGTGCCATAATCCCAGTTCATCCCGGGGGCATTAAAGTCCCCAGAGAATAGAAATTTACTGGCTTGGTAAGCGTTTGCAATACCATCCACCAATGCGATACGGCGCTGACATTCGCCTAGTTCATGGATGGCGGCATATAAAAGTGGAAATTAACATGGTATCTTTGCTTCCGCTGACATCTTCTACCCACGCTGATTCTTTAAGAGTTTCCAGGTCCGAGCGACGACGGCCAATACAACGACTTGTCCACAGCAATGAGTACTCAAAAACCGCAATTTTTGGGCGTGAAGCTTTCACGGTCACTACGAAAGACAGCATATATAATTATCAGTAAAATAATCACTGGATTGAATTTCTGAAGAGAGCCCAGTTTCATTAATGGTAACAACATTAAGTGTGGACTATACTAAGGAGAGAAATAACTCAGCAGGTATGGTCCTGACACCACGTACAATTTGGTAGTACACATTCAGGCGTCGAATCACTGCGGGGGCTAGGAAATTTCAGACGAATGCAGCATAGGCTCATGCAGAGTGCCCCTGAATTGCTTAAAGAGACAAGCCTTCCACCACAGGCCAGGACCTGGCAGTACGCCCCAGCACTCGTCGCTTACTGGATATATGAAAGGAGGAATAGGTATCTTATTTTGTTCTTAGGCTCGTGCACGTAAGGGGGGACACATTTCTGGCAGACAAGTATGAGGTGAGCTGAGCTTCCGTGATCTCAGGGGAATGCTCCGTGACGAAGAAACCCTACGGCTACTTTCGGACTTGTATCATAGTTCGCATGAGTCGGACGTTCCGAAGGAAGCGGTAGGTTGGTGCCCCTTGTCCCTAACATCACCGGTGGTGGTAACGGCAATGTCAGATCCTCGTGTAGCGGAACCCGCGTCGGGGCCGCCGGTGCCGACAGCTTTTGGGCGTGAACCATGAGACCCAAACTCCCGTGATTCGACGCCGGCTGGTGACGATAGAAACCGTACTTCGGGGGCGCGGCACCCGCAGGAGCAGAAGCGGCGGCTTCGGCAGTGGCGAAAGGCGATTTCATGGGGATGATTAGTGACGCGGCCGCAGCCGATGCCGTGGGTGACTGAAGAGAGACGGCATTGTGCGGGTCGGACACCATAACCGGTCGTC
This sequence comes from Haemaphysalis longicornis, assembly GCA_013339765.2. NCBI lineage: Eukaryota > Metazoa > Arthropoda > Arachnida > Ixodida > Ixodidae > Haemaphysalis > Haemaphysalis longicornis. The sequence goes on from CM023450.1 coordinate 180,331,787, forward strand.
GCGCGGCGACCTCCTCTCGTAGACTGGTACTTCGTCACGGAGGAAGCCGATGCGTGCCAGGCCAGTTCCCGCTCACCTTCCCGCCGAAGGCTGTCAAATCCCTGCATGTTTTCCCGGCTTAGCTGGTCATTGTTATCAGGCTGCGCCTAATGTCACGGCAGCCGTGAGAATTACCTCCGGAAAATTCTCACGGCAGTTTTCATAAAAGCTGGCTGGCCTAAAATTTGCTGAATAATATTACGCCCCAACGTAACCTAACACAACATAACCTCACCAAACCTAGCGTAACCCAACCGAACGCATCATAACCTACCAGAATTCAATGATTGATTGTTTTATTGTAGGCTTTATCGCGCCGACGCAAAGCAGGAAATGAGGCGCGCCATAGTGCGGGGCTCCGGATTAATTTTGACCTCCTTGGGTTCTTTAACGTGCGCCAAAATCTCGTACGCACCGGCGTTTCTGCTTTTAGCTTGATTCAGAAAGTGGCTACCCAAATTCAGCCCAACTGCAACAAACCTAATCTAACTCACCCGAACGACACAGAACACAACCTAGATTAAACGTACTTCATACCATTCTAAAAGTCCTTTGCGTTGATCCCTTCATATAGTAAAAACCAGACTCAGTATTAACAAAATCATGACAGATAAATTCTTAATGCCGAGAAAAGCATCGCATTCTCGGATACGAGCCTGAGCCTCCTCGATTAAAGCCAAGTACTATACCACAGCGCTACAGGGATAGCTGCAAGAATGGCTTTGTAGGGAATATTGATCCTATAGAATCTCCGTGAAGCGTGGTTACCAATGAGAGGCGACAGCAGTGGAAAATTTCTGACGATGATTCTCATGGTTGCCGTGATAATAGACACTACCATTTCTCGTGAAGCCGGGCCATTTAGTCGTGCCCTCCAGCGCTTGGGTGAGGAGGGCCCGAAGATCGGCAGTTTCGGCGCCAAGGTCAACCGGTTGGAGCGGCGGAAAGAAGGCCTTCTCGACGACAGCCGGCGAACCTCACCGAAGGGAGCAGGGGGAAGATTCCCTGCTTGCGGACGGGCCAATGTCGTTGCTGGTGTGGCTAGGCCAGGCCGGCATCTCGGCCGTAAGAGACCTGTAGGAGAGGTCTCTTCCAGAGGTCTCTTCGATTTGGCCTGCACTTTCTGCGTGAATGCCGCCAGTTCAGCGCAATCGCCGCCACTGCAGAACCGGACCTGCACTTTTGTCGCCTGATTCTGCACCTTCTCCCTGGTAAATGCAGGCAAAGCCGTGAACTCATCCTGAATTCTCTGCGCCGTCGGTAAATCGAAGAACAAAGTGCAGGGGCCGAGCGCTGCACTCGAAAATCGAAGAGGCGAGTGCTGCACTACCTGAATGAGTGCAGCCAAATCGAAGACACCTTACATTTAAATGGCCGAGCACCAGATTTCAGCAGCTGGAACTTCGCGTCCGGCCACACAACACACTTCATGTGCACACGTTCCTGACAGGCGGAGCAGGGGAGAGAGAGATTCCTGACAGGCGGAGCAGCGGAGAGAGAGAGAGAGAGAGAGAGAAAGAGAGACTAAACTTTATTTCGAGGAATATCAGTGATAATACATCATGAAAGCGATGCTGGTGGTTAGATCGCGTTGATGACTGTCAGCGTGAAGTGATCAGCGACCTCGGCAGCCCTGGCGACCAAGCGGGTCCGCAGGTCCGGGTCCGAGCGGCGCAGCGCGGCCTCCCACCGTTCGTCGGAGGGTATTTCGGGAAAAGGGCTTTTTGGGCAAGCCCAGATGATGTGGCATAGTGTGGCATGACCGCCACATAAGCAGGAGGCCGAAGTGGGGTACAGAGCTGGGTGGATGTGCATCAGGACTGCGGGATTATGAAAGGTGCCTGTCTGAAGAAGTCGCCACGTGTGAGCCTTAGAATTGTCTAAAGTTTTGTCCGCCGGAGGATAGGTCAAGCGGGAGAGGCGGTAGTGCATAGTGATGTCGTGAAAAGAGACCAGGCGATCCCGCGCAGATCGCGCCCCGTGGTAGGGATAGAGGCTGGGCCCAGCCCGGATCGTGAGTCCTCGGGCGTGTTCGTGGGCCGCTTCGTTCCCTTCGAGGCCCGAATGCGCGGGCGTCCAGGTCAGAAGAACTGGCTGTTTTAGGGGTCGGGCAGAGTTTCCTGCCAAAATTTTGAGTGGCGGCTCTGAGATGCGACCGGTGGAAAATTTTGAATTGCAGTTTTAGAGCGGAGCAGCGGAAAACCGCCTGCTTTCCGAAAAAAAGCACGCGAGCTCAGAACACAGCAACCCCTGCTAGGGGCCATTTTGCAGCAAAATGGTGATAATGATGATGGTGATTATGATGATCAACCTTTATTAGAGTGCCCAGGAACAGCCGAAGCCTTTGTGCTGGCGCACTGAGAGACAAAATAGGGGCAGCACTGCAGCAATAAAAAAAAACTAGAAAAACTACAAAGACTAAACACAAAATACTGCCATCCAATCTACATTACACGATTAACAGCAATTGCAAAAAAGTTGTCGTACAATAAGCACAGCTACAGGACAAAGAGGAATGAATCAATGAATGACCTTTATTTAGGAAGAGGCCTGAGGCCCTGATGGGGGTTGGGGGGAAAAGGAAGAGGGAAGACCCGTATTACAAATAATGATCACATGACGTTGTAAGCGTTTGGAGTTCCCCTTCCGGTTAGCTGCAGGCACGGTTTGAGTGTTCACATAGGCACTGGCCGTTGGTATGTGAGAGAGAGAGAGAGAGGAATTTTATTGAAATGAAAAAAACACAGAAAGGCCGGCCTGATGGTAGTATATCTGGCCAGCTATTCTGTGTGTGGGAAGGGAAAGGGGAGGAAAGAGCGTGGATAGAGGACGAGAGAGATGAAGATGGCCGAGAAATAAATAAATGGCTATGTATAGAAGATGCCTATACCGATACGGTGTATGTGTTAAAGTTACGCCGGACGGGCCTCAACTACAATATCTCTGAGAGGCCGCTGCTGCGCAGAAATGTCAGCACAGCTTTAAATGCCTTGTGGGAACGCTTAGCGTCTGGCCAAGGTCCCAGCAGCACTTCCTCCGACACCACACGCAGTCCAAACGGGCCAATGTTCTCGCTAATTGTTCTCGAGGATGCGGATAGCGTGGACAGTGGCAGAGAACACGCGAAATAGTCTCTGGTACATGGCATGTCTCACAGTCGGGGTCACTCGTAAAGCCAAGGAGGTGCTTGTAGCGACGGGTAAAGGCTACGCCAAGCCGTAGTCGGTGAAACAGCGTGGCGTAGTTTCGCTGAATACCAGGAGGTAACCGAAACTTGCAGTCGGGGTCCAGGCGGTGTAGTCTTCTATCACGATTGTCAGGGTGTGACCAGTGACTCGCCGAGGCGTGGCGGAGAATGGTAGACAGAAGGGCGGTCGTGTCCGTCCTTGCGGACAGAAGGGCAGACGTACAACATCTGCATTTGCAGAAACCTTCTTTGCCTCCTGGTCAGCCCAGTCGTTACCAGCTAGCCCGCAATGGCCTGGTACCCACTGAATGGTGAGGACATGTCCTTGTTGCAGTGCCAATGAGCATAATTCGAGTACTTCCGCAGCAAGGGCATAATAAGGTCCTTGCCTCATAACTCCGTTGAGGACCTGGAGTGCTGGCTTGGAATCACCAAACAGGGTCCAAGCTTGAGGTGATTCACGGGAGACTAAACGAATCGCCTCCCGTATGGCAACCAACTCAGTGGCAGTAGAAGTTGTCTTGTGGTCTAGTGTGAATCCTCGGGTAACGCATAAGCTTGGAATTACCACAGCCGCGGTAGACCGGGATGCAGTCACAGAGCCATCAGTATAGACATGTACAGTTCCGGCGTACTTGTCTGTCAAGAACGGTAGAGTCAACTGTTTGAGGGCTATTGATGGCAAAGAGGATTCTTCCCAATTCCCGGGATGGAAAGGTAAATTGATGGTTTTGATAGTACCCACAGAGGATTCTGGGAAACCACCATTGGAGCGAAACCTGATGGGATCCTATGTTGGTGTTGCAAAATGGCTGCCGCAAAACTACTTCTCGAATACGTAGTAGGAAGAGCCGATAATGGATGGTGTTTATGCCTTGTGAAACATCTAAGGTAGACTCGAAGGGGTTCGCCCAAAAGAAGTGCATCCATTGGAAAAACACGTGCCTCGGCAATTGTGCCCACAGTAGAGGTACATCGTGGTAGTCCCAAGCATATTCTGAGGGCTTGTGCTTGCAAACCCTCCAATGTGCGCGGGGAGAAGTTCGCAGGTTTGAAATGGCTGGCAGGCTGTAACGAAGATGCCTCCAAAACAGGCTCCGGTACAACTGGAGAAGAGCGCTCTCAGATGGACCCCATCTCATCCCCACCACGAAGCCAAGAACATGTACAAGGCTTGCAAGTTTAGTCTTCAACGAGGCGATGTGTTTCGTCCACGACAGACCGCGGTCTACAGTCACTCCCAAAAATCTGTGGTGCGTGACGTAAGGTATCAGTGTCCCCTCAATAATGATAGGATACCGGAGCATCGACTTTCTGGTGAATGCAAGAACGGCGCATTTTTCTGGCGCTAAACTCAGACCTTGACGGCACAAGTACCGAGACGTCGTTGTTGCGGCTCGCTGTAAACGGGCTCGCAGCTGCGGTCGAGTTACACCAGAAGTCCAAATGCAGATATCGTTAGCGTACATAGTGACTCTGACGACTTCAGGCATTTCGCCCACGAGACCGATTAGGGCAATATTAAAGAGGGTGGGGCTCAGTACTCCCCCTTGTGGAACACCGCGATTAACATGGTGGCGCCCTGTGTCACCGGCAGACGTGGACATGAAGATTGTCCGACCAGTAAGGTAACTGGAAATCCACTCATAGAGTCTGCCGCCTATGCCCACAATCTCTAGAGCATCCATAATCGCATTGTGGAGCACGTTGTCATAGGCGCCTTTGATGTCAAAAAACAATGCGCCCGCGATTCGGCAACGGTTTCTTTCTTGCTCCACTGAAGACACCAGATCGGTGACACTGTCTATAGAGGATCGTCCTCTTCGGAATCCTGTCATGAAATCAGGGTAAATGTTGTTTTTCTCAAGAAACCGAGCACTGTTCTCACTGTTCACACTGTTTACACGAGGTTCACACGAGTACAGTCGCGTGCACGAACACTTGAAAAAAGGGTGGGAGTCAGTCAGCCACTATACAACTCTGTACGGACCACTTTGTACAGCAAAGTTTGCTACCCTTTTAAGGGTGCGGGGATCGCCTCTAATAAGCTGCAAGTGCTGAGTTAGTGATTGCGGGGCCGCCTGGGACTCTAGGAGTTGCTCTCTGCCACTTCAGAATGCTGGACAAGACCAAATTAGATGAAAGAGATTGGGGATAGTATGTGCCACACAGAAGATACATTTAGATGTCGAAGCCTGATTTCTTTTCCATTTAGAAATGATGTCCGGTGTGTAAGCCGCATCCGCATACACCTTGTTGGCGAATACTCGTCTCGATAGCGTCTTTAAAGGTGTCAAAAAACCAGGTGGGGAAGCTTCAGCCAATCGTTGTCTGCTGAGTAGTTTGAATCGCCGGTACTCTTGTTGCCAGTTGGTACTGGGTACGTCTATTTGGGCGGACGCAGCGCACTCAGTGATGACGGGGGGGGGGGACCAAGGGAGGATTTTGTAAACTCTCCCGGGCAGAATTATGTGCCAGTTGGTTGCCCTGCGCTCCTGGTGTATGTGCAGATGTCCAAGCCATGCGGACTTTGATTCCTTCAAAATTGAGTTCTTGTACCGCTCTTAGTATGGAATTGGCTGTAAAATTTTGAGTGAAGGCTTTGTTAAGCTCCATGAGTGCCACGTAATTGTCTGTTACGGCTCTGAATTGCCTTGTTTGTAGTTTTGAGTGATTCTGAATTCTTTGTAGAGCGCCTAATATTCAAAAGAGTTCCGCTTCGTCGGTCAGTCCACACGTGTTAGTAATAGTGCGAGACCCATCCAGTTGAGGAAGTTCTGGGACTTCCATGCGATGGCTGCAGCAGTGTCAGTAACGGCAGCATCGGTAAAAAGATCAACTTCGCCTTCTTCCTTTTCGTTGGACAGTTTTCGCACATATCTTTCCCTGGCCTCCGGGTGTCGCCGAGAAATGGGGCGCCGACGAATGATGTCAAGAAAGGGTCTTTTTCATGGTGGAAGTGTTTTCTGGACAGTTCTGGGGTCAAATTCACTTTTTAGGAGATCCCGCCTTTGTATGGCACGTCCCTGGGGAGTATGCTCGAGATGGTATTGAAATCGTAGTTGTGTTTCTTCGACCAAGTTAATAACAGGTGGTAGAGAGACAGCTTGCTCAAGGATGTCCGTTCTTGTATGCCTTGGAAGTCCAGTAACCGTCCTGATTAGTGTCCGGTTCAGAATGCTCAGTTCCTGGATTTGTCTTGACTTGAACTCATACACGGGGAAACCATATGTCATCCTGCCGTGGGCTACAGCACGGGCTAACATGAGGCAAGAGTTTTGCTGAGAACCGCCATACTTGTTCGAAATTCTTGACATTAGATGCATAGTGGATCTCAATTGAGGTACGTAGATGTCGTATCCACGCATTAGGGCTATTACAACTGCTCACTTGTAGGCCCAGCGGTGTAATGGTACCATTCTTGGAGTCGATACTTGTCTGGCCAATTTGGAGTCGGATGACTTGCGCTGGATTTGTTGAGCGTTTGCCATCAATGCTAAGAAATTCAGTCTTGTTTGGGGAAAGATTCAAATTGAAATTCAAAAGGGACGTTTCAAGGCTGAATACTGCAGCTTGTAGTTCGGTTTGCATAAGGTCTTTGTTGTCATAATCCGCCGCTTTAGTCTATACGACGATATCGCCGGCATAGAATGCAAAGCGAGCGGCTGAGTCCTCGTCCAGTTTGCGCGCGACTCTACTCATAGTTAAGTTGAAGAGGAGTGGACCAAAAATACACCCCTGCGGAACTCCTCTGTCAAGATAGTACATCGTGGGTGATTCATCTCGAGGATTTAGTCTGTAGGATCCCCTTTTGGCTGACGTTATCAAATCCTTTCTGCATATTAAGCGGCAAAATGTAATCCGGGAGTTGTTTTCGAGATGTAAGATTTACGACTCTTCGGAGCAGCCAAAGGTAGTCGTGTGTACTAAGATTAGGTCTGAAGCCAGTTAGCGATGGATGAAACCAACCTGTGCGCTCGAGATGGAACTGAAGTCTGTTGTTAATTAATCGCTCGATGACCTTGCACATGATCGGAGTTAGTGCAATATGTCGCAGATTTTCGGGTCTTCGGGCGTCTTTACCAGGCTTCGGGATGTGGTAAATGATGGTCGTCTTCAAGTGCTCGTGGACTTGTCCCGTTTCCCATGATTCGTTGACAACACTCAGAAGGGCTTCATGGCCCTGCATTGGCAGATTGCGGAGATCTTGTCAAGTGATTTTATCATGGCCCGGAGCGGATCTAGATTTGCCTTGAGCGAGCGCAACGTGAAGTTCTCCCAGGGTAAAAGGAGTGTCAAGTTCGTCTAGAGGGGGTGGTATGTCGATGTCGGGAAGAGATTTTAGTGCCGTTTTATCCTTCGTAGCATGTGGAAAGAGAGACTTGATAATAGTTTCCTCTACGTCGTAATAGTCACACTGCAGTCTCATTTCGTCAATGATAGGAAGCTTTATCTTTCCTTTATTACAAAGGCTGCGAAAGATGCCCCATAAGTGAGAAAGGCCTCTCTCTTGCCCGAGCCGATAGCAAAGATTTTGCCAGTTTTCACTTTGTAATGTCTTTTGGTAATCGTTGATTTTCTTGTAAACTCGCTTCAGCTTAATGAGGTCAGGGTGACGTTTGCCACGTTCTCGATACTTCGTGGTGAGACGTTGGGCCGTTCGGAGCAACCTATGAATATGGATATCTGGGTTGTCAACCTCAACAGTGCCGTTGACTGATTCGGCAGCAGATGTACGAGCATCGGAGACGGCATGTAAGAACTCAGGGAGGTCCGGTCGGGCGTTGGTTTGAAAGCAGGATCGAAAGAGATTCCAGTTTGTTACGGTATACGTATGCTTCGGGCGAAGCTTTTTACTGTTGAGATGAAGGAAGATGGGGAAATGGTCGCTACCCCAAGTGGAGTCTTGAGTGTGCCATTTCTTAATTATACCAGGTGTAGTTATCGTGAGGTCCGGTGTGGTATCCCGCTGAGAAGTGTGAAGCCCAACTCGGGTCGGTACAAATGGTTCATTTCTTAGCTCGAGGGAGCTGAGTTAGAGGGCTTGTTCTAAGAGTTTTCCTCGTAGATCGGAGTGAGAGTATCCCCATAGGCTACTTTTTGCATTAAAGTCTCCTCCAATAATTATTGGACCAGAAAAATTCCGCGAAAAGAGGTGTGTTATCCAGTCGTAGGTGTCTAGTTTTGGAATTGCATTGTGGCCTGTAGTAAACGGAGACGACAAGCATGGGTTTGCCTCCCGGAGGTTGGATTCGAACGACGATAACCTCCATATTAGAGTTGCTAGCGACATCCCACCTATGTTGAACGGCCTGGCAAGATTTATGAACCAGTACCGCATAAATCTTGACAAGGAGGAAAAATAATGTCTGCAAGTACAGGGTAACATGTGGTCATGCAATGTCCAAATGATAGCTTTCTATTGGGGGCAGGGCCGTAGCCAGAATTTTTTTTGGGAGGGGTTATGGATTTTTGGAAGGGGGTAGTTTTGCTGAAAGCAACAGCAAGTATTGCTTACGTGCTGCATGGAAAAGATTTTGGGAGGGGTTCGAACCCCCAAACCCCCCTCTGGGTACGGCCCTGATTGGGGGCAAGATTTAGACGTTTACAACTACTCCAGACTTACCGGCAAGACGTCCTTTTCTCTTCTCCAGATTATAGCCACCTTCGTCATGCATGGAAGCCGATGTTTTGTGTATCACGGATATACGAGGTAGCAATCACTAAACTTTGGCGCAAAATTCCTCCATTAAATTTTTATCTTTATAAATCTGGTCTGGCTCCATCTCCACAATGCCCTTTCTGCGACGAACTGGAAAATATGGAACATTTCCTGTTTAATTGCCGCAGCTTTTCCCCAATGCGACGCGAGCATCTGGAGTCAACCTTTATCCGCCTCCACCTTCCGCTATCTACTTTCGAGGTTCTGTCAATAGGCGCTTCCGCCCTAGAAGTCTGCCACAGGGATGCTGTGTCCGCCCTTCACTCTCACATTGTGGCGACAGGCTGGTTTTCCTGCTAGCCAGCTAAGCGTTCACATTTATTTAATTTTTCTGCCTGACTCTACTTTCATATTCTATATAAATATATATATATATATATATTTAAAAATTGTTCCGTATTTCCTTTCCTAAATTTTGGGATCTAAAATATATTAGGACACATCCTAATTAGGTACAAAGCTTCTTGGCCAATCCCCCGCGTGGGTTTGGCCAAACCACCCAACCAAACATGAACCTTCAAATACACATGAATGCATGAAAGAAACACAGGAATATATTTACGAATAATAATGACAGAGAATAATAAATTCTAAAAAAATGTTACTGGGGCCACCAGGGCACATTAAAATGTGCGATGTAAGGCAGGTAGAGTACAAGAGTGGGCCTTAAAATAATATAACATTAATATAATAGTAATACCGACTGTACCTCCATACGTCCCAACCACATATTGTTTTTTTATTGTTGTTATAAGATTGTTATAGGACTTTTCATTGTTGTTATAAGATCGTTATAAGTTATCTGTAGCACTCTATGTTGCTGTTCAGTCGATTCTCGACCCTTTTTATAGGTACCATCGCTAGAAGGAGAGGAAGAATAAGATAAATAATGGCCTCTCAGTCGTCATCGGCGCCTACGCGCAGTGAAGATCCAAAAGAACCCCCCAAAGACCCTCCCCCGCCAGCGAATCAGCCGTCCGCCAAAACCGAGGGAAACGCGACCCGCAAGGCCGAGGCCAACAAGGGTAATGGCACCGCCCGGCCGTACTACATGGACAGGACAAGCAAGCTGGAGCTTCCAACTGGTGGTCGCGCTGGGTTTATCATGGCCTGCGCATGCGTGGTGTTCCTGGTCGCCTTCGTGGTGGTGCTGCTGCTCATCATAGTCCCCATCTCGAGGCCGGCCGACCCCGGCACCACGGAGCAGCTGTCCCCACGACCCACAAATCGCCACCTCACCATGCACACCTTCCCCCCGCATCGTTCTGCAACCGCAGAGTCCGACGGGCCGAACGAGAAGCATGACCACCTTGGAGTTCACATGAACGAATCTTACACGCTTGATACTGGGGGGACGCATGGCACCAAGCCGAACGAATCGCTGCCGATTTCGTAGGTATCGCGTGGGGTTTAGCGTCCTGTGAAAATCGCATTCGTCCTTTGGATAGGAGCGTATTTCGAGTGAAAACTGTGCACTGGCATTTGGACAGTTTTCTCCTGTTCCGGCTTCACTTGCATAAAAGTTTAATAAAACACAATGCTGTATGTTTTGGCCGGAAAAAGCAGGTATAGGAAATTTATCTATGCAAGTATTCTACAGGAGGCTTGACACAAACAGCTGTGAGATCTCCACGCACTCGCACGCACGCAGCCCCCCGCTGTATGCACACTCTCTCTCTCTCTCTCTCGCCCACACGCACACCGATCGAGTAGCTGAGTTGGTAAGGGTACGTACCTGAAGCGTAATTCGAATGTCGTACGATCAGACTTTGACAACACAACAAAATGGTCCTCTTCAGTCGGAAACACTAAAGCTACTTCACCCCAGCTTTACTATCTCTGATCACGCAATGAGCCCCATCATTCCTAGGTAACATACATGTGGGTACGTTTTTTCCGATAGTAGTTTTATATGCGAACAAACGCTGTTCAAGCGAGAAGGCGCCGTCACACATTTTTATGCGTAGCATTCTTTACCGAGTACCCCCGCAGCCAGGACCGTGTAACACCTTGCTTTTCCGCAACAATACAGATATCGCGGAAGTTTCACCTGTAATCGTTATAATAGCGTAAAAAGAGATAATTGGTCGAACAAAATTTTGAAAAACTAAAAAAATGAACAGAAATAACAATTACAGCATGTGGCGAACCATGTAACGCCCGGCAGACTCGGTTCCACAATAATGCTGATTTCGGGAAAGTTACCCCTGTAATTGTTATACTAGCATAAATAGAGACAAATGGTCGAACAAAATTTTGAAAAACAAAAAAGAAAAATATAAAATAATTACGGACACTGGCAAACCATGTAACGCCCCGCATTTCTATGATAATGCTGGTATTCGGAAAGTTCCAAATGTAATCGTTATAATAGCATAAATGGAGATGATTGGTCGAGCGACGTTTTGGAAAACTAAAAACACAAGAAAAATATAAAATAATTATGGAATGAGGTGAACCGTGTAACGCGCTGCAGTTCTACATTAATGCTGTAGTTGTTAGTCGTTATAATAACGACTAACGACTAAATGTGGTCGTTATAATCACGTAAATGGAGATGATTGGTCAGACTAATTTTCGAAAACTAAAAAATAAGCAAGAAATATAAAAATTACGGAATATGGCAAAACGTATAACGCATCGCATTTCCACAATAAGGCAGATTGGTCGAGCGAAATTTTGAAAAACTAAAAAATAAGAAAGAAATACAAAATTCCGAAAAATGGCGAACCGTGTAGCGCCCTGCATTTCTACAATAATGCAGATTTCGCTGAAGTTCCACCTGTTGGCGTTATAATAGCGTAAATGGAGATAATTGGTGGAACGAAATTTTGAAACACTAAAAATAAGAAAAATATTGGAAAAACGGAAAATCGCAAAACATATAATGCATGGCCTTTCCGCAATAGCGCATATTTCGCAAAAGTTTCGCATGTAATCGTTATAATAGCGTAAATGGAAATTATTGGTCTGACGAAATTTGAAAAAAACAAAGAATAAGGAAATATACAAAAAAATTACGGAAACTAGCCAACCCCGTAAAGCCCTGCATTTCCACAAAATTCAGATTTCGGGAAAGTTACAAATGTAATCATTATATAACGTAAAGGGCGATAATTGGTCGGATGAAATTTTGACAAACTTTAAAAAAGACAAACATTTAAAATTAAACATGTCATTTCACCATTACCGCAGAATTCACAAAAATTCCACCTGTAATCGTTATAATAGCGTAAAAGGAGATGATCGGTAGTGCGAAATTTTAAAAACAAGCTTAAAAATAACAAAAATATAAAATAATTACGGAAAGTGGCCAACCATGGAACACTCGGCAGTTCCACAATAATGCTCATTCCTGGAAAGTTCCACGTGTAATCGTTAAAATAGCGTAAATAGAGATAACTTTTGAACAAAATTTTGAAAAGTTTAAATAGCAAAATGTATAATAATTACGGAATCTGTATAATTAAGGAACTGTGTAACGCCGTGCATTTCCACAATACTGCGCATTTAACGAAAGTTCCAAATTAAAGGTTACATTAACGTGAATAGAATTAATTGGTCGGAGGAAATTTTGAAAAGCTAGAACATAAGAAAAATAATAAGAATTACGGAAAATGACAAAACCTGTAATGCATAGCATTTCCACAATAATGTATATTTCGCAAAAATTGTCGCGTGTATAACGTACGGCACACCGTATCTCTCACTGAAACCTGCGGAAAGCAATAAATGAAACGCCCTCATACTGAGAAGTTACAAAATGGCACTTGGGCTACCTATCACCACGTCAACAATCCGTTTCCAACAACTCGGGGTTCACAACACCCTTGAGGAACTCATCGAGGCGCACCTCACGAGCCAAAAAGAACGCCTCCTCCTAACAACCACTGGTCGCTCAATATTAAGTCGTCTCGGCTATCCTCTCCCCCCACCGGAACATACTTTTCAACGCATTCCACCAGCTATCTACCGTCTCATGACTGTATCCCATATACCCCGCCATATGCACCCAACGTATAACCAAGGCCGCCGAAAGGCATGGGCTGCCCACCTCTACGTCAAGTACGGATTTCGGGACGACACTCGATACGTGGATACCTCTCCATACTCCTCTCACTCGGCCCACACGTCGGCCGACGTCGACTCCATGGGACGTCTTGTGAACTCAGCTACCATCCCTACCAACAACATCATAACAGCAGAAGAAATTGCAATCGCCTTGGCCGCCCACACCGACGTAGAGTACGTGACAATCCCGACACACTCTCAGACCGCTTGCCGCCACTACCAAGCTGGACGAATCTCTGCCATTGCCCTTCGCACTCTTGCCCAATGATCAACGCCAATCCCCGATACCCGCATCGTGTGGACACTGGGTCACACGGCTCTCTCTGGGAATGAGGCGGCCCACGCCTCTACCCGCGCCCTCATACCCCGCGCACCCTCGAAAACTGACGACCCAAGTGCTTCTCGCCCATACCTCTCCGCAATGCTGACATCGTAGCCCATTTAGGCCGACAAAGCCAGCACTTCTCTCCACCACATTCGAACCTTTCCAAGAGCGACGAGTGCATCTTACGGCGGCTGCAAACCAACACCTTTCCCCATGGCACACGCCTTCATGCTATTTATTCTGCACAGTACTCTCCAAATTGAAACACTGCCCATCCCCATGCACCCTATACCACATGGTGTGGGAGTGCCACCTAACCCCAACTCCACTCCCCCGTCCAAACCCAACCCCTGAGCAGTGTGAGGGCCAGCTGGCTAGCGGCGACCTGGTGTAGTATCCGGGGTTTTCACATCTCGGCGTTTCGGTGGTTCTACCACCGGGCGCTACGCCGTGGGTATATATGTGCGTCACTCTGAATAAAGGGGTTCTTTGGATTGACTCTTCAACTCGAGCGCACGTCCCCTGCTTCGCGCCTTCGGGGCCGTCGCCGACGCGACACCACAATTACTTCCCCCTTGAAACAAACTCTCCATTGGGAGGAAATGCCGGATACAGGAAATCAAGTAACCCAAAATAGCTACACAAACTAAACTAATCAAAATGTAGTCTCTGCTCTGTCTACCCATCCTTCGGGGACGATTGGCTACCCGTTGCGGAGTCCCTACGAAATACTTCATTTGCACTCTCTGCACACCACTGCACTGCACTTTCATGGCACGCACACAGCACTGTTTCTGGCGAACCCCTGTCAGTCACCTTCGTCTCCCCCTTTTCTTTTTCTTGTCCTTATCGGCGGACTCGTCGTTATATTCGACGTCGTAGATGTTGGGCTTGCCCTCTTCGTCGGCCTTCTCGGCGTCTCCCTCGGGCTTGTCAGCTTCGTCGGCCTTCTCGGAGTCTCCCTCGGGCTTATCAGCTTCTTTCTCTTGAACCTCTTGAACCTGAACCTCTTGAGATTCACTTGTGCTCTCCTCAAGTTCCGACGAGTTCGCCCGTAGTTTCTTTCGAATATCTGCTAGTTGCGATCTTAGCAGCCGCATTTCTTCCGCCAGCTGCGATTCCCTCCGTCTGCTTTCTGCTAGCTTAGATATATGACCCTGTAGTTCAAGGCGGAGCTGTTCAACCATTTCGCCCAGTTGGTCAATTCCAGTCTGGCTTTTTCCAGCATCGGTGCTGGTATTCTTGACATCAGAGTAGGATCCTTGGCGTGTTGCAGTCGCATGTTGACCCAGCTGGTTGACGACGACTGTCTTCCTCGTCGTCGGTTGGGGCCTGGATATTTCGTACCGGTGGACGTGATGGTCGTGTGGCACAAGTAGACGGCGAATTGTTAGATGGAGGATGTTGATTGCGGCAGACATTTCCGAAGTGGCCGGTTTTGCCGCACCAAAAAAAGGTTTTCCCCAGAGCGTGACACTGTTGAAGAGGGTGCCCAGTCCTACCGCAGCGGCCCCACGCTGGAGGACAAGAACGCCGAGCACTGGACCGGGCGAACCTAAGCCCCGGACGTGACGGTGATGCACTTCTGTTTCTTGAGATTGTGGGGCGAAACTCGCTACGTGGAAATCGGGTGGGGTGCTGTTGAAGTGGATGCCATGTCCTGTCACAACGGCCACAAGTTGTCGGCGGTGAACATCGGTGACTGGTTCTAAACGTAGTGGGTCGAAATTCACGATATGGAAATCGAAGCGGCCGAGTTTGTTGAGTCACGTCGATTGCTTGAACTATGTCTTCACTGGCTGCTCGATATCGTTGCATCAGATCTTGAACTTCAGTTACGTTTTGGATGACTTGGATGGCTTTGTCAAACGTCAGTGCCGGGCCTTCTGCGAGCAGACGTTCCCTAGTGCGATCGGACGCAAGTCCCACGATGAGTTGATCCACGAGTGAGGCGACTTCGTCGGAGCCGAAGTTGCACTGTCGACTCGCGTATTGCACACGGCGCGCGAAGTCGATCGCTGATTCCATTTCTGCTTGACGTAGACTTCGAAACTGTATGCGGTTGGCCCGCTGTGAAGTAGAGCCGTGAAACCCTGAACATAATACTTGTACTCGTCCACATCGCTGGCGGCCGCCCAGGGTTGCCAGATGTGGCTACTTTACGCCAAACTGGCTAGTTTTAGCAGGCCACGGCGACAAAAAAAAAGCGCTGGCTACTTGGCTAGTTTGTGGCTATTGTTCTGGCGCTAGTGTCAACAGCTACCTTACACGCTAAAATACGCGAAAACATTCACAAAATAAGTGGCGTCTATATATTCTGCAAGCAACGGCCTTGTCGGAGTACTGATGACTGTGCTCTCTTTATTCCGAAAGCATTTGCCTGCACCGGAAACAAAACATGGGCGAAATGACAGCAAGGTTCGGCCACATTGTAACACAGCTTGTTCAGTTTCTTTCTGGCGTCGTTATAATCACGTAAATGGAGATGATTGGTCAGACTAATTTTCGAAAACTAAAAAATAAGCAAGAAATATAAAAATTACGGAATATGGCAAAACGTATAACGCATCGCATTTCCACAATAAGGCAGATTGGCGAGCGAAATTTTGAAAAACAAAAAAATAAGAAAGAAATACAAAATTCCGAAAAATGGCGAACCGTGTAGCGCCCTGCATTTCTACAATAATGCAGATTTCGCTGAAGTTCCACCTGTTGGCGTTATAATAGCGTAAATGGAGATAATTGGTGGAACGAAATTTTGAAACACTAAAAATAAGAAAAATATTGGAAAAACGGAAAATCGCAAAACATATAATGCATGGCCTTTCCGCAATAGCGCATATTTCGCAAAAGTTTCGCATGTAATCGTTATAATAGCGTAAATGGAAATTATTGGTCTGACGAAATTTGAAAAAAACAAAGATAAGGAAATATACAAAAAAATTACGGAAACTGGCCAACCCCGTAAAGCCCTGCATTTCCACAAAATTCAGATTTCGGGAAAGTTACAAATGTAATCATTATATAACGTAAAGGGCGATAATTGGTCGGATGAAATTTTGACAAACTTTAAAAAAGACAAACATTTAAAATTAAACATGTCATTTCCCCATTACCGCAGAATTCACAAAAATTCCACCTGTAATCGTTATAATAGCGTAAAAGGAGATGATCGGTAGTGCGAAATTTTAAAACAAGCTTAAAATAACAAAAATATAAAATAATTACGGAAAGTGGCCAACCATGGAACACTCGGCAGTTCCACAATAATGCTCATTCCTGGAAAGTTCCACGTGTAATCGTTAAAATAGCGTAAATAGAGATAACTTTTGAACAAAATTTTGAAAAGTTTAAATAGCAAAATGTATAATAATTACGGAATCTGTATAATTAAGGAACTGTGTAACGCCGTGCATTTCCACAATACTGCGCATTTAACGAAAGTTCCAAATTAAAGGTTACATTAACGTGAATAGAATTAATTGGTCGGAGGAAATTTTGAAAAGCTAGAACATAAGAAAAATAATAAGAATTACGGAAAATGACAAAACCTGTAATGCATAGCATTTCCACAATAATGTATATTTCGCAAAAATTGTCGCGTGTATAACGTACGGCACACCGTATCTCTCACTGAAACCTGCGGAAAGCAATAAATGAAACGCCCTCATACTGAGAAGTTACAAAATGGCACTTGGGCTACCTATCACCACGTCAACACAAAAAGAACGCCTCCTCCTAACAACCACTGGTCGCTCAATATTAAGTCGTCTCGGCTATCCTCTCTCCCCCCCCCCCCCCCCGGAAACATACTTTTCAACGCATTCCACCAGCTATCTACCGTCTCATGACTGTATCCCATATACCCCGCCATATGCACCCAACGTATAACCAAGGCCGCCGAAAGGCATGGGCTGCCCACCTCTACGTCAAGTACGGATTTCGGGACGACACTCGATACGTGGATACCTCTCCATACTCCTCTCACTCGGCCCACACGTCGGCCGACGTCGACTCCATGGGACGTCTTGTGAACTCAGCTACCATCCCTACCAACAACATCAAAACAGCAGAAGAAATTGCAATCGCCTTGGCCGCCCACACCGACGTAGAGTACGTGACAATCCCGACACACTCTCAGACCGCTTGCCGCCACTACCAAGCTGGACGAATCTCTGCCATTGCCCTTCGCACTCTTGCCCAATGATCAACGCCAATCCCCGATACCCGCATCGTGTGGACACTGGGTCACACGGCTCTCTCTGGGAATGAGGCGGCCCACGCCTCTACCCGCGCCCTCATACCCTGCGCACCCTCAAAAACTGACGACCCAAGTGCTTCTCGCCCATACCTCTCCGCAATGCTGACATCGTAGCCCATTTAGGCCGACAAAGCCAGCACTTCTCTCCACCACATTCGAACCTTTCCAAGAGCGACGAGTGCATCTTACGGCGGCTGCAAACCAACACCTTTCCCCATGGCACACGCCTTCATGCTATTTATTCTGCACAGTACTCTCCAAATTGAAACACTGCCCATCCCCATGCACCCTATACCACATGGTGTGGGAGTGCCACCTAACCCCAACTCCACTCCCCATCCAAACCCAACCCTGAGCAGTGTGAGGGCCAGCTGGCTAGCGGCGACCTGGTGTAGTATCCGGGGTTTTCACATCTCGGCGTTTCGGTGGTTCTACCACCGGGCGCTACGCCGTGGGTATATATGTGCGTCACTCTGAATAAAGGGGTTCTTTGGATTGACTCTTCAACTCGAGCGCACGTCCCCTGCTTCGCGCCTTCGGGGCCGTCGCCGACGCGACACCACAATTATTTCCCCCCCTTGAAACAAACTCTCCATTGGGAGGAAATGCCGGATACAGGAAATCAAGTAACCCAAAATAGCTACACAAACTAAACTAATCAAAATGTAGTCTCTGCTCTGTCTACCCATCCTTCGGGGACGATTGGCAAACCCGTTGCGGAGTCCCTACGAAATACTTCATTTCCACTCTCTGCACACCACTGCACTGCACTTTCATGGCACGCACACAGCCTGTTTCTGGCGAACCCCTGTCAGTCACCTTCGTCTCCCCCTTTTCTTTTTCTTCTTTTTCTTGTCGACTAACCGCCACCAGGGGGCTGACGCAGTCGCCCGCGCCTCGCTTCAGCTCCCGATTTATGCTGCCAAAACGCGGATTGACAACAGTATCCAGCCTAAGCACTGTCACCAGCGTCTGTACAACGACGAAAGGAACCACTCGACACCTGGGTGAGCCGCATTAGACCCCTGCTGCCCAAATTATCACCGACCGAGATTCGCGACCTCGCCGACTCCGCTAGGCCTACATTGTAGGCCTAGCTACATCGTTTCGAACCAGCGCCGGGCCTCGGGCCCGAGATGAACGACGCGCTTCCTCCACACGCATCGCCAAGCACCGACATGGATACTGACCCTGACAGCGGGCGAACCCTCCCGCCAGACAACCCATGGATTACTGTTCTGAAAAAACGCGCAAAGAAGACCACTGCTACCGCCACGACGTCAAGCCAAGCCCCCGGGCCCAAACCCCCAGGTCCCCAAAGCGCCGACCCCAACCCCCCACCCCGGGAGCCTCCGCCACGTCTACCGCCTACCAACTACACGGTCATCTTCCGCCCACGAGCCGGCCTCAACGTTGCTACCCTGACCACCGCTGCACTGACCGAAGCTCTGTCAACCAAATGTGAGCTGCCGCTTCCGACTTTCTACCGAGCCGTCACTCTCTTGGTACAACCTACTCCCAATGTACTCGTCGCAAGCACCGCGGATCCCGAGCTGGCCGTAAGGCTGAGTGAGATCAGCAACTGCAAATTTCAACTTTGACCTACGAATTTTCTACGTATATGAAGCCACCACCGGGAACTTGTCGCGGGGTCATCCATGGCCGTGACTCTTCGATAACAAGGACAACCTAGGCGCCTACCTTCAAGGCAACTACCCCACCTCCTCCACCGCGCATCATGGGCAACACCCGCTCCGCGCTTCTCACATTCCAAGGGACTCGCGTGCCGTTCTACGTGAAGGGTGGCAGTATGCTTCTCCGCTGCCGGCCTTTTCCGCCGCTCCGTGCAGTGTGCCGCGTCTGCGGTGAATTGGGGCACCGCATGGACGTGGTGCCCTAACCCTGACAAGCCCAAAATGCCTCCACTGCGGACAACTCGACTCCGTCAGTAGACCATGTGTGTATCGCTAAATGCCGATTGGTGCTCCCAACCCCATTACCACGGCGGGTAAAGACTGTCCACGAGCCTTCATTCCCGAACTCGCCGGCCAGCAAGACGTCCACGCAAGCCGCCGACAAGGTAAGCTGGTCTGCTCTTGCCTCTCGCGCTCCCACTGCTCGACTCTCCTCCCCAACGCGACACACAAAACTATCCCCCGCTATCCCCACTCACGCCACTTCCCGCCACCATTCCCCCCGCACTCCTCGACCTGATCAAAAACCTGCAACAACAAAATGCCGACCTCCTACGCCGGGTAGAAGCCCTTGAAGCAGAGCGAGCCCCCCAGTCCGAACCACCCCCCGCCGTCCCCGTGGTTACCCCTCCCCTCACACGAGCCGACGTAGAGGAAATCATCGACGCACAATTTACGGGCCCGCAGCATCCCACAAGTTCAGCAGCTGGTACAGCAGTCTACAGAATACCTAAGCAAAATGATCACCGACTCCACCAAAAGTATCTTCGATCTGCTTTCAGAACGCATTTCCTTGCTTGAACGCGCCCTACTCCCGGACAACCCACCTCAAGCCAAAAAGTCTAAACCTGATTGACCAATAGACCCGCAACGCAAGTGCCCCTTACCAGCTACCAATGGAATTGCCGATCGTTTAAAAGCAAAAAAGCAGCCCTCGAACTATACGTTTCCCCAAACCCGCCGGATGCCATTGTATTGCAAGAAACTGACATCCCATGCCCCAGCCTTCGCGGTTATGATACTTACACCAATCCCCCTCACAAGCGCACGGCCATCGTTATTGCCCGGTCACTGACAGCCCAGGTAATACCGATTACGTCACCCATCGATCACGTCCTCGTTGAAATCCTTCCTCATAAGCCACAAGCACCAAGCCTCTACATACTGAAACGTCTACAGCCCGCCCACACAACCCCTATCCGCAATCGAAGCCCTCCTCAGCGCGGCGGTGCGGCACACTCGCAACAACCCATGCTTACTCCTGGGCGATTTTAACGCACCTCACGTTACATGGGGCTATCCCCACGCGTCCAAAAAAGGCACGGCTCTGCTACAAGCAACACAGCACCACCACTTCACCCTGCAGAACGATTTGACTCGGCCAACACGTCTAGGCACTAGCGTGACCCGAGACACCATACCGGATTTGACATTCAGTCGCAACACCACCGACCTTGTATGGGATCTGCTGCCAGATACTTTAGGCAGTGACCACTACATCATTGCTCTCACTGTCCCACTCACGAGTATCCGTCGCAAGATGGGCACGGCGCAGCTCACTGACTGGCAAGCTTTCCGCGAAGCTCCACTTCCAAGCATACTGCCGACCGATGAACCTAGAACAATGGACGCAGCAACTCATTGATCTACAAAACTCACACACCAAGAAAATCACGCTCACGCAGGATCTACCGGCAGTAGAACAACCATCTCGACCATCTATGGACGGCACGACGTAGCCTACTCAACCGATGGCGCCGAAATAAACACAATCGCAAGCTTAAACGTCGTATCGCCCAGATTACAGAAGAGGCTCTTAAATACGCCAAACAACTGCAAGCCCAAAACTGGCGCGGACTTCTGTGACCAAATGAATGGCACTCTTACAACCAAGAAAGCTTGGCACATCCTACGCCACCTCCTGGGTAAACGCCCCTACCAAAACTGCCACTTCGCAAAACATAGCCCGACTTATACACAACCACTCTCAACCGCCTGATCAACTACTCTCCAAATCCGCCACAAGTTATTCGGACCTGCATCATCTCAGACAACTCCCTCGCACCCGGACTACGTGGCACTCCCAATTCCTCAGCTCGATGGCCCTTTTACCATGGACGAGCTCACGCAAGCACTCACCCGGCTAACCCGCACAACAGCACCCGGACACGATTTAATAACGTACAAGCTACTTCGTAACCTTAACGACGACCACTTAGAATCCCTGCTTGCCTGTTACAACCACCACTGGACTAACGGCACAGTAACCGCCCAGTGGCGCCACGCAGATATCACTTTACGTTCCCAAAGCCTCACAAACCCATCACTTTTGACAACTTACGACCGATCTCCCTCACATCCTGTGTGGGCAAACTTTTTGAACATCTGGTGACTCGCCGTCTAACGAACTTCCTTGAAGACACCAACCGGTTACCTCACACCATGTTCGGGTTCCGTACTCACCTCTCGGCGCAAGACGTCCACCTCCAACTCAAAGAACGGGTTCTCGACTGCCTCAGCAAAGTACATCCCAGTTCCGTCCTTGCTCTCGATATACAAGGCGCCTTCGATAACGTCACTCACACAGCCATTCTCCGCCAACTTCAAACCACGGGCTGCGGATCTGCCACATATAACTACGTGAGAGCCTTTTTGACAGATCGAACTGCCACTCTCCACATTGGCCCTCACCAGACAGAGACCTTTCACACACCGGCAAAGGGCACTCCCCAAGGCTCGGTTGTCTCACCCCTACTTTTCAATATAGCGCTCATGGGACTCCCGACAGTACTTGAACAAATCCCCCACGTGTCGCACGCCTTATATGCAGACGACCTCACCATATGGTCCAACACAGGCTCTCCCGGACAACAGCAAGACAGCCTTCAACAGGCAGTCGACACTACGCTCCAATATCTCCAAACCTGTGGTCTCTGCTTGCGCCCCATCAAAATCCGCCTTACTCGTCCTCCGAGCACGAACCCGGGGCCGCCCACCAAACCCTACCCCCGACCCCTCACTCACTCTCAACGGGCAAGCAATCCCCACCGTCAAGACCCTCCGCATCCTAGGAGTCCACTACCACCACGACGGCTCCGGGGCCGCGTACCTCCCCAAACTTATACAGACAGTCTCCCAACTTACACACCTAATTCAACGAATATGCTCTCGCCGACACGGACTCAAGGAAACAGATAACTGCCGCATCATTCAAGCAATGCTGATCAGCCGCATCACCTACGGGGCACCCTATCTTACCTTAAAACCACAAGAACATGCCAAGATTGATGTCCTAATACGCAAATCTTATAAGACAGCCCTCGAGCCTGCCTACCTTCACTTCTACCGACCGCTTATTGAACTGGGTCTACATAACACCCTCTCGGAAATTATTGAGGCCCATCTCCAAAACCAACTACAGCGCCTACAACTCACACCCGCCGGTCCGTCATCTGCTCAAACGCTAGGCCGGAAGGTGGCTACAAACTCCGGACTCGCCACAACGCCTACCTCCATCAATGCGCGCAACATCCATGTCCTCCCCATTCCGCGTCATATGCACCCTACATACAAACGCCGGCGTCGTCAGCATCGTACACCCTCCTCATCAGAAAATACGGCAAGCGACCCGACCACCCTCTATACGGACGCCTCTCCCTATCCTCAACGACCAGCTCACGTCGCCTACTGTTGCCCGCTTCGACAATGCCTTACCTCACCTCGGCAACTGTCTGCACCAGGTCTACTACCACGGCCGAAGAAGCACCATTGCCCTCGCAATGACCCAAGCCATGAGTCTCCAGCATAACAATACTGTCTGACTCACAAGCTGCCTTCCGTCGTTTTGCACTCGGACGAGTCTCGGCTCTACCCTGGCCATGCCTTTCTCAATGCCCCACCCTCCCTCATGCCCGCATAGTGTGGACACCCAGCCACACTTCCCTCCCTGGGAACGAGGTGGCACACGCCACCGTCCCGAGCTCTCCTTCACCGGGCATTCCCCAGAAGAGGGCAACAATGCAGCCAGTATTCAAAAACTCCCTTAGCGCCCCTCTCCCAACACTACACCTGACATCCTCTACCACTACAGAGCAACCCGACGCACCTTTCCCCCTCCCCACCCTTCCCTTTCTACCGCTGACGGCCCGCATTTGGCGCCACTTCAAAACAAACACTTATTACAATCACCTCCATCTCCACTACATATCCCCTACTAACTACCCACTCAACTGCCCCCAATGCGATGAGCCTAACACCACAGCTCATCTCGTCTGGACGTGCCCCACCAACCCTCCACCACCCAGATCCCCTATCCCTTGAGCAGTGGGAGTGCGCGTTGCAGAGCTGCCAGCTCGAAGACCAGGAGGCCCTGATCTCTCGGGCGAGGATGGCAGCCGCGGCACGCGGCCTACCGGAATAGGATGGCCGCCCACAGCTCCTAACTCTTTTTTCCCCTACCCCGTCCCTGCTTTTCAATAAACGTTTTCTCTCCTCTCTCTCCTCTTTTTTTTTGTCCCTTTTCGGCGGCTCGTCGTTATATTCGACGTCGTAGATGTTGGGCTTGCCCCCTTCGTCGGCCTTTTCGGCGTTCCCCCGGGGTTGTCGCTTCGTCGGGCCCTTTTCGGAGTCTCCCCCGGGCTTATCAGCTTCTTTCTCTTAAACCCCTTGAACCTGAACCTCTTGAGATTCACTTGTGCTCTCCTCAAGTTCCGACGAGTTCGCTCGTAGTTTCTTTCGAATATCTGCTAGTTGCGATTTAGCAGCCGCATTTCTTCGCCAGCTGCGATTCCTCCGTCTGCTTTCTGCTAGCTTAGATATATGACCCTGTAGTTCAAGGCGGAGCTGTTCAACCACTTCGCCCAGTTGGTCAATTCCAGTCTGGCTTTTTCCAGCATCGGTGCTGGTATTCTTGACATCAGAGTAGGATCCTTGGCGTGTTGCAGTCGCATGTTGACCCAGCTGGTTGACGACGACTGTCTTCCTCGTCGTCGGTTGGGGCCTGGATATTTCGTACCGGTGGACGTGATGGTCGTGTGGCACAAGTAGACGGCGAATTGTTAGATGGAGGATGTTGATTGCGGCAGACATTTCCGAAGTGGCCGGTTTTGCCGCACCAAAAAAAGGTTTTCCCCAGAGCGTGACACTGTTGAAGAGGGTGCTCAGTCCTACCGCAGCGGCCCCACGCTGGAGGACAAGAACGCCGAGCACTGGACCGGGCGAACCTAAGCCCCGGACGTGACGGTGATGCACTTCTGTTTCTTGAGATTGTGGGGCGAAACTCGCTACGTGGAAATCGGGTGGGGTGCTGTTGAAGTGGATGCCATGTCCTGTCACAACGGCCACAAGTTGTCGGCGGTGAACATCGGTGACTGGTTCTAAACGTAGTGGGTCGAAATTCACATGTGGAAATCGAAGCGGCCGAGTTTGTTGAGTCACGTCGATTGCTTGAACTATGTCTTCACTGGCTGCTCGATATCGTTGCATCAGATCTTGAACTTCAGTTACGTTTTGGATGACTTGGATGGCTTTGTCAAACGTCAGGGCCGGGCCTTCTGCGAGCAGACGTTCCCTAGTGCGATCGGACGCAAGTCCCACGATGAGTTGATCCACGAGTGAGGCGACTTCGTCGGAGCCGAAGTTGCACTGTCGACTCGCGTATTGCACACGGCGCGCGAAGTCGATCGCTGATTCCATTTCTGCTTGACGTAGACTTCGAAACTGTATGCGGTTGGCCCGCTGTGAAGTAGAGCCGTGAAACCCTGAACATAATACTTGTACTCGTCCACATCGCTGGCGGCCGCCCAGGGTTGCCAGATGTGGCTACTTTACGCCAAACTGGCTAGTTTTAGCAGGCCACGGCGACAAAAAAAAAAGCGCTGGCTGGCTATTGTTCTGGCGCTAGTGTCAACAGCTACCTTACACGCTAAAATACGCGAAAACATTCACAAAATAAGTGGCGTCTATATATTCTGCAAGCAACGGCCTTGTCGGAGTACTGATGACTGTGCTCTCTTTATTCCGAAAGCATTTGCCTGCACCGGAAACAAAACATGGGCGAAATGACAGCAAGGTTCGGCCACATTGTAACACAGCTTGTTCAGTTTCTTTCTGGCGTCGTTTTGTGTTGCTGGTTGCGCCGTGCACGTGCAGCTGGAAGGTATACACTGGAATACACGGCTTTGCCATGGAAAAGAATGCCACTGCACGGAGGATGTTTCCGCAGCAGACATTGCAGACAGCGCAATGAAGCTCCTTGTTCTACCTATATCGAACACAGAAGCAGAAAGGGTATTTTCAGCCGTTGATCTCACAAAAAGTGACTTGCGGAATAGAATGTCTTACGACCTACTCCTCGCGATCCTCAGAATCATGTTTAGACTGCGGCTGAAAGGAGTCACAACCTCTACATTTTCGGTGCCGCGGGAAATGCTGGCGAAAGTCAACTCGAGTATGTACACCATGAGTTTTCTGGTCTAGTCGACTGTCTAGTCTAATGTGATGTGACAAAAGTGGAGATTATTTTTTTTAGTGTTTTTGTGATGTGACAAACGTCAAGCTGATGTGTTTGATTGCTTTTTTTCTGTGGTGATGCGCAAACAAGCTGAAATTGTATTTGGCTACTTTTCTGGCTCCGAAATAAATCGACCGCGGCCAGTTGGCTCCTTTTCTGGCTACATTGGTTAATTTTGTGGGTCCTTTTTTATTCGAGTATGTGGCAACCCTGGCTGGCTGACTCAATGATGTGCGCGATTTTATCTGCTTCCGTCGTCAAAAAGATCTTCAAGAGTGCTGGTTTGCATTTCGGAGTGAATTATTTGCAGCCTGCTGCGAGAAGGTATGTTTCAAACGAGTGGTGCCACTGCCGCCATGGGATGGCCGGCCTCCCCGGGTCCGGCTTTGCGGCTATGCCAGCCATCTTGACAAGGTAATGAACAAAGTGCTGCCGCTCTACTTTGCTTTCTGAAGTTTATATAATCCTGGCGCAAGAAATACCTGGTACCAGTTGGCGATATCTTCAAGTATTACCTGATGGTTAATGTTACTGGATGTATTTGCTGCGTATCGCTTGATGAAGGCCGATTTCGGAACGATGACGCTGGCCGCCGTCTTCCTCCCGATGCGGTCGACCGCGTAGGCCTAACGCTCTATCGAACTTGACTGAACATTTCAGCCGAAATACACAAACGAAAAACTTGCGGCAGCACGGTTTACATGTTACTCAAGAGATGTGGGGTGCTTACATTTACGATGGTTCAGTCAAGCCAAAGAGCCCCTTTATTCAGAGTGACGTCACATATATCCCCGCGGCGTAGCCCCCTGGTGGTAGAACCACCGAAACGCCAAATTCAAAAACCCCCGGATACTACACCTGGGTGACCAGCTAGAGCTGATATCCTGGGCAACGGGCCCGCACGGCCCAGGGCCACCTGGACTGAGGACGCCCCCGCAAGAGAGGAACGGCTCAACTAGCTCCGTTCCAGCTCAAAAAAACTTTTCACCACCACCACTTTCATCTGAATGGCCGAGCACCAGATTTCAGCAGCTGGAACTCCGCGTCCGGCCACACAACATACTTCGTGTGCACACGTTTTTGAGAGGCAGAGCAGCGGAAAACCCGCCTGCTGTCCGAAAAAAGCACGCGAGCACAGAACACAGCAACCCCCAAACGAAAATAATGTAGTAACGTTGAGCAACCCCTGCTAGGCGCCATTTTGCGGAAAATGATGATGATGATGATTGATATATGATGATCAACCTTCATTAGAGTGCCCAGGTACAGCCGAAGCCTTCGTCCTGGGGCCCTGAGACGCAAAAAGGGCAGCAGTGCAGCAATAAAAAAACTAGACAAACTTTAAAGATTAAACAAAAAATAATGCCATCCAACCTACATTACACGATTCACAGGAATTGCAAAAAAATGTCGTACAATAAGCACAGCTTCAGGACAAGTGGAAAAAGAATGTCTGGAAGTACGGGGTAACATGAACTTAAAATACACATGAACGCATGAAACAAAACACAGCAAGATATTTATAAATAATAACGACAGGGACTTATAAATTCTAAAAAAATGTGTTTCTGGCACCCGCCCTGGCACATTAAAACGTGTGATGTAAGGCAGGTAGAATACTAATAACATTATTATAAAACTAACACTGACTAACCCTAACACTAGCCACATATTATACTTTTATTATTGTGTTGTTATAAGATCATTATGGTTATTTGTAGCATTCTATGTTGCTATTTAGCCGATTCTCGGCCCTTCCCAAAGGTACCACCGCAAAGGAGAGGAAGAAAAAAAGTAATAATGGCCCCCAGGCGTCATCGGCACCTGTGCGCAGTGAAGATCCAAAAAAACCCTTCAAAGACCCTCCTCCAACAGCGATTCGGACGTCCGACAAAGCCGAAGGAAAGGCGACCGACAAGGCCAAGGAACAAAAGGGGATGGCGCGGCCCGGGCCCCACTACATGGACAATACAAGCAAACTGGAGCTTCCGACTGGTGGCCGCGCTGTGTTTCCTTTCGTGATGGCCTACGCGGGCGTGCTGCTCCTGGTCGCCTTCATGGTGCTGCTGTTTCTCTACATCATCTCCATCTCGAGGCCAGACGACCGCGGCACCACGGAGCAGCTGTCCCCACCGCTTACAAAGCGCCACCTCACCGTTCACACCCTGACCCTGCACCGATCTGCAACCGCAGAGTCCGACGGGCCGAACGACGAGCGTGACCACCTTGGAGTTCACACGAACGAATCGTACACGTGTGATACTAGAGGGACGCATGGCACCAAGCCGAACGACTCGCTGCCGATTTCGTAGATATCGCGTGTTTTAGCGTTATGTGAAAATCGCATTCGTCCTTTGGATAGAAGCGTACGTATTTCGAGTGAAAACTGTGCACTGGCATTTGGACAGTATTCTTTACTTCCGGTTTCACTTGCATAAAAGTTTCATGAATTACAACGCTGCATTTTTCGACCGGGGAAAGGTGGCATGACAAATTTATCTATCCAAGTATTCTACCGGAGACTTGACACAAACAGCTGTGACATCCCCACGCACTGACTCGCATGCACACGTACGCACGCAGGCCCACCCCCGTACACACACTCACTATTTCGCTATTCCTCTAGCACACGCACATGCACATAGACCTGGTAGCTGAGTTGGTAAGGGTACATGCCTGAAGCCTAATTCGAAGGTCGTACCATCAA
This sequence comes from Haemaphysalis longicornis, assembly GCA_013339765.2. Classification (NCBI taxonomy): domain Eukaryota; kingdom Metazoa; phylum Arthropoda; class Arachnida; order Ixodida; family Ixodidae; genus Haemaphysalis; species Haemaphysalis longicornis. Next base: position 180,360,304 of record CM023450.1, read on the forward strand.
CCCACACCCTGAGCGTGGTTTTCTCTCCTAATTTGTCGAGACAATAAAATGGTGCTCTTCAGTCGAAAACACTAAAACTATACTTTACCCCTGCTTTCCTTACTGTGTTCACGCAATGTGCCCCATTATTCCTAAATAACACATATGTGGGTGCGTCTGTTGGCTTGGGCCAACACATCCATGGTGCTATCACATCCAACGAGGAGAAATATCCAACCATCGTGCCAGAACGTCTAATATGCCATTACATCCAACGAGAAAATACATCTATTTTAGCCACTGCATCCAGAGAGAAGAGAGAAACATCTTTAATTGGCAAGTGAGGTCAGCCAGGCTGGGGCCCGACTTGGTACACCAAATGGGGGTGAAGGTGTGATGAAAAAATATAAAAAACTCTCACTCACACATCAATACCCAAACACACAGACGCACACGAAAAGCACACACGCGATCAGGCGATATAGTCATTCGTCCAAGAGTTCATAGCTCACTCACAAGTCCAGTGCTCCGGAGGAACATTAAGAGCACTTTTGTTGCGCGACTTGCTACGCCGGTTGTAAGCCAGGGCCAAAAGGGGTTCCTCGAAGAGATCTGGGCGGACGCGGGCAGGCCCAAAGAAGCTTAGCCGTGGTACGCTCAAGTTCGTAGCGAGGAAAATGCAGAGAACGTGTTTCAGGTTCTCCGAACTGTACAGGTAGGGCACAAAGGTGAGGAAGCCTGGCGAAGTTTAAAAAGGAAATTCTTAGTGTAAGCCACATTGAGTCGGATGCGACGCAAGACAGCTTCATCTCGCTTGCACAGACCGCTTGGCATCCGAAATCGGCACTCTGGGTCTATTGTGTGCAACGGAACGTAGGTCTTACTTGGGTCGGTCCACAGCAATCGCTCGGAGCTCTTGGCAACCGATGACACCAGAGTCGCTCCGTCTCGCCTTGTGAAAGGCACTGGAGTGATAATTGGGCTGAAATGCGCTGATGCAGCAGCTCTGTCGGCTTCGTCGCTGCCATCCACACCACCGTGAGATGGAAGCCACTGTAGAACAACGACGTGGTGGTTGTTTATTGCCTGAGTGTGCAGGCCATTTATTTCTTGAGCAAGCTGCTCTTGTGGCAGCACCATGAGGTGCTGAAGGGCTGCCCGAGAGTCGGTGAAGATTGCCTATGTTCAGTGACCATCGTCGAAGTTTTGTGACCTAGTTTTGCGGTAATTTTTGTGCGGGTTGATGGGATCCATATTCCGATGGCAGATGATGCATCCACCACCGATCCATCCGTGAAAATTTGAGTGTAATTTTGATAGTTAGTAGCAATGTGCTGCAATGAAGAGATTTCAGAGCAGGCAGGGACAACTTAGCTTTGCTCTGGATGCTGGGAACGGTTAGTGTTGTTTTCCAAGAGGCAAATGTCCATGGTGGCTGGGTATGCTCTGGTGGGAAGGCACGTATCTCGGCTTCCGAGTCACAAGCCAGCGGATGGTCGACAGTCCTCGTCACAAACCGCAAGCGTGCATGAAGGAGTTCTTGCTGGCAGAGAACCGTTGGAGAGAGGCACCTACTCTCCCTGAGAGTCCCAAGGGTTGAAGAATTTTTGACACCCCAAGGCACACACGAAGCACTTTTGGATTGTAAGCCTTCTAGAAGCCGTGAGCTGGTTTCTGTGAAAGGCTCGAAGGCAGGCAAGCTGTATCGAGCAATCCCTCGCAGAGTGCATTGTAGAGCCTGATGAGAGACGCCACCGAGCATCCTCCCGCGCGGCTGGAGATCATGCGGAAGATCGATGCGTACGCCTCAAGCTTGTGCCTCAGTTGCCGTATATGTGGGGACCACGTCATGTTCTTGTCAAAAGTCACTCCTAGAAATTTGTGGCTGTCAACGTAAGAAATGGGAACGCCTCCGAGTTTAAGGAGATACCGGGAGAGATCCCACCTGGTGAAGGCTATCGCAGGCAGACTTCTCCGCCGATATTTCGAGCCACGTGCTAACCAGAAAGGTTGCCATTGAGTAATGCTCTTGAAGCCTTGCGCGTTAAGTCCGCCGGTTGCTTCCTGAGCACCAAATGCATATGTCGTCAGCATAAAGGGAAATTTGGACGGATGGCGGCAAGCACTGCTCGATTCCAATTAGGCAGATGTTAAATAACGTCGGGCTTAAAATTCCTCCCTGGGGGACACCTCGACGCACATTGTGAAGTGCGGTGTCACCATCCTTAGTGGACATGTACACTTACCTGCCGGATAGATAATTGTAGAGCCATACATACATTCGGCCTCGAACTCCGACGGACTTCAAGGTTATCTGGATAGCTTCATGCGACACCGAATCAAACGCTGCTTTAACATCGACAAACACTGCAATGGTGATGCGACGCAAGGCTTTTACTCGCTTGGCATGACACACGAGGGGCAGAACATTGTCAATGCTGCTCCTGCCTTTTCTGAAACCATAAATCTGCTGAGGATAGATGTGTCTGTTCATCAAGTCCCAATTCAGGCATAGGTGCAACATTTCCTCCGTAATATTGCCGACACAACTCAGTAGAGTAATCGGTCGGTAAGAGTTGATGTACGTGTGTACCTTTCCGGGTTTAAGAACAGGTACTGCATCCAATGTGCCATCAAATCCAACGCGTCATTACAACCAACGTGCCATTACATCCAAAGTGCCATTACATCCATCGAGCAACTTTGTCCAACCCTGTGTCATTGCATCCAATTATGGCCAGTGTATCCAATGTGCCACCACATCAAACGGGCCATTACTTCCAACGCGTAATGCCCTGTTGCGTAACAACTAAAGCAACTGCAGTTAAACGTGAATGTAACGAACCTCTATGCAATGAATTCCCGGATAACACGTTGCCACCCCAATTAAAGCCCATGTGTTTGGGACCTCTATGTAACAGAACGTCGCTACCGTCAACTTTTATGTAACGAAGTCGGCGAGCTGAGCAGACATTGTTTTTTGCAGTTTTACTCAAAAATCGGCCGGAAAAATGAACTAATTCAGCGAATACTAGCAATAACGTAAGAAGCCAGCAACAATGAAAACGTCTGGAATCGCCTACACAGGAAATTCGTCGCGATGATGATGATGATGACGATGATAATGAACGGAGGAGCTAGCACCATCCCGTGGCTGACGTAGCAGTCACTTCTGGTTCTGCTTGAGTAGCGTGACAACACACAAGAGTAACTACCCTTCATGTTTTTTTTTTTCCGCTCGCACCGCAAACTGCCATGCGTATGTACGTGTGTTTGTGGTTTCGGTTCCAGACGTTTTGGATGTTTTGAGGTGCTGGGCCGTCCTTTCTGCTTGAGTCGCGCGTCTCCACTTCTGTCTGTCCTATGGGCTCGTCGGTGATGAGTGCTGCTGCTAGAAACGAAAAATTGCGTCTTTCCAAGAAAAGCGCACAATTTTAAATGCCGTCTCCGCTGTCGAGAAAGAAGAATCAACAATCTTGAGTGCAGCAAAGAGCATCAAGTTCGCAGAAAGGCCGCCTTTCAGAATAAGTTTGATTCTTGTAACACGTTAAGGCGGCGAAAATTATTACGTTACTTTTGTTAATACAAGGGTAAGTGACCTTCCTTATTTGGGACGCTGTTTAGTGTCTAAGCTGGTGCAAAAGCAGGAGGGGCAACTCACGCAGTTTTTCGCTGGGACCTAAATGCTTGAAGGCTGAGTTTACCTTTACTGATTTATAGCATTTTAGCTTCGTTTCTGCTTCACTCCCGCGAGCCTTAACTCGAAACCTGCATGCAACAGAAACATGCATGTAACGAAAAATTGCGAACTTTTGTAAATTTCGTTACATCCAGGTTTAACTGTACACTGAATTTAAGTTGGGATGATTATGTTAACTTTGTAATCGGTTAAGGTAGGCAGAATTATGGGGGTTATAAGCCGACGCCGTAACTTTACGCCTACAAACGTCAAATTATGCTCTACAACTCTCTATTTATGGCCCATCTAAACTACTCTCAAATTGCCTACCCAAGTGGAAAGAAAAACTCAATTTATATTCTTTAAGAAAGCCTCTAGGATCCACATACCACCTCTAATTTCTAGCACCCATTTTTTGTTTGTTCCGCACGAACAATATAATATAAATTTTTAAACCTTTAGATGTAAGGATTCATTGAAGGCTACAAAAGACAACTGCAGAAGCGTTACAAAAACCTACAAAATCTTTGCAGTGTTTCATCGTAATGCGCAGGCGTACCAATGTAGAATGCCGGAGGTTAGACACGTTTCCCTTCTGTAGCATTAACTACGGTTTTAATAGAGTCAAATGGACAGAATTGGGTCGTTAAAAGAACCCCGCTTAAAAAACTGCGGTTTTTGGTTGCCTCAGTGTGATTTCTTGTTTATTTTTGCTCACCGTAATTTGGCTATTACCCATTAAAGTTATTGAAGTGCCTCCAAGTACGATCTACTGTTATTGATGCTTTTAGCTCTTTTAAGGAGGCTGAAGATACATTAAAGATCAATTCGAACCCCCTCCCCCTTCTTGTCGTTTTTTTTTATCTGTAGAAGGACTCTGCCTGTAGTAAACTTGGGATTTCTACCTTCATTTTTTCTGCTTCTCCGCTGTGGATTATAACTTACTATATAAGAGCTGTAATGGCTGCAGTCTGTGCTATACCCTGAATATCGAGGATAACATTGAGCAGAAAAAATCTTTTTTTGCGCCTGTCGATCAATTCCTCCCGCCACTCTCCCTTTCCCCTTTTTTCTTGTCATTTTGTAGTAAGGTCTGTGTAATAAGCTATATAATTCTACGGTTTTTTTGCTTCTCCGCCCACGCGTACCGCCACCAGGGGGATGACGTAGACGCACGCGCCTCACTTCAGCTCCCGTTTTATCGCTCTACCAGCAGCCAGTCTCAACTGACCACGTCCAAAACTTCACCACTGGCTTCGCAAAGCCCAGCGGAGAAATTGGACCACCAAGACGACCCCGAAGACCATCGGGGCGACTCCAGCCTACAAACTTCCCAGCCACGCCGCCAACACGGCTATGCCTCGTCTTCAGGCCTAACGGTACGGGCCTCCTCCCCGCCGAGGCTCATCGCCGACCGAACCACGATGGCGAGCTCCGGAATACCACCAGCAGCCGTGGAGTATGGCGAATCCAGCGGTCGGACGACCCACCCACCCAACCAATGGACCGAGGTGATCGCAGGCGCGAACCCGCCAAGCTATCCGCAAAGCGCAAGCCGAGGAATTCAACAACCCCCGAACAGCAACTCTGCAGTGAAGCCTCACGTGCCTGCACGCGCCATTCAACCTCCCCGCCTTCCTGACTCGCATTACATCACCGTATATCTACCAAGAACGGGCCTGAGAGTTGGAGCTTGGGCTACGCGAGACATCGTATAAGGTTTGATCACCTCAAGCAGTCTCCCACGGGCGCAGTTCTTGGAACGGGTCACCATCCAAGCTCAACCGGTGCAGAATCTCGCTGTAGCCGGCACCCCAGACCCTGATATCACCACAGTCCTCTCACAAATAACAACGATCACTCGGCCAAACCAGCTTCGAAATAACTGCCTGCATGAAGCCCCCTCCCGGGACTTCCCGAGGAGTAATCCACGGCCTGCCCGAAGACATCGACAATGACGCCCTACTGGAACTGACTGCTGCCAATAAGCCTTACCTAATTCATGCAAGGCTACTGGACCGGAAATCTTCAGCCCTTCTAACCTTCAATGGAACCACAGTACCTTTCTACGTGAAAGTGGGGTACGAAATCATTCGCTGCCGCCCGTGCAGGCGGGTGGCACAAGTGTGCCAACAGTGCGGGGAGGTGGACCACACCGCCGGGACGTGTTCCCCCCCCCCCCCCCCCCCCCCCCCCCCCCCTAGTCCACAAACTGTTTCAAGTGTGGGTTGCTAGCCCCCAAACCAGACTACGCCTATCTTCCAAAGTGCAAACTCTGTGATCAACTACACCTTACTGCCAGCAATGAGTGCCCCAAAAGGAATCTTCCCACCCGCCACCACAGCGAGGACGAAAGCAACAGCCTATCCAGTTCCAGGCCCGTCTACAATAGCAGCAGTGGCACCAAGCACCCCCTGCTGGAGTCCCAGATCCTCCACCCCCCACGGCCCAGGTGAGATGGTCAGCGGCCGTACGAGGCCTCTCACTGCTCCCTCCGAACCTCTTCAACTTAACGACGTCCCACAACAATCCTCTCTATCCCCCTACATAGCAGGTTTCCTAAACAAATTCTGCCAGCAACAAAAAGAATTTCAGTCACGCCTAGGTGCCCTCACAGAAAAAGTAAACAAATTCACCTCCTCTCCTCACCCGGCTCTCCTGTCCCCGGAGCCCGAGAAGCTTGATGAGCGTTTCAACACTCTTCTGGACACCATTACAAAAGCCCTGTCCGAAGCAACCTCCCCACTACACGTGGCAGTGGAAGCACTTACAACACGCCAGATGAAACTGGAAAAGGCAATCTCCGCCCTCTCACCAGCACGACCCAATCCCTAGCCTCACCACCAAAAGCGAAGTTCCATCCATACGACAACGACAGCCTCTCCCCGCGACCCCCATCTAGTCTTTCGTAAGGACTTCCGGCCCAGCGGCGACCCTCAACATCTACCAATAGAACTGCAGATCGTACAACAGCAAGAAAGACCGATTTGGGCTCTACCGCCTCCAAAACCCCCCTGACATTGTCGTCCCCTACAGAGGTAAACACCCCGAACCCCCGCCTCCGAAGCTACGTCTCATTCTCGCAGGACCCCCAAAGCAGAACGACTGTCATGGTAAACAAAATAGTCCTGCTCAGACCCATGATCTTCCTCAAGATGTGGCCAACACCTTTGTGGAAATTATCCACAGTCACTCTTCTCAACCAAGCGTATACATTCTTAACATATACAGCCCACCATCCGCATCCCTCAAGGAAATCGACACCCTCCTTCATGAAGCGCGCAAGATGTCCAAGCGGGACCCCCTCCTCCTGGTTGGAAATTTTAACGCCCCACACCACGGCTGGGGCTACGCACAAGCCACAAAAAAGGGCACGGCTTTGCTACAAGCCACCCAGCACCATGGCTTTGTAATATACAACGATTTGACCCAACCAACCAGACTGGGCACAAGTGTGGCACGGGATACAACACCCGACCTCTCTTTTGCGACCAACACACCAAACGTACAGTGGACTCGCCTACCGGACACATTAGGCAGCCACCACTACTTAATCTCTGTTACAATTACGGTCGCCCACTTTCCCACCAGGAGGCTAGAGTCACCAACTGGCCCGAATTCAGAGCTGACCCCACTTTGCTCCCACTCATCATGAAAGACATCCGGCATGGACGGAAGCACTCAACAAACTTATACGCAAACACACACAGGAAATAGCCCTCACGGACACCAACCCTGACGTACACCCTCATCCCCTCCACATCTGGGATGCCCGCTGAGGCCTTATCAAGAGATGGGTTCGTCAGCTCCACAACAAAAAATTAAGGAAGTGCATAGCCCAACTCACCCAACAAGCTCAAGACTATGCCAAAACACCCCAGCAGCAAAACTGGCGCTCGTTTTGTGACCAGTTGCAGGGCACTGTCAGTAGCGGACGCACGTGGCATATACTGCGCCACCTCATCGACAACACCAAATCCCGATCCATCACCAACATCAAGATCCATCGACTAATCAGAAACAGTGATCTTACACCCGCAGAACTCCTCCAAGCTATCAAAGCCCCCCTCTTCGGTCACCGTACAGCGCATCCGTGCCTTATCTCAACTGAATACACGGAACAGCCCAATAGCGAACTTGATAATACTATCGCAGAATTAGAATTCCAGCAAGCACTAGCACGTCTCACCCGAAACACAACGCCGGGTAGAGACGGGGTCACCAACCGACTGCTCAGAAACTGGGGCCATGACGCTCAAGATTCGTGTCTTGAACTTTTCAATCATCATTGGGACTAGGGAACCTTGGCGGCCAAGTGCAAACATTCTGACATTACCCTAATCCCAAAACCCAACAAGCCCATTGCCACAACATCGCTTCACCCTATCTCACTGACATCGTGCATTGGAAAACTTTCGAGCACCTGATGCACTAACGCTTGACAGCCTACCTAGAAGAACAAGAACTTTTCTGCCTCGCCATGTTTGGCTGTCGTCAAAATCTCTGAACGCAGGGTGTTTTATACAACTAAAAGAGCAAGTCATTTATCATTTCAGTCGCTCGACACCCAAAACCGTACTGGCCATCGCTCTCGCCCTCACGCACGGAGACGTCCATACGATCGTCACAGATTCGAAGACGGCTTACGGCAACTACCGCAAGGGGATCGTCTCCCACGCGGCCCTAGCTATTCTCGCAAAGCGCAGCCCACCGGGACAGGACGTAGAGCTCGTGTGGGTTCCGGCACACTCGACAGTGGAAGGCAACGCCCTCGCCGACCACTACGCCCGCGAACTAGCACACCGGGCCGAGGACGAGTCGGAGCTACCGCACCCAGTTACGAGCTACCGCGAGATTACCGGGTTGTACAGGAGCGCCAGGTGCAGGCTTCCCGTGCCGCACCAGCAACTCGACCGCAAGCAACAAACAATAGTGCGCCGCGCACAAGCGGGTCACTGGCGCACCCAGCTTTATTGCACAAGATGTTCCCGGCAGAACACGACCCCATTTGCCCGTTCTGCAAAAAGGCTGAAGGCACCCTGCCGCACATACTGGCGGAGTGTACTCAGCTCAAGAATCCCCTACCTTCCCTCCCCCTTCCCCTTCTCCCTACCCGAGCGATGGGAGATCTTGATGTCCAGCCCCGACCTGTCGACGCAGCAAGAGCTCGCGTCCAGGGGCCAGGAGCTATTGGACTCATATGGGACTTGTGAATAGGGTTCCACCCCGTCTGACGCCTGCGAGCGTCACCTGAAATGGGCTCAGTGAAAGTTGTTTCTCTCTCTCTCTCTCTGGCCCTAGACATAAAGAGGCCTTTGGCCACGTCACCCATGCAGCCATCCTGGAAAACCTCATTAACACCAATTGGGGAGCACGTATAACTTCGTCAGAACCTTCCCCACAAATCGGACGGCAACACTACGACTCGGCCCACATACATCACCGCCTTCAACACTCCGGCCAAGGGGACACCCCAGGGGTCGGTAATTTCCCCCCTACTATTCAATATAGCACTCTTTCCTCTCACTTCGCTATTGGAGTCCATACCACACCTTCGCCATGCATTTTATGCTGATGTATAACCCTATGGACCACAGAAGGCTGGAGCGGTCACCAAAAAGATGCCCTACAGAAAACAGTCGACACCACGATCCAGAGGTGAGGTGAGGTGGCTACAGCAGCATCTTATTGTAATATATCACCCACTGCGGCTGAGGCCATCGCGATTGCACATGCTGCAACTACCCACCAGAACCAACCACAAAAACACAATTCTTGCAGATTCCCAACAGGCATGCCGGCTGTATCAGTACCGCAGGGTACCGGCACGCACTACTCGTCTCCTCCGTACCTTGCCCGAAGATCTTGAAATCGCCATGGTATCGACCTCCGGCCACTCGGGCCTTGCCGGGAACGAGGCAGCTCATGCTGCCGCCCGCGATCTGCACTTCCGGGCATACTCATCCTTAATTAAAGATGCCATGAGCGGCCGGGCTCCACAATCCCCTCTCTAGCACCCCTCGATCCTACATTCAATTCCATCCTATCCCACTACCTGCACTCCAGAAGGATCTATCCCCCGCCCAAACCCTACTCTCAGCAACCAACAGTCTCATATCTGGCGCCGGCTACAGACCGGTACTTACTTTAACCACACGGTTCTCTCCCACATTTCTTAATCACTCTACCAACATGACTGCCGCACTTGCAACATAGCTCTCACTGCCAACCACTTGGTGCACTCGTGCCCAGACAGCCCTAAACCCCTCCTCAACCCATTACCTGAGCAGTGGGAGTCTGCGCTGACCAGCTCGGCTCCGGAGCAACAACAACCTCTGGTCAACCGGGCACTGGAATCAGCGCGGGCTCGCGGCCTCCTGGACTTGGGAGGCTGACCGCTTTCGCTCTTACTCCTTTCTCTTTAAGATAAATAAACGTTTTTATCTCTCTCTCCACTCACGTGATTGTATACGCACGTGCTGAGGAGGAGGATATAATTTTTGCATATTTTATTCTTTTTTTGCGACTGTCTACAAGATTTGCAGAAGTTGTCATTTGCTGCCGCTGATCAACGGGGCCGATGGGCCAACCAAGCTGCTATAATGCACCTTTTTGTACGTTTCCCACCTATGCATACTGCACGGGCAAGTAAACAAGTGCTCAATTTTACCCGCTATAAATAGACTGGGCTTGAGCCCAATCGGGAAAGCGCGTTGAGACGGGCCGGAAATTCTCGGAAAGGGAAGGAGAACACCCCCACAAACCGGAGAATGGGCCAGGCCTACAGCGGCAACTGACATGCGGCTTCTGGCAGGATCGGGCAGCGGGAGCGAGCACCACGCGCAGCAAATGCGGGCTCGGGTTTCACCGGAGAAGTAGCCCCCTCTCCCTCGAAATAAGGAACACGGAAAGCAGGAGGACAGTTGGTTGCTTGAAGGAATGTCGCACAGAACGTTGTACACTTTTCTTCTGCATTGAGAAGTGTTTTCATTTGCACTCGACCGAGTAGTGGTGTGGATCGATCGGCGACCAGGACCGGAAAATAAATCGACACCTTGCTACCACTACAACAGAAGTGTTTCGAGAGACGCCTTCCACCATAAAAAATGGCTCCAATCCACGCTGGGAAGGTGGTTGGAAAGCAAAGCTTTAAACGACACACACAACAATTTTCCATACGACGTCACTTGAATTCACAGACGTGGCTCTTCAGAGAGTGAAACCAGAGATTCTGCCAGCCGTTACCTAGAATTCGCGGGGGCGGGGTCCCCAGCGCAGACGCACCGTCGGCCACGGCCGGGCTAGGGCGGCATACACCGCCGCTGCAGCCCGGCCGTGAGTCGGGAGAAAGAAGACGGAGAGGAGCGTCTTTCGAAGGGTGAGACAGCGGAACCTAGCCATCCTGATGGGCTAGCTTAGGTCTACACCACCGCGCGACACAAGCGCAGACGCCTGTTGTTGAAGCCTCAAACTCGAATGTTCGACGTCGCAAGAAAGCTCGTACAAGGTCTCGCACCTGTCTCAGCCAGAACTCAAGCAGGTAGTCGTGTCTGACCGTGTCGAAAGCTTTCTGAAGATCGACATCCAGCAAGAGCCTGGGAGCCTGGCGGAGCCGCCCATCATTATCATCATCAGCCTATCTACGCCCACTGCAGGGCAAAGGCCTCTCCCATTAATCTCTAATTACCCCGGTCCTGCGCTAACTGCTGCCAATTTATCCCCGCAAACTTCTTGATCTCATCTGCCCATCTAACTTTCTGCCGCCACCTGCCACGCTTGCCTTCTCTAAATCCACTCTGTTACCCTTAACGACCAACGGTTATCTTGTGTTACGAATCGGCCAACGCCACATGTTTTCCCGCATCAGCTTCCACGTGCGAAGCCACGACGTTCGCACACCCTTCAGGTGCCAGCGCGTCGGTGAGTCACGCCTTGCCATCCCCGGCTCAGACGCTTCGCTATCGGCGCGATCAACATTCGATAGCGCGGGCCCCCGGGACCTTTCGGGGACACTCTCTCCCTTCTCCCTAGAGTTCCTGTATATGCTCCCTACGGGAGCAAAAGTTGCGCCTTTGATTTCCATTCGCCGCTCACGACCCTATTCGCTGATCGCCGTCACGTGCCCAAAAAGCATCCACGCACCGCAGAGAAGCCGGGATGCGGCTGCAACGCCGCTGCTGCCCTCTGCTGTCGGCGTCTTTCGTACATTTTGCGGGGCTGCCATGTGGCATTCGTAGTTCGTAGCGCGAGAGCGACACAACTACACCCAACTTCAGTACGCGGTCAAGCCGACAGCCCTGAAGGCCTAGAATTTGTTTTGGTCTTCCATTTTCGCTGTTGTCGGTTACTAGCAGCTGACTGTTCCATTTGTTCGAATGCTTACATGAGAAGCTGACGCCTAGCTCTATTTTGCACAGCCATATCTTCCCGATATTCGGAAAACTGCACTCAAGAGGAGGAGGAGAGGAAGAGGGGGAGGGGAAAACTTTGTTTAACAATTAAATCGATCTGGTTAGTGGGCCGGGTCCTCAGCCCAGGACAATGAGTAAAAGTAATTTTCTTGAAATCATAGAACGCCATCCCGAGTAGAATAGGATTTGTTCTTCGCGCCTGGAAGGGTTGAAAAGCAATAAAGAGCTACTTGGTGTTCGCGCTCCGCACAGGACCGGCTTCGCAAGGAATGGGGTGGCGCCGGCAATGTTTCTCCCCTAGCGATATCCAAAACTATACTTTAATTGACACCATGAGCTAGTGTATGTGATTTTAAGCCTATTATTATGATAAGCCGGCGATGCGGCTGCAACGCCGCTGCTGCCCTCTGCTGTCGGCGTCTTTTGTACATTTTGCGCCGCTGCCATGTCGCATTCGTAGTTCGTAGCGCGAGAGCGACAAGCCGCAACACGCTAGTACATGAAGAGTATCTTTTTTGCACAACTTCAGTACGCGGTCATGTGAGTCAGCGCGAAGAGCTAGGCGTCAGCTTCTCATGTAAGCATTCGAACAAAAGGAACAGTCAGCTGCTAACAGCGAAAATGGAAGACCAAAACAAATTCTAGGCCTTCAGGGCTGTCGGCTTTGGCAGAAGGCATCACGATTCCCGGTAATCATATGTCAGGTAAAACAGTTTTTGCACCTTGCCGAACGCTCGAACGCGTTTTGTCACATCACTTTACGTTGTCAAGGCATGAAAGTTTGCCGACATGCACTATAGACTGCAAAAACTGTAGGTTGAGTTCCAAAGAACCCAGTGTGTATATACGCGCGTGCTGACTCTATACCAGGCATCTAACTAGTACGGAGGTTTACTGAGCAAAACGAGTCACGTCTTCGTTAAATTTATAGTAACACATATATGTTTGTTAAGACCTGGAGGGATATTTCGGAACATTTTGCACAGCGATATCTTCCCGATATTGGGATATGCGTTATAGAAAAAGGAAAACACCCCTAATAATAAAGCAAAGCGCGCGTTACAAAAAAAAAAAAAAGCAGCGACGTCGGGGCGCGCTCACGCTCCCTCGCGCGGTGCGCACGACTCCTTCAAGCCCAACGGTTGGCTTTCCCACGCTGCTTTGGATGCTCGGCGGTCAAGATGGCGGACCTATGCGCAACTCTGCTCCCGTAGGGAGCATATACAGGAACTCTAGGGACACTCTCTCCCCTCTCTCGGACGCCACGTGCGGCGAGGCTATGAATGACTCACGAACTGTGGAAAGAGCGTTGTGTGTGTCTGTGATGTTCGTGGCGTGTTACTCTTGGGGGCGTTTGACCTTTGTTGCTTTTGGGTATAAATAGAAGCAGCCCAAACGATGAAAATTATTCCTGTCTGAGCAGCGAATCCATGCGGTCGCTCTGCTCGTGTCCTGTATTGTAACCTCGCCCGTCAGGGCATTGTATGTTTTTTTGGCTTCGGCTCACCTCTCGCTATGAAGTAAACAGTTACGTTATCCTACTGCTCTGGACTTCTCTTCGGCTGCAACAGCGGCTGGCCGCTCGCATCATACACGCTACCCATCGTATGTTGGAGGCCACGGAGAACGAATCGGGAGCCCCCGCCCGGTCGCAACAACTGGTTGGCAGCGGTCGGATGACAACTTCGTGACACCTGGAGCCAGCGGTGCGAGACCCAACACCACGGACGTCAAGGCGGCTTCGGACTTCGCAGAATTCACGGCGGTCAAGGGGGAGTGCGGGACTTTTCTTCACTGAGTTTTACCAGGCTTCTGAGGATAGCTGGTAAGGCGTGTGTTTTTGTCGCGTGGGTTATTCGCGCAAAACACATTTTGGAGCAGTGAGAAAGCAGTACTCTAGACCGGCCATGAATTTGAAGGCGTTGAAAAAACCGCAGTTGTTGGAGCTTGCAAAAGAGTTGCGCTTGGATGTTACGGACGCGCTGAGAAAGCCAGAGCTGATACAGGCTATACTCGCTGTTGGGGCTGACGATGACGAGCTGTCTGAGTGCATTGAGACGATCAATGGCAGGGAGACCGCTAAACGTCAGGCTGCAGAGGCAGAGGCTGTGCGCCAGCGTGAGGAACGCGAGGAAAGAAAGCGAGAACAGGAACGCGAGGAAAGAAAGCGCGAAGAGGAACGCGAGGAAAGAAAGCGAGAACAGGAACGCGAGGAGAAGAAACAGGAACGAGAACGGGAGCGACAGCATGAGCTGGAAATGAAGCGTCTAGACGTCGAGGCGTCTCGACCTAGACGTCAGAGTGGCAGCAGCGTGCAGTCTGCGGCGACTGAGCGACCTACGTTGCGAATGTGTGACCTAATGCGACCCTACAAGGTAGGAGAAGACATCGGTCTTTTTTTGGTCAACTTCGAGCGTACGTGTGAGAGGGCCCAGTTTAGCCGAGACTCATGGCCGCAAAAGCTGCTTACGCTTTTGCCAGGTGAGGCATCCGACGTGATGGCCCGCTTGCCAAAGGAGGAGGCGGAGGACTACCAGAAAGTCAAGTCGAGCCTCCTGCGTAAGTACAGGCTGTCAGCAGAGGCGTTTCGCCAGAAGTTCCGTGAAGCCGAGAAAGCTAGAGGCGAGTCGTACTCGGAGTTCGCCTACAAGCTGAGGGCTAATATGGAAGAGTGGCTCAAAGAGGCAAAGGCTTTCGGAGAGCATGACAAAGTAGTTGAGTGCTTCGGTCTTGAGCAGTTTTACCGCCGTCTACCAGAGAACCTGAGACTCTGGGTGCAAGATAGGCCAGGGGTAAAAACTGTGGATCAAGCAGCTCAGCTAGCCGACGAGTTCGTCGCACGTCGAGTTGCGCAGGGGCCGAAAGACGGCCAAAAAGAGTTCAGGCCGAGGCCTGATAAGTCAGGGCCGAAAGGCAGAGCTCCCCCGGGAAAACGGTGGAGCAAGGGAAGTCGTTTTTGTGGATAGAGAAACTGGCCACGATAACGAAGAGAGAGCAGCAGACGCTGAGGATTCACAGACGTGGCTCTTCAGAGAGTGAAACCAGAGATTGTGCCAGCCGTTACCTAGAATTCGCGGGGGCGGGGTCCCCAGCGCAGACGCACCGTCGGCCACGGCCGGGCTAGGGCGGCATACACCGCCGCTGCAGCCCGGCCGTGAGTCGGGAGAAAGAAGACGGAGAGGAGCGTCTTTCGAAGGGTGAGACAGCGGAACCTAGCCATCCTGATGGGCTAGCTTAGGTCTACACCACCGCGCGACACAAGCGCAGACGCCTGTTGTTGAAGCCTCAAACTCGAATGTTCGACGTCGCAAGAAAGCTCGTACAAGGTCTCGCACCTGTCTCAGCCAGAGACTCAAGCAGGTAGTCGTGTCTGACCGTGTCGAAAGCTTTCTGAAGATCGACATCCAGCAAGAGCCTGGCAGCCTGGCGGAGCCACCCATCATTATCATCATCAGCCTATCTACGCCCACAGCAGGGCAAAGGCCTCTCCCATTAATCTCTAATTACCCCGGTCCTGCGCTAACTGCTGCCAATTTATCCCCGCAAACTTCTTGATCTCATCTGCCCATCTAACTTTCTGCCGCCACCTGCCACGCTTGCCTTCTCTACGAATCCACTCTGTTACCCTTAACGACCAACGGTTATCTTGCCTTCGCATTACATGCCCGGCCCACGTCCATTTCTTCTTCTTAATTCCCACTAATATGTCCTTACGACGCGTTTGTTCCCTCACCCACTCCGCTCTCTTCTTGTCCCTTAATGTTACACCTATCATCTTCCGTTCCATTGCGCGCTGAGTCGTCCTCAATTTAAGTTGAACCCTCTTAGTGAGCCTCCAAGTTTCTGCCCCGTAGGCGAGTACCGGTAAAGGCCGATCCACACGACGGACCGAGTCCGCGGTCCGATCGGTCACGTGATGCCGCGTCACGGCCCGCCGCGGTCCGATGCAGCGCCGAGAGCATCCACACGGCGGACCGCCGTAGCAGACGACAGAGCGGTCCAACCCAGAAACACTCTCCACCACAGTGCTTCCAGCCAGACGAACTCGCGAACCCATACGAACGGCTCGCGCCCGCTCCGTACATGTTTTATGTGTATTTTGCGCTTGGTTTCGCGGTTCCGCGCGCATTTTGGAGCAGTCGAAATGTAAACAGAGCGCAAGCGTCGTTTGGCCGCTATGGCGTTAGCTTTGTACGTTGATGAAGAAGACTACCTTGCGCCGAAAAGGTCATGCTGGGTTAAAAAGTGGATGTGTCGAAAAGAGCTGGGACTGCGGAACCAAGTTGTGGCGTGCGGAATCCAGAGAGAGCGCATCCACACGGCGGGCCGGCTGAGCGGACCGGGAATGGCCGACCGTCTGAACACGCAAGCTGGAAGGTTGAACACAGGCGCCGTTTGGCCGCGACAACATGTTGTAAAGCGCTAACCACATGGAGCGATTTTTCCAGCGACGCGACGAGCGACGCGACTAGGATCCGCAGTCGCCGAACCGAAGTCGCTCGCCGAGGCAACCACATGACAGCGACGGCTCGAGCGACTGAGCATGCGACTGAGGATGGCGATTTCAATGTTTCCGCACTGCGCATAGTAACGCGCTTGGTACGCTGGATGTTTGCAAACATTTTTTTTGTTCATTTGTCATAAAAAGCATGACTAAAAAGTATTACGCCTTTCTACCTTGCTTTTTGCACTTCATCTCACTGGTTTGGGTTAGCGATAGCGCACGCTTTTCCTTCTGCGCCTCGTTTCTCGGCTCCAACATGAACGCCGTGAAGAATTCGCTTTCTTGACGTCGTTTTTCCCACACGGGTCTCACCCAGTGTGAGCGGGAGCCTTCTTGCTTCTGCTTCAGCGTGTACACAAGCTTTGCCACGCAAAGCTTTCTTTGCCGCTGCACCGCAAACGTCGTCTGCGTGGATTTGCAAAATCTTCCCCCCGTTCTCTTTCAAAACCGGAGGTTGCGTGCTTACGTAGGGGCTCTCCTATTGGCTAGTCGCTGAGGCCACTTCCGGGAGGCGAGCGACTGTTTCTGGCGGCCCAGAACCGAGCGATTCGATGAGCGACTTGGTGCGCGGCGAAAAGTAGTTCGTCGCTAGTCGCGTCGCGCCCCAAGTCGCTCGCAAAATCGCTGCATGTGGTTGGGGCTTAACGCACAAGCCTGCACGAAACGTTTCATCCCCACAGTAACAGCCACCCGCGTGCCAGCCTGGCGGGCGCGCTCACGCAGCTCAGCTAGCCGACGAGTTCGTCGCACGTCGAGTTGCGCAGGGGCCGAAAGACGGCCACAAAGAGTTCAGGCCGAGGCCTGATAAGTCAGGGCCGAAAGGCAGAGCTCCCCAGGAAGACGGTGGAGCAAGGGAAGTCGTTTTCGTGGATAGAGAAACTGGCCACGATAACGAAGAGGGGCAGCAGACGCTGAGGAGCAGCGCAGAAAGAAAGCTTTCGAAGCGCGCAGACAGGCTGCGTGTTACAACTGCGGCGAGACGGGACATTTCGCTGCCAGTTGTAAGAAAGGAAAACTCGTCTTTCACGTACTAGATCAGAGTGAGGACAGCAGGCAGTTTCTAGAGCCGTACGTACGGGAGCTAGTCGTCAATGGTAAACCGTGCCGAGTTCTTCGTGACTCCGCGGCGACGGTAGACATGGTCCACCCTTCGTACGTTGAACCGGATCAGCTAACAGGGCAGTGTGTTTGGCTGAAGCCAGCCGTAGGAGCACGAAACGTGCGTCTGCCGATTGCTAAGGTCAGCATCGGAGGTCCGTTTGGTGAACTTGTGACGCAGGCAGCAGTATCCCCACAACTACTTCCGGAGTACAAGTACCTATTCTCGAACAGGTCGGATCAGCTGTTAAGGGAAAAGGGGTACAATTTTGAGAAACTGCCGAGGAAAGAACCAGCTGGGCTCGCTGCGAAGAGCTCGAGTAACGATAGGGTCCCCTACCTCTGTGAGGAATGGCGAAACTCAGATAGAAAGCGATGATTGGGCATTTCCAGAGGCTCGCGACGGAGGGCAGCGTAAGTACACTGTGTGTAAGGCCCCTACGGTGAGCGGAGATGTTTCGTCGCCATGTTCGAAGTGCGCTAGATCACGGGAGGCCTTGAAAACGGCTGTCGACCCGAACGCGCGCAGTTCGCGGGCAACTGAGCCGTCTTTTGAGACAGGGCAGCCTAGTTGTAGTGTAGTTCTGGCAGTGAGGAAGGAGAACGGAAACACGCTTCGGTCTTCGCGTGCCGAGGTTGTCGCTGAAAGCGCGAGGGACGACGAGGTAGTGACTGTTGGGAACTGCAAGGTGTCTAATGGGCTCGTCGTGCCCGTTTCACTCCCAGCTGATGCTCCCGTCAATAGGCCAACATCGGCTGAGCTAGTTGAGGTTCCGGTGTCGCCTGTGGCTGAACCGAAGTCGGGAACCGACCAGCCTAGAGGAGAGAACGCAAACGCGTTCCGGCGTTTGCTTGCCGAACGCGTTCGTAAAAAGGCGAGAGGTAGCAAAAACTTCAGCGCGTAATTGTGGCGCGTGTTTCAGTGCGAGCAAAGCCGTGAGCTCGCATCGCGCCGAGGGAACGCCGCCTAGAAGCAGTGCGCGCATAACGTATGAACGGGGGAAAATCCCGCTCGCTCCTCCGCGCGCTCGACCTATGTCGAACAAGACGACCGGTGTCATTTCACGCGGTCACAGCAGCGTTGCGAGAACGGCTGCACCTAAAGTGCGGTACCGAAAGGGAAAAACTCAGGGCATTGACGAGAGCTCAAATCGCAGCTCTCGGCACGAGAAATGGCCTGTAGACGCCTGACTTTCTCAAGTTCATTGGGTTTTTTCCCGAAGCAGGTTTCGCCCCTTTTCGATTACGTTTTTTTTTTTTTTTTTTGTGGGACATTTCCAATCACGCGAAATGTCACCTTTCAAGTTTGTGCACTTGTCTAAAGTACTGCTGGGCTAAAAAATAGCTAGTGTAGTTAGTTATTAGCGTATTTTTTCGCAACTACAAGCCTGGTAGATCTTCAGTGTGGATTTTTCTTCGCACTTGCCGGCGATGCGGTTGTGTCTTGCTGTGTTGTTCTGTTGCTTGCCTGACCAATCCAGAGACGTTCTTGGGGAGCCACTACTCGTCCAGTGATCGGCCCTGTGAAGCTCCAGCACGGTGTCGTAAAGCCCAGGCCTGGAGTCGAGCGTCTGCTGAGCACTTCACTGCGAAAGCATCCCTCCGGACAACGGTTGAAGACCCTTATCCATCGGGATCTCGGACCCCCGGCGGAGAAGCTGTTACGAATCGGACAACGCCACGTGTTTTCCCGCATCAGCCGCCACGTGTTTTACCGCATCAGCTTCCACGTGCGAAGCCACGACGTTCGCCACACCCTTCAGGTGCCAGCGCGTCGGTGAGTCACGCCTTGACATCCCCGGCTCAGACGCTTCGCTATCGGCGCGATCAACATTCGATAGCGCGGCCCCGGCACCTTTCGGGGACACTCTCTCCCCTCTCTCGGACGCCACGTGCGGCGAGGCTATGAATGACTCACGAACTGTGGAAAGAGCGTTGTATGTGTCTGTGATGTTCGTGGCGTGTTACTCTTGGGGGCGTTTGACCTTTGTTGCTTTTGGGTATAAATAGAAGCAGGTCTTGATATTGAGTAGTGGGATCAGTTGCCTGTCTTGGGCGGCGCCGAATATTCCCCTGTAGAGATCCGCAGGGGGTATCCTTGTCACGTCGACTTGCTCACGGGGCTCGATACGGATGACGTTTTCACCGAGCGCGACACGAGCCTGCTTGTACGTGACACTTCTCTTTTCTGTAGTTGTGGGGCTTGTGGGTATGGTAATACCGAGTTCTTTCTTGGCCCCCTTTTTAGCCACGGTGGCCCAAGTCCTATCTAGGACATCCTCAGGGCCGGGATCTCGTGCTGGAGCGATGTATCCCCCTAACGTACTGGTTGCACCCACGGCAGTCCCCAAGCCATTCGTCTGAAGTACCTGACTGGGCGACGGAAGGCAGGTTTCCCCGTCCACAGCCGGCTGTTCACGCTGTAAGGGAGGCCACTGCTAGGTTGATTCCGTTGCGGTCTGCCTCGACGTCGTGGCGGTGGAAAGCGGCAAGGTTGCGTCGCAGAACTTTACCAGCCTCGTGTTCTTTCGTGATGCGGTCCGAAGCCGCCTTCTCTTTTCTCGTTTCTTTTTGCGTGCAGTGATCTCTTCGGGTGAGCGGGGTTTGGATTTCCCCGTGTGGCTCCGAGCATCAGAGTCGCTCGAGGCCGTCTCGAAGTCCTTGTCTCCGGTGGACGCAGCGCCGATCCCTGTAGTTGGTGCGGTCGCGGAGGATATAGTTGTTTCAGGAGACGAGCGAACAAACGCCCGCCGCCCGACGCCCTTTGTGCTGGAGGTGCCTTGCCGTGCGTAGTCCTTGTTCGATGGCGAAAACGCGGCTCGCGGGATCCCAATTTGTGGTTAGAGTCCTCCGGGCGTTGGTAGCGATCCAGTTAAGGGAAGGTGTTTCACGAAAACCGCAGAAAGTCGCACAAAACCACGAAATTCCACGGAGCTCAGAAAAACGTGGCTTCTCAGAGCGAGCGCCAAACGGGAAGACTGCAGTTTTTTTTTACGGCAGCAATAAAAAACTAGCAAAACTACAAAGATTAAACATAAAATAATACCATCCAACCAACATTACACGATTAACAGGAATTGAAAAAAGATGTACAATAAGCACAGCTACAGGACAAAGTGGAAAAAGAATGTCTGCAAGTACGTGCTAACATGAAGCTTCAAATACACATGAACGCATGAAACAAAACACAGAAAGGTATTTATGAATAATGACAACAACAGAGAATAATAAATTCACAAAAAATGTTACTGTGGCCCGCCAGGGCACGTTAAAACGAGCGATGTAAGGCGGGTAGAGTACAAGAGTGTGTCTTAAAATATTATTAACATTAATATAACAGTAATCCCCACTGTACCTCCCAGCCACAGAGTATATTCTCCTTATTATTATTGTTATAAGATCATTATGGTTATGTGTACCACTCTACGTTCCTGTTTAGCCGATTCTCGGCCATTCCCAAAGGTACCACCGTTAGAAGGAGAGGAAGAATAAGAGTAATAATGGCTTCTCAGGCGTCATCGGCGCCTGTGCGCAGTGAATATCCAAACGAATTCCCCAAAGACCTTCCCCTGCCAGCGAATCAGCCGTCCGACAAGGCCGACGGAAAGGCAACCGACAAGACCGAAGCCACCATGGGTGATTTCACCGCCCGGCCGTACTACATGGACAGGACAAGCAAGCTGGAGCTTCCAACTGGTGGTCGCGGTGTGTTTCTTGTCGTGATGGCCTGCGCTTGCGTGCTGCTCTTGGTGGCCTTCGTGGTGGTGCTGCTGCTCATCATCATCTACATGTCGAGGCCGGCCGACCCTGGCACCACGGAGCAACTGTCCCCGCGACCCACAAAGCGCAGCATCACTGTGCACACCCTCCCTCCGCACCGTTCTGCAACCGCAGAGTCCGACGGGCCGAACGAGGACCGTGACCACCTGGGAGTTCACACGAACGAATCTTACACGCTTGATACTGGAGGGACGCATGGCACCAAGCCGAACGAATCGCTGCCGATTTCGTAGGTATCGCGTGGGTTTAAGCGTCCTGTGAAAATCGCATTCGTCCTTTGGATAGAAGCGTATTTAGAGTGAAAACTGTGCACTGGCAACTGGACAGTATTCTCCAGTTCAGGCTTCACTTGCATAAAAATTTCATAAAACACAACGCTGTATGTTTTGCCGGAGAAAAGATGTATAAGAAATTTATCTATAGAAGTATTCTACGGGAGTCTTGACACAAACAGCTGTGAGATCTCCACGCACTCGCACGCACGCAG
This sequence comes from Haemaphysalis longicornis, assembly GCA_013339765.2. Classification (NCBI taxonomy): domain Eukaryota; kingdom Metazoa; phylum Arthropoda; class Arachnida; order Ixodida; family Ixodidae; genus Haemaphysalis; species Haemaphysalis longicornis. The sequence goes on from CM023450.1 coordinate 180,382,242, forward strand.
CCCCCCGCTGTATGCACACTCTCTCTCTATCTCTCTCGCACCCACACGCACACCGATCGGGTAGCTGAGTTGGTAAGGGTACGTACCTGAAGAGTAATTCGAAGGTCGTACGATCAGACCACACCCTGTGCGTGTTTTTCTCTCCTAATTTGACAACAACAAAATGGTCCTCTTCAGTCGAAAACCCTAAAACTACTTCACCCCTGCTTTACTTTATGTGATCACGCAATGAGCCCTAGGTAATATACATGTGGGTAAGTATTTTCCGATAGTAGTTTTATATGCGAACAAATGCCGTTCAAGCGAGAGGGCGCCGTCACACATTTTTATGCGTAGCACTCTTTAACGAGTACCCCCGCAGCCAGGACCGTGTAACACTCTGCATTTCGACAACAATACAGATATCGCGGAAGTTCCACCTGTACTCGTCAAAATAGCGTAAATGGAGATAATTGGCCAGACGAAATTTCGGAAAACTGGAAAATAAGAAAAATATTAAAAATGACGGAAATTGCAAAATGTACAACGCATGGCATTTCCGCAATAACGCACATTTCGCCAACGTTTCCCCTGTAATCGTAATAATACCGTAAATACAGATAATTTGTCGAACAAAAGTTTGAAAAACTAAAAAAAAAGAAAAATAAATAAAGTAATTAAGGCAAGTGCCGAACCGTGTAACGCCCTGCAGTTCCACAATAATGCTGATTTCGGGAAAGTTCCACCTGTAATCGTTGTAGGAAGAAATGTTTTTGCATGCGGGCTGTACTACCGTCAGGTCCAGAAGTCGCATCGGGAACATGACGCAGTCCATCCTCGAGCTCATACAGGGTCACCTCCTCATAGTTTTCCTGACAAAGTCCCGTAAGGGTGGGTTGTAACGCCGAAGTGAAACGTGCATGCAAGCCCTGCGCAATCTGGTTAAGAAGATCTTGTGTTTTATCCGGGGAATTGATAATCGAGTAAATTATTTGCTCGGGGGGAGCCAAATTTTAATTGCACAAAAATCTAAACAGGGTACTCTTTTTCTGTGGGTCTGTGAGTAAAGCAAAGCGGCGCGACTTATACACCTCTTTTGCCTTAGCGATAGCGTCACGTAGCTTATTTAGTGACGCTACTTAGCGATAGTCCGCTCAAATACGACGCGGATGAATTTGAAACTACTCCAATTACCGGGACACATGTTGCGGAGCACTGGTCTCTTCCACGCAACCTTTCTACGTCTGTGAGCGCATGTACACTCACTGTTCCACCACGGGCTGTACGTATCCCTAGTTGCTTAGACTGTGAATTTGGATCTCAATGCTACACTATTACCCAAACTGAAAACCTCCGCGGCCATATGCTCTACATCCTCTTGGGTAATCGTAGACAGAGCACCTCGTTGTTCCTTAGCAAAACGATTCATATTTACCAATGAGTGTACTTTGTGGCGGGAAGTACGCGATGGGCAGAAAAAGCACAGGAACACGATCACTATTGGTTCTATCAGAGATTCTTTCCCACTTAACTAGCAGGTCTTGCTTTGAAAGAGCCAAGTCCACAACCGAGCAGGATTGATTCCTCACGCAAGTTTCCGCACCAGAGCTGTAGCATGCCATGTTGTTGTCACCAAACCATTCCCACAATAACCAACCGCATGTATGTGTGCGGAAGTCCCAGGATACGTTGTAAGCGTTGAAATACCCTTTTAGCACTCCGTGAAGTTTCCAGAAAGCGAGAGCTGCGTAAAACGGTCTCGTAGATATTGCACGAGACGGAAAGTGTGAATTTATGAGAGACAAGGGAGCAGCACTCGTAAGACAGAGGTCAACCCCAAGGATTTCGCGGGCGCTTGATGACAACGTGAACGAAATAGATGCCCTGTGGAAAAAAGCGACCGAAATTAAATAAGCAAACCTCCTCCCCCACCTTGGCGATCCAAGCTAAGC
>CM023450.1:180384272-180484272 GCA_013339765.2 Haemaphysalis longicornis
ATCGTAAATGCCCTAAACTACAACCTTGAGTCCACCACCATGTAGTAAGTTGTGTGGCGATGATAAACACAATGAAGGTGGGTTTAAAAATTCCTTTAAATCAATAAACAAGGAATCCGACGTCTTAAGCAACTTTACATGATGTACCCATTCGACAATGCTGCCAAAATGCAGTGAGGGCATGTGTGAGGCGATTCATTTTGGGACGTCTGGCAGAGGTGTAGCGTCAGGTGCTAGCGCACGGATGGTGCGTACAATCATCAATGGAAAGTCAGAGCGTAACACCCGTATTTAATATTGGTATCCGCTTCCAAAGACATGTCATGGCATCCGTTTCTCTGCTTTGTGTCGTTAGGTGAATTGCGGCACGTTTTTGATTGGTTGCTTGCGACAAAAGGCTGCAAATTGCTTTACAAGTTAACGATATGAAAGAGGGACAAGAAACAGTAAATAGTATTTTTAGTACTTTCACTGGCACTTTTAGCAGGGGATACTTGTGCTATCTTCCAAAATCAAGCAGCACACAATGATTCCTATAAAACAGTCACTCAGTTTAAGATTAATAAAACAATATTAATATAAATAAAATTATAGGCCCCATTTGTGAAACGGTTTGCTACTCTTATGATAATACTGTTATTGCGTCTGCATAAATAGGGGCTATCGACGCCTGCTGATTACAAGCACAGCCACCTTTTTATGACGGCTACTCTAGTAGCCTGAAGTTGTCGCTCGGTATTGTGAATAATTATTGGTTGTGCCCTTAAGCCCGCTGCATTCTTGCCGTTTTTTCAGTAATCAGAGTGCCATCCTTTTACTGGCCAACCGTTTCCCAAAGCACTGCGGTGGTCTCACTCCTAGTTTCCTACCTATTCCAGCCTGGATACTGGTGTCCCAGTGTTACCTTAAGAGTACGACAAGGCGACGAAGCGCCGCGGGACCCAAGGCGATTCGAAGAGCCTCCGGACGGGCAGCCTGTCATTGAGACCACCAGTCTTGTCAAGGTAAAGTATTTGGCAGCTGTTTCTCGTTTCCTCAAATCGACATTGAGCCCTAGATGGCTAACATTTAAGACTGAGAGAGGTGAGAATCCCTGTATTGTGGATACATTGGATGACTCTTTGAGGCTGTGCGGCGGCGTCAGGGCTAGCCCCACAGGTCACCACCAGAGCCGTCGCCTGTGCCTTGAATTGGCTTGCCTTGGAAGGCTTGCCCCTTGCACGGATCGCCAAGCCAAGTCATTGCCTTGCCGCGAGCTTGCGCGAGCAAGGACACGTAGAGAAAATAATCTCTCATCGGTGGCCGCGACGTAGCGGGCTCCGGTCTGTTAGCATCCTGCTCTCCCGGTAGCACCCTCCTTTACCCCGGGAGACTCCTCATTCACAATCGCGAGCGCGTGGGTAGTGGATAGGCTCTCTATAAAGGGGCACCGAAGGGAATTCGTCAAAAGGTCTCCAGGCTGGTTTGTTGGGCGTGCCGTGATAGTGGTCTTCAGATTAATTTTGACTGCGTGGAGATCTTTAGGGTGCTTTAAAATCGGAGATGCTGCTGCTTTCGCTCTTCCGCTCCGTCGAATCACTCGGATTGAATCCGCGTCTTTGGGGTCAGCATCACAACGCCTTAGCCCCTGAAACACTGTGGCGGGGGTCAGTTTCGCAAAGTTTTTTTTGTGTGAGCATTGCATAGATGGTCGCAAGTAGGCCGATAATTTATCGTTCTCCTAGTGGTTGCAGCAGTATTTTGTTTGTAAAGCAGAGCGCCAAAATGACGCAAACGTTGCGTGCGATGTATTGGGAATGATGTTCAAAGATTGGAGTTAATGCATACGCACATGCGCTTGTCACATAGATAGAACGTTTTATTTCTAGTCAGACAAATCACATCCTCAGAGAGCACATAGCATGGAAAAAGCGGCGCGATGCAGCTTGAAAACCCCTTATGCCCCACGCAGCAGCAGTGTAATTGAAGCATAACAAGGCAATGCAGATATTGTACAGCGGACAGCGAATTCTCTTACATATTTGTAAGTTATTAACGGAACTGAGAAATTAAAACGAGCAACATAATTGAACTGCAATTCACCATTCTCATTACCCTAATCTAAACAGCAATACAGTCAAAGCAAAAATAAGACCATTCATAATATATATATATATAATACATCAGCATGTACTTCACGCACACCGCGCGCCGCACACACACGTGTGCGCACCCACACACGCGCCACACGCATACGCGCGCACACACAACCACGCACACCCACACACACGCACACGCGCTCCACACACACACACACACACACGCAGGCACGCACACACACAGGAATAATCATAAGGGGCTTTCACTTTAGATAAAAACGCATTGTAACCACTGTCAGCTTCACTTATAGATAAGACATGTGCCCAGTCAGTGGTGGCAATCGTGTTTTGAAAGTTGCTCAAAGTGCTAGGATCAATGCGACGGTACCTTAAAATTAAGTGGCCTGCGAACGACATCTGATCTGGCGGGGTAAGAAAAGTGAATAGTGGAAGATGATCGCTGATGTACAGGCAACTGCGTTTCCTGCATTTTTTCAGCACTGGTGATGCAAGAATCTATGCAGGTAGCAGTGGCGCACGTTATGCGCCTCGGAACTTCGACAGCATTTGAAAAACCATAGGCATCGATTATTGCCCTGTGTTCCTTCTCTGGTTTTCTTGCAGACTGCATGTAGATATTCATAAGGCTGGACAGATAAAGACACTTTCCATTTGAAGAGGTGTAATAAAACAGCCCTTCGTGTGGTCCTGAGAAAGTGCCCAGTTTTGCGTTTGAAGGGCAATACAGAAAATTAAAACTGCTGTTTAGGCTTCCCTCAGTCAATAGCTCAACATCTTCAGTTGCCCGCGTAAATTGTTTGTTTTATTCATCACTAATTTCTGCATAAATATGCATCGACGCGCCACCACCTTTGCGACCTGATCTGTTAAGGAGAAAGGGCGTAAAACCATCGCGAGCAAAGTATTAAGACTCATTAGTATACCACGTTTCCCTAAATATTATCAAAATAAAAGAGAAACCCAAGGAGTTAAAGAGGAACTAATGATTATCAAACTTACTTTCAATTTTTCGACAGAGTAATATGAAATATTCCTAGTGCACTGTCGTTTGCAAACTTTTTAAGAGGCGAATGAGGTAAAAGTTCGTGATCACTCATCAGTGCAGGATTAGAAAACAAGGTGGGACTCAAACGTTGTCTGCTCCAGATCCCACGTGGTGCGCCGGGCTCGAAGCTCCCGTCTGTGGCCGTGCCACGGCTTGCTCGGCAGCTTATTCACCACTCCGAGCACCGAACACCCTCTCGATGTCTCTCTCGCATATAAGTTACACCTTGCTCGATCCTGTCATATGGCCTCGCAAATATTTTGCCGTTACCTGGCCCACACAGAATTACAGTTGCCGTCATACGTTTTCTTGGCAGACATTGCAAGAAGCCTATTTTGTGTGGGGCAAGGCGCTCCTTTACATAAACAGCTGCTGGGATGCCGAGATTAAGATCATTGTAGGTGGGGTGCATGTTTTTGGCTTTTTAGGACATTATCGCGTTTGCCCGTCTGCGGAACTGAAAAACGATGTTCATCTTTTCACTGTTTTGTGTCGAAACCCGGTGGCAGGTTTCAATATCAGTGACGCCAATGGGTTCGCCGATTGCGGCACCTATCTTTCCAGCTTGGTTCGTAACAGATTCGCGCTCTGTTTTCAGACGCCTTTTATTTCAAGGTTGCTCCACCGGGAGTACTGCTCAGACTGAAGTAGCCTGTTTTCTAAGCTCCGCATTTTTGTTTCGGTCAACAGGCACTTCGCACGAAGCTCTTCATTCGTTTTCTCAAGTTGCTTGTTTTTGGAATAGCTTCACCTCGTGCCCTTTTTAGACCATCTATCTCTTCGTGGGCCTTTCAAGAATAATTATGCCGTTCTGCTCAATTTTAAGGTCATGGATCTTGTTTCTCCTTTCTTTCTCCATAGTTTCGCGAAGTACCTTTAGTTCCTGCCTAATTTCATCTTTCAGCTTACCTATTTCCCCTCTGATTTCCTCTTTCGGCTTCGCTGCGTGCTTGGTCATCGTACAAGTGTTGAGCAGTCACAAGCGCAATACAACAAACCACTCCCCTACACCAATAGCATACACTAGTGCACTTGGCAACAGCGACAAAATTTACAGAGACAAAATTTGTACAATTTTGAGTATCACTACCCTGTACACAACCTTAAGTGTTCAGATCGGTGCGCAAGTAGTTTCGCAGCTGCCGCCAAGTGAGTCCAGCCGGAATGTTGGGCTTCTTTTACGCGCCTGAAGCCATCACGTAGGCGACTGCAAGTCCCTTGTGCAGCTGACGGTCACGCCTACCGGAACCAACGATCTTGATCTTTGCGTCAGCGCGGTCGCAGTGGTGAACCGTATCGGGAGCTGCATGTAGCTGCTGTGGGGGGGGGGGGGGGGGGGGGGGGGGGCTTTACAAAACACCAATTGTTCAGAACGATGCGCAAGGCGTTTCGCCACTGCCGCCAAGTTAAGCCAAGCCAAGCCATGTTTGTGTTTTAGATGCGACGCACCTCTTTAACTCGCCTTGTCCCTCCGTCGTCTTCCGTCGTCCGTAGTCCGCATTCCTCCCCCATTCTCCTCGCCGCGTCAGCTGCGCGCTAACGCCGCTCTCACCGCAGCGCCATCTGCGTGTTAGCGCTCGCTCCCGTCGCCCGTGCCAGCTGTGCGTCAGCGCGCGTAAGCGCTCGGTTAAACATCTAACACGTGCGCATGCGCTGCTCTCTCTCATTACCCTCACCGTTAACGCGCGGTACATATAAACGCGGTAACTGCGCCGCCTCCGCTCTGTCCGTTCCGCCGCTCCGATGAAATCCCATGACAACCGATGATTTGAATGGAGACTAACAGGCCTGCTATTGCGATGGTCGGCGCAACCGTACGTAATTTAATGGAAACAACAACAAATTGACACGCTAAATAAAAACAACATAACGGAAACGCAACGGAAACCCCACGATGCGTCGCATCTACCCATGGTTCCCCTCGCGGGAAGATGGTGTAAATTTTTCGTTTGGAGCAACCTAAAATACGCGTTGAAGAGTGGTTATGTCTTCAAATTTAGTTACAGGAATTTTTAATTGCGCATGTCAGTTTTATTTCTGGTGCCCTGTAGCAAATGGGCTGGCTTCTGATTTTATCCTTGTTCGCGTATTCTCCATGGATCAGGAATAAACATGCCTCGCTTTTGTGCGTTGTCAGCTGCAAAATGGGCCGGATGAGCCTTCGAGTAGCACCCTGGTCGAGAACCGGTAGTACCATGCATCGCTCAATGTCGAGCCGACAAGAACGCAGTGGCTCAATGTCTTCCGCGATGTTGACATTTCTTTCCTTTGTGGTCATCAGAAATGCTCAACTGAGAGGGGTTGCTCACTAACCTTCAGGACTCGCTTAACTTTCGCTCTGAAATGCGCTCCCCTCGTTCTTCTGGTAAAGGCAAAAGCAAAACGTCTATGTATTAGAGACTTCGTCGCATGTAATGATACCCAGGTGGCAAAAAGTAATCCGGGTTCCTCTGCTAGAGCGAACATCATCGCCGGTGTAGCGTGGGCTTGTTAAACTTCACAGTCCACTAATCTTGTTGGCAGTACCCACCGGGTCATAAAAGCGTACCAACACAGTGCGGACAGTTGGCGAATCCTTGTAAAAAAATAACCCTCCCCGGGACGGGACCCGCAGGAACGTTAATCGCGATTTTTTCTTAGGACAGATGGTAATCGTTCTGCAAATGAGCCCGAAAAAAGGACAAGTAGAAAGCAACTCAGAGATGGCGCGCTACTAGCAACTGGTATTTCATTTGGAAAAAGCAGACATTTATAGGATGAAAAAAGCCAACTCATCGGTGTTATCTCAATCATGTAAACAAACAATAAAAAATACTACAAAAAAAAACAAATAAAATAAAATTGGCCCCAATCCACGCTGTGAGGTTGGTTGGAAAGAACAGCTTTAAACAATACCCACAACAATTTCGCAAGCGTCGTCACTTGAATTAAACTAGGCACTAGAAAACCTGAAACCAGAGATTCTGCCAGCCGTTACCTGGAATTCGCGTGGCCGGCGTCCCGAACACAGCAGCGTCGGGCACGGCCGCATAGAGCGGCTGATGCCCCCGCTGTAGCCCGGGCGTGCGTCGGGGAATAAAAAACGGAGAGGAGCGTCTTTTGAAAGATGATACCGCGGAACCTAGCTATCCTGATGTGCCAGTTCGGAGCTATACCACCGCGCAACACTAGCGAAGACACCGAAACAATTTCGCATGTGAGCTTAGTTTATTCCCATTTATACCGATTTGAACTAGTTATTTTAGTAAGTTTGAGAATAGCGATAAAGATGAGAAAACCTATATAATCACTATTTATGAGACCCAGTTGCTTCTTTCGCATTTTGTAATACCTCTTAAAACGCAACCGCATTGGCATTCACCAATTTAGAAAACGGAATGCCACTCGTTGCATTTAGTGTGCAAAAGGTAGTGTTTCTTTAAAGGCCAGGTCCCTGTACGTGGTCTCTACATTTTGTTTTCCTGCCCTGCAAACTAATCCTCAACGTATGTTTGCCGTACGCCCATTTAATTCCGTCGGGTCCGGGTTACCGAGAAGGTGCTGTCAAAAAAGTTAAGCTGTGCGAAGAAATCGCGCAGTGGATGCAAAGCAGAGCCAAAACAGGCCCAAAACCACTGTCGCTAAAGGAGACAACAAAGCCGCCCAGCCAGAGCGCCCGCCGGTGCGAAATGGCACCTGCGTGGAACGCTAGGTAAAAGAGCCCTATCGCGCTATCTTCACTATGCTACATGAGTGAAAAGCGCCCTCTCCATCCTCAGCCGCGTTACGAGTTTCTTGTCCCGCATGCCACGAAAGAACCGTTGTCAGGTAGAGGTAGAAAGCTTTGCTTTGAAACAGAACGACGTACGCAGCATACTACACGTGCGATTGCATAAATTCCAAATGAGCATTCTGCAGCCTCAGCCAAGGTTGACTTACGCACATCGACCCCTCCTGCACGATATGGTACGCTTCAATTACTCTACTTGGGTTCCTCCTCCTTTATGTCTGTACATGATGACTGTCGCATTTTTAAAGAGAGGCCTGCAGCCATCTTTTTCGCACTTCTTACAATGCACTGCGAAGTGTGTGTAAGGGCTGCCCTTCAAACAGCTGTTGTGCTGACGTAGTAGGATGTTAAGGCACCCACCCGTCTGCCCGAAAGAGGCGTTGCCGCAAGCATGATAAAAAACTCAGTGCGCAAGGCACATACTGCGCCCTATGTTTCATCTTGCACGCTGTGTTGTTCTGCTCCGGCTTGTGAATCTTCCTGGCAACCGCGGAGTAAATATGGCCAATCGTTCTTCCGGCGGAAAATGCAGCGTTGCCGCTGTATCAAGAACAGACTCTTTTTCCGCCATGCGACAGCCAGTGGACATAAGAAATTTTTTCGGCCCTCTTCTTTTCTTGTGATTTTGACGAAACAGTATGATTAGTAAGTTGAATGACTCATCTGATGTCGCACGTTGCGGAAATGGCGCCTTCTGAAAACCCCGCCTCTTGCAGCCTTTTACCCTGCGAATAAAAAGTGCAGCCCATGCAGTGAACGCATTAGTTTTTATGCGCTGAACGCAAACAGGCCCAAGCTATGCCATTCTTAACGAACCGGGAGTGTGCTGAGCGATATTCCGTTAGCGGCTTTGCGGTTCTTGGGGAGTACACCCAAAACAAGTGGTCGCGCTTGAAAGATAAGCGCAAATCCAGAAAATGCCGGTGCCTTTCTTGTGGCATTTTACGGGTGAAGGACAGCCAAAGCCTGTTTTTTTTTTCAAAACGCCTCGAGCACAACCTTACGTAGCTGATCAAAGGTGGCGGATGAAACCAAAACCAAACAGTCATCCACATACATGTACACTTTGCGCACAATATCTTTCAGGGCAACCTTAAGTGTCCTGTCTACCTTCGCCAGAAAAATTCTGCTTAGCACGGGTGTCATCTTGTAGTAAATGCTGCCCCACAATTTTCAACGTACGTCTTACCTTCCCAACCTACGTAAGTGTGATTTATCAAAACAAAAGAACCTCCAAAAAACTGTTTACTATAATCCCACACTTTGCAACAAACATGCACTCATCATTGCTACATATGCCTACTTAAACGGAATTCATCACCTCAGAATGCGGCAGCAAAAAATACAAATCTTCGATATCAATGCTAAACACTTAAGAACTAAATAGACTCCTTTTTACAAAAACTGACAGTGCGGACAAGTTGAAAATGACGAAGGGGTCGTCTATGGTTACGGTGCTCAAACTGTTCTGCAAGTACGCGAATACGGCCCAGTACCATGTACCTCTTTCTGAGATTATGGTGCGATACTGAGCCACTGCCTTGTGCATTTTTACTGTGAAGAAACATTCAGTCGTAACGCCTGTCAGCTGCTCAACAACATTGCACAACTTGCCTAAATTCACCTGATTAAAAAGCTCCAGCACCTGCTTCTTTGCTCGAGTGAGTGAGTGAGTGAATAAACTCTATTTACAAGCGTCCGGCGCTGATGGTTGGGTGCCAAGCCGCTGGGGGGGCCTCCTGTAGACCTGGAAACCCTGGTTCCGTGCTGGCTGCCCTCGCCTTCCCCACCGTGTCCCACTGAACTGAGAGGTCGGTGCTGGCCAGCTCGGCCGGCTTGTATGACACCTCCCTGAAGCTTTTTTTTAAGACAGCGAACGCCTTCTTGAACATTCCTGTGGGCATTTCCGCGAAAGATTCCTCATTTTCAGACAACAGTACCCTATAGCCCTTAAGGCCGAAATATTCCATACCCGCACCGAGACAAGCACCACATGTCTGCCTACCTTCGGACCGTCGTAAACGTTCAACATATTCGCGATGCACCTTTGCTTATTCTCCTCCTGGACATTACCGGACACGGATCTTGAAAGGGCGATCTTGTCCAGCGACTGGAGGGAAGGCTCTAGGCGAAATTCCGGGCCTAGCTGCAACATACGGTTGTTTTCTCCGGTACCTCCACGTTGCCTAGTATGGCGAGAGGTGATCTAGAGGTAATCGATCACCCAAGTCTCTTATATAATATAAATGACATATACTCCCAGAAAGCGCGAGCCACCATTTGATTTTTTTAGTCAATTTATTCTACCGCCAAGGTCAAAACGTTACCGAGGGGAGTGGTTTTCAAAAAAAAAACAATATGCAACGCAGCAAAAAGTTGGAGTATAACAGGTTTAAGTAGGGCTTGAAGTAACAGTATTAGCTACCGTTGTGCGAAACAGGCGATAGATTTTAATGGCGGCGGTTGGTCCGAGAAGGTGGTTTCTTCGATATGGTGTTCGAAGAATGAAATACTTAAACCAAAAGTTTGACAGCACGTGATTGCCTCTTGGTGTCGGTGAGCAATGCGCGCAGAAACATGCAGGCACAGAAATAAAGATGGAACGCAAGTAGGTATTGCGATATTATATTTTCGGAAATAAACACCGAGGAAAGTACTGAAGATGATGAATGTGCTGGAAAAAGTGCAATATATTTTTTATGTATGTGACACTCTACGCTCTACGGTATTTGCCGGTAATAAATTGTGCAGCGTTATTTGGAAATAGTTCAAGAAATTTGACGAAAACTTCAGTGCCCGGATCACGAAGCCAAAAAATGATCCAGTTGTCTTCAAGGAAAACAATTTTAATGGAGCGAACTTGTGCTCCCCTAACAACTAAAGAATACAGATGCGGCGAAGCAGTAGTCAGCAAAGTTACGTGCGCAAACAAGCGTCGGCAATTTGAATGCCGCGGCCTCTGCTCTGCAGGCTTTCATCTTTTGGCGCGAGTGTATCCGGAACCGTCGATTTACATCCAGAATAGTCTTAGATCAAGGAAGATTACTCTGACATAGTGACGTTAGTGCCAAACAGGTCTGCTTATCTGAATGTGATAGCCCGTGCAGCATTAAAAATAAAGAGTGCTTCGTTTGGGTCACAGATAACATACTCGGGCGTGGCCGGGCAGTAAAAACAAGCAATGAATAAACAAACAATACCTGGCTTGCGGCATTACCCGCCCTCTAAGAGTGCATCGACCCGATGGTCCGAACAGACAGTCCGAACAGACAGTCCGAACAGACAACAAAAACGTCCGCCATCTTGCGTAGTAAGGTTTCAAGCGAACCACGTGGATGACTTCGTGCCCTGTGCGTCGTCGTGATGTTCCGGAATCACAATCAGGGATCACGTCGTAGGTAAGTTGGCCGACACGTCGTAGAATCTCGTAGGGTCCGAAATACCGTCGCAGAAGCTTCTCACTGAGTCCGTGTCGTCCGATGAGAGTTCAAACCCAAACGCGATCCCCTGGGTGGAACTCGACGTCTCGGCGTCGGAGGTTGTAGCGCCCGGCATCCGCCAGCTGTTGGTCCGTTGTAGGAACGCGAGTGAACTGATGGGCCTCCTCTGCACGCTGAAGGTAACCTTGGACGTCATGGTTGAGGTCTTCGTCCTCTACATGTGAAAGGATGGCGTGAAGCATCGTAGTCGGCCGTCTTCCGTAGACAAGCTCGAACGGCATCATATGCGTAGTTTCCTGGATAGCCGTGTTGTACGCTAACGTTACATACGGGAGCAGTTCGTCTCTAGTCTTATGTTCAACGTCGACGTACATTGAAAGCATATCCCCGATTGTTTGTTCAGACGTTCTGTTAGACCGTTAGTTTAGGAGTGGTACGCCGTCGTTTTTCGGTGATCAGTGTTGCTGTAGCGTAATATGTCTTCCATTATCTCCGCAGTAAAGGCCGTTCCGTGGTCCGTGATTAGGACTTCCGGGGCTCCAAGTCACAGTACAACTTGGGTTATGAAAAACTTTGTGACTCTTTGTGCAGCCCCCTCGGAAGAGAGTCGGTCTCTGCGTAGCGCGTCATGAAGTCTGTCGCTACGACAATCCACTTGTTCTCGGATAGAGATGTAGAGAACGAGCCCAGAAGGTCCATTCCAATCTGTTGGAAGGGCCTCGATGGGACGGCGATTGGCTGCAGAAGTCCGGCGGGTCTTGTCGGTGGCATTTTCGTCGCTGGCAGTCACGGCAGCTTCGTGCGTAGTGGGTGACGTCGGATGTAAGGCGGGGCCAGTAGTACTTCGCCTTGATTTTAAATGCAGAGCGTTTCTTTAACTCACGATGTCACCAGTCCTAGGCGTCCGTAGTAGTCGGCATCGCTCGCAGGTGCGCCCTCTCCCCCGCTCCTCCTCGCCTACTCTCCGCTCGCATCGCGCACTCTCTCCGCGGTCGGTTCGCGCCCAACAGGCTGGGGGCGCGCGCGTCGCGGGATCAACAACATCTGTGGCGTGAACGTGACGTCAGCATTGCGCGCGCGTGGCGCGATCGTGGCGTGATAAGGCGAGGTGTCGGCGAGGCTGGAACGCACTCATCGCCGCGCTCTCTCGTCAGCAGTTGCTGTCGTCGAGTCTCCGTTGCACGAGATGGAATCAAGACCTTCAACCAGTGGTGCTACGCAATGGAACAATAACGTAACGCAAACTACTAACGTCGTGCGCCCCCGGAAATGCTCTGCATTTGATCGTGCCCCTCGCGAGGGTGATGTTTACAATTTTTTGTCCGCCCGCTCCTCGCCACTCCTCCTCGCCGCTGCCGCTGGCGCGGCGGCCTACATACGCGAAGGGTGGCTTTCCTGCACGACCTGGAACTCAAGATGCCGAATGGACGCGCAACTCTGCTCCCCTAGGGGAGCTACATACAGGAACTCTAGGCTCACCACGGCCGGGCTGGAGGAGCGGCTCGCGCGCACTTTCATACGGCATGCTCTTCGGGTATAGTTAGCACCTTTCACCGCCGCTAGTTCGTGGCGCTGCGGACCAACCCTCGCCGTTTAACCTACAGCACGGGCGGGGTAGAGCGGCGGCGCGCGCGCATTTGCCACTGCCCTAGCCCTGCGGTGGCTACACATGATACCTGTCTGTGTAAATTTACATGTGCGTCATTAAAATAGGCGACTCCTTCCCCCCTTCTGAATTTTCGTTCTAATAGGTTCAAACAGCCTAACATTATCACTCGGAAGCGCCTAATCAAAAATTGAAAGAAACATTTTTCTAATTGCGCGAGCTGTGCGGAGATGTCCGGAAGACGGGTCGTCGTGGCACGCTTCCAAAATGTGGTCACGAAGGACTGCGGGGATGACAAGCAGATAATTTGTTCTCGTTCCGGTGCAGGAACTCTTCACGAGAACGGAGTTTTCAAGCTGATTGCTTGTAGGTTGCGTTTGAATGTCCTAGGCACGGCGGACGTTGCATCCTTCGAGGTAGTCGATTATAAAGCGTAATTCGGGGTCGGCACGCTGCTGGCCAGCAAGGTCACTCTCCGTCACGACTCCTAAGAACGCGCTGCCTTCATCAGAGTCTTGTGGTTGTGGGTCGACGAGAGCGCGGAACAGGCAGTCGGCGTAGGAGTGTTTCCTACTGGATTTATAGACAATTGTAACGTCGAATACTTGCAGGCGCAAGCTACACCGCTCAAGACGCCCAGAGGGGTCCTTCAAATTGGCGAGCCAACACAGCGCATGGTGGTCTGTAACAACCTTCAGTGGTCTACCATACACGTATGGGCGAAATTTTCACTTCGCCCCATATAATAACGGGGCATTCTCTTTCAGATGCCCTGAGTAGTTTTTCTCCTCCTTTGATAAACCGCGGCTGGCAAAGGCGATTACTTTTTCGCAACCGTTTTGTTTGACGAGGACGGCACCCAAGGCAAAGGCGATTCCGTTTCGGCGTCTTCGTTGAGCAAACACGGGCGGGCTTTGCAGGTGTTTTTTCGCAATGCCTTCTTGCTTGTTTTCCCGCAAAAAAATCCCACTCGCGAGGGGCACGATTGCAGAGTTTTGGACGTATTGGTGTGTTGTTGAGGACGGCACCCAAGGCTAATATCACTGGCGTCCGTGCCAATCCAATGCAGTTCGCGAGAGAGTGTTTCGCCACCACGCGGCGTCTTCGTCGAAATGAGCAAACACGGGCGGCCCCACCTGCTTGCGCGCGAACCTAACGCGGCAGGTGTTTTTGCGAGCGGAGAGAAGGCGAGGAGGACGCAGCTCGCAGAATGCTTCTTCTTGCTTGTTTTCCCAGCAAAATGCGTGCTGAAATGCTCTCTTTCGCTATCTTCATCAAGCGCGTGAGTGGCTCTGCAATGCGTGCGAAGTTTGCGACGAACCGCCTGTAGTATTCGTGCAGTCCCAGAAATCTTCGCACGCCCTTCTTGTCTTTGGGCCTTGGGAAGTTCGCAGTGGCTGAAGTTTTTGCCGGGTCAGGTAGGACTCCCGCGGCGTTTACGACGTGGCCCATAAAGTTCAGCTCTTCGTACGCGAAACGGCACTTTTCAGGCTTCAGCTTTAACCCCGACGTAAGAATAGCCTCGAGTACAGACTCCAACCTTGAAAGGTGTTTGTCGAAAAATCCGGGCGAATACCACAACTTTGTAAAAAACCACCCTGATCAGCGCAGGCACCATGACCAGAGCTTGCAATCCTGACCTCGTTCTGCAGCAACCGAGAGAGCCCCCATTATTCTATGTGTCGCCTGCGGAGGACCCCGAAGACTTCTCAGTCCCCTGTAGTCAACGCAAAACCTTAATGTGCCGTCTGTTTTCTTCACCAGTACGACCGGTGCAGCCTCGGGGCTTTTCGATGGTTGTGTAATGTCGTCGCTGAGCATGTCGTCAACTTGAGTCTGAATGGCTTCCCGCTCGTGTGAAGAGACGCGGTACGTTCACTGTCTGGTAGGTCGGGCTCCATCTTCGGTTATTATTCGGTGCTTCGCTAGAGGTATCTGACGTAGTTTTCAGTTCGACAAAAAACACGCCATGTAGCGACACAGCAAAGCCAATAATTTGGTTTGTTCTGCTTGCGGTAACGCCGGAGTCAGCACCGAAAGGATTCAGAAGGTTGAAGGTATCTTCGCGTGGGCGTTCAATTCGGCAACCACGCTCAGATCACTTGCTTCTTGCGTTTAGTCGAGGAATGCAATTGCAGCGCCCCTATTTAAATGCTGGGAACATATCGGTGAAATTAGGGTCCAAAACGTGAGATTGGAGGTTGCCTAAAGTGCACAATGCTTCTTGCGACAGAGACACCGCAGCCGAGAAGCAGCCTGTGGTCACTATCTACGACAGCGTCGACGTCAGGAACCGCATCTTCACATAAGACGCTGATCATCAAGATTGCGCGAGTTGGCAAGGTGACCTGATCGTCGGCGTTCCTTACAGCAGCACGGTGTTCGGCGTTCTGTTCCGCCGTCATGCAGCGATCGGAGCAAAATGTTATCGACTTGGCCTGCAGAATAATGCACTCTTGTCAGTCAAAAAGTCCATGGCCGAGAACTACGTCTCAGGAGCAGTTAGGCAAAACGACGAACGCCGCAGGGTACGTTGTCCCGTCTATGGTGACGCCCGATGTGTACGTTCCACTTGGCGTCAAGATATCGCCTCCTGCTGTGCGTATGTGCGGACCGTCCCGTCTGGTCATAAATTTCTTCAGAGAAGACGCAAATGGTCTGCTCATTACTGAGTAGGTGGCTCCCGTTTCTATGAGGGTACTCGAGCAAAGCCGTCGATGGACACCTTGATGTTGGAAGCCGCCTTCCTCGAGTTCCGGGTGCGTTAGAGCATCGCATCTCGGCTTGTGCGTGTTGACGGTTGGGCACTGTGTGCCGTTTTTGTCGTCGGCTTTTCTGTGGCAGTCTTGGTGTTCGTCGTGGTCGTCGTGTTTGAGAGTCTCGTCAGTGTTAGCTTGGGTCGTCGGGATGAGGGCATGTGATGAATTGCTGTCTTCGGCGCGTCTTTGCTTCGTTGAAGGGCTTGCGGTTTTTCGCCGTTGAGCACTTAACCTCCAGACGTTGCTGCTTCTATTTTCGCCGACGTGGGCTTGGGTGCTCTCCCACGCGTGAAGTGTGCATTGCTTCGTCGGCTTGGCGATCGGTAGGGGTAGGGTCACGGCGAGTGGTTTAAGCGCGCTGGACCTCGGTTTTGCGTTGGACAGGTAACCTTCAATTTCAGTAGGTAGCGTGCCGGGGGCAGGGTGCGTCGGTGAAAACCCTCGCAAACCAAGCCTCTTGTAGGTGCAGCGACGGTATATTGTGTCGGCCTCTCCGCAGTGGTAGCATAGCGAACGATTATCTGGCGTTCGCCACACGTCGGTCTTTCTTGGGGCGGGGGTTTGCACCGAAGGGGGTCGGGCCGGCGACAGGGGAAGACGGTATGGAGCCTCGGGACAATAACGGGCAAGCGGGAGGGGTCGACCGACAGCAGTCGCGTACGCCATGGCTTGCGGCTCGCGGGGTGCTTCTGGCGTCGTTGAAGTTCCCAGTGCTAGCTGCACTTCTTCCCTACTCACGTCGGTAAGGGAAGTGAATTTGGGTTACGGCGGCGTTGGGAGAAGTTTCTGCAGCTCCTTTAGCCCTATTGCGCAGATCGGCTCGCGTAGGCTGACGGCGAGTATCCGCGTACTTTTGAAATAGTTCGCATTGGCCGTGCTAACAAAGTTGCGATCATACTGCTTAGCCCGCCTTTCTAGGGCCTTCTCAATTGTGCTGGCTTCGGTCGAAATTTCGGCGACGGGTTTGGGTGGGATTGCGGGCAAGTCAAGCAAACAGCTATTGCTCCACACCTTGCATCAAGATGCATGACTTCTTTTTCCATGCAAGGGTCAGCACGCCTGAAAAGCCTCTTCATCTCCTCGACGAACACAACAATGCTTTCGTAAGGTTGTTGTGTCCGCGTCTGCAGCAATGCTTCGGCCAGCCCTTTCCCCACAACCGTTGTAAACGTCGTTAAATATTGTGTTCGGAAATCGTTCCAAGACTCTAGGGAGCTCTAATGATTTTAGAACCAGATCCGTGCTGAGTCGTCAAGGCAGAAGAACATTTTCCTCAGTGTCTCCGCGTCGTCCCATCGGTTTACAGCCTAACCCGTTCCACCTGGTGCAACGAGTCTTCGGGGTCCTCCGCTAGCGACCCATGGGATGATTAGGGCTCCCTGGGTTGATTAGACCGAGGGAAAGATTGGAAGCGCTGGTCATGGTGCCTGCGTTGATTATGGTTGTTTTCACGACGTCTTTTTCCTTCACTTTATCCGGAAGCAGTTCAAATTCTGGCTGAAGACCTTGCTGTCGGCGGCTGACACGACTTGGGCTTGCTTGTCGGCTTGAAGAGGGTTTAGGAGTTCATGTACCCCACACCCCTGCCAGATGTCACGAAGCCAAAGACGATGCAGTTATCTTCAAGAAAAAAAGTTTATTGGAGATAACTTGTGCTCCTCTAACAACTCAAAAATACACATGCGGCGAAGCATTAATAAGAAAAGTGAAGTGCGAAAGCGAGCGTCGGTGATTCGAATGCCGCGGCGTCTGCTCTGCAGGCTTTGATCTTTCGGCGCGAGTGTTTCTTGAACCATCGATTTACATCCAGATCATTGTAGATCAAAGATTACTATGGGCTAGTGACGTTAGGGCGAACAGTCTGCTTAGCGGAATGAGATAGCATGCGGAATAAAATATAAAGAATGGAAGACGCGCTTCGCTTGGGAAACAGATAACAGACCAGGCTAAGGCCGGGCAGTAAACACAAACAATAAATAAGCAAACGCATACATGGTTCGCGGCAATATGGTATAAACTGCGAGCGGCTGAGAAGAAATTGTTGTATGTGTAAAGGTGTTCCGATGTATGTTTCGCTGGCTAAGATTTAAGAGAAGGGACATGTGATATACTTCATCAAAAGCTTTCGAGAAATCAACAAAAATGCTATTTGCGCATGAGGTGCCATCAAGAATGATGTGAAGTTTGACTGAAACAGGGTTAATGCAGTTTTCAGGACAATGGCTTCCTTAAACTGTGCTGATAAGGTGAAAAAAAGCAATTTGTTTAAAAAAAAACTGCTGCGTTGGCAGTAAAAATATCTGCTCATGAATTTTATTTGGGATGCTTTTGAACGATATGGACTCGTAATTTTTAGACGAGTGTTTTTATCGCACGTAAAAATGGGCAACATCTTCCCCACCTTCTAGTGAACAGAGACCGTATCGCTGTCGAGTGACTGCTGAAATATATTAGCAAAATAATCGCCGAGAATGCAAAATAGTGCGCTCGAGAAATTTTGAAGTGGTAAGGATGTGAGAGCATACATTGGCACGTACTCATATTTGGCACCAAAAAGACGCAAATCACGACAAGTTGGCACAGACGTTTTACAACAAACACTGTTAAATACGGATGCACACTCAATATTCTTTTAAAGCAAAGCCAATGGAATCGACCAAGTGAATAGTTTTTCCTTCTGGAGGATCTTGATGGTCTCGGTGATCAAGGTGCGACTGGAGTGTGGCAGGTCCCCATACGCTGAAACAAAAAGTAATACCCACCAAACACGAATTTTGACGTTTGCCCGTTCAACGGTTACAGAATCAGTCGACCGAAGGTTTATGAGATGTTCCCTCTGACCCAACATACCGAACCCGCGCTGCTGCTTGAAGTGTCAGCGGTTCTGGCACGGCACAAACTGTTGTCATGGTAGACTTACGGGCGCAAAAGACCACCCACACTGCAACTATCCTTTACAAACCCTTACCTCTGGAAACAGCAGGGACCACAGGCCGGCTTTTCCAGGCCCGGACAACATCACATATACAATGACACAGCAACCGAGACGGTGATACTGTTCTAATTCTCCTGCACCTATGTAACAAGATTTGGCCTTCGGGCCACAATCTCACTTGGAGGCAGGCTCTACTGGCAGCTTTCTTGAAAGTTGGGAGGACCGGTTCTCTCCCGCAATCTATTGAGCAACTGTCTGTGCAAGCTTCTCGAAAAAATGGTAAACCGGAGTCTCGTGTACTTTCTTGAGTAAAATAAACTTTTCGTGAGGTGCCAGTAGGGCTTCAGGGCAGGACGCTCCAGGAACGACCAACTCGTGGCCCTTGAATCGTTTATGAAGGATGTCTTTGACATAAACAGTTATGCATTACCGTGTTTCTCGACATAATGAAGGCCTATGACACCGCTTGGCGTTAAGGGAAGCTCTGTGACCTCAAGTCATTCGGTGTTTCGGGTAGCATGTCAAACACCTTTACTATTTACCTGTCAGAACCTTTTCTTTGGGGGTTGGTTGTGCACACTCAAAGCTTCATGTGCAAAAGTATGGCGTTTGCAAGGTGGAGTGGTGAGCTGCACTTTCTTCAGAGTAAGATAAACTCTCCTGGAAAGGCATTGCCTCCTACAATCTTATTTTATGTGTGTAGACCACGTCTAGATTTATTTATTTATTTTTATACCTCAAGGGAGTCCAAGAGAAGGAAATGCATGAGGGGTGGTACAAGTGGCAGACTAGTACAAAAAACGAGGGCAGGGGTGAGGGAGGTGCTTTAGCGATATAACTTGTAGAAGACCCATACCAAAAAATAGTTAAAAAAGCATAAAAACTACAATATATACCTGGAAATGCTACATACTTTACATTAGGGCGTAATCAGTGTTTAAACTGCTCACTAACCATGCATCTAAAGCAGTACAATGGTGCAAACATACATACAAGTCAGGTGGCAAACAATGGCAAAGAGCTGTGTAGCGATAAATTGGCAGAAAAAAGAATATAATGTGAGAATGCAACACTCCAGTACTTCACTCGCAATGAGAACAATGAAGATCAGAAACACAGGAACCAAAAGAGACGGCAAAAACGCGGAAAAAAAACGAAAAAAAAACACAAGAAAAGGATAAATTCAATGCGCACATTACAAAATTCCGGGCCGCGGTGAGCAGTTATATAAGGACCGGTCGCTTTCTTTGGTCTGTACCAAGTGATTGAGAAGATTGTGCAAATCTTTGGCTTAGCGAAAAAAAAAATGATTGTGCGAAAGTGTTGTTGCGTGGGTGGGGTATCAAACTTGAATGTTTGGTTTTGGTGCGAGTGTCTACATGAGATATTGGCGTGGCGCAAGGGGTTTGGTGATGATGAGTAGTGCAACCTGTGGGAATAATGCCCGCCGCACTAATTTCCGACGGTTGTTGAGGGGGAGGAAGGATGCATTGCGGATTGGAGGTTGCTACGCTAGTAAATGGAGAAAAATCTAAGAAAGCAAATCTAACTGCGCCGTTTGGAATGCTTCTATGTTGTCGATATCCGTTCAAATATGTAATATTCCAATCGGCGATCGCCAAGTACAGCTTGACCTTAAAATCTCGCTGGGTGGGCAGAGGAGGATGGCTTTAGAGTTAGTCCTGCAAAAAGATCTTGCGTGTTCTTCAGGAAAGATGGGGTTCATCTGGACCCAAACATTACTCCTAACAGCGTGTCGATTCTTGTGAACAAGGACGTGTGTTGGACCATAAACTCACATTCATTCGTCACCTCAAGAAACTTAACCATAAATGTCTGAAAACAATGACTATCGTTAAGGTATTTTCCCAACAATCTTATGTTACCCGCAAAGAACTCCTGTTGCGCCTATGTACTGTCTTGGTTGGCTCTCGTTTGAACTATGGTAGTGTGGTTTATGGGTCGGCGACCATAACAGTATTGTGAATGCCTCATCCAGTGCTTCACTTATGGCTTTCGTGTCGTTCTAGGGTGCTTTCCGCACTAGCCCGTTTAAAACTCTTTACGTTGAATGTAATAAGTGTGCCTCGAGAACCAACAGACGTACATGGACCTTCTTTATGCTTTTAAAATCTCATCAATGTCTAACCAACCTCTTAAGTCAGCGTTTTACAATACATCTATATTCCAACTCCTGACAAAGCGTTTATCCTTCTCTGTACACTTCCCTTGCAAAGTTAGAGAGGAAGCGTCAGAGCTTGCTGTCTCCTTCGTAGATACCATTAAAACTCCTATAACAGATTTTATAGCACCATGAAATGTCTGCTTTGTATGATGCGACATATCTTTTACATACATAAAGAAAAACTGAGCGCCCAGATGTGCACTCTCGCAGCACTTCGTGTATCTGCAGCACAGATACACTGACGCATCAAAAACTGCCACCTCCTTTGCTGCCCATGGACCCTGCTTTATTGCCACTTAAACTCTCAATAGGTGTATTAGTATCTTTATGGCAGATTCTTATGGTATACTTCTTGTTGTTATTCATATCCTCCAAAAGCAGAGTCCTAAATCCATTATTTATACAGATTCGCTAAGCGTTGTGCCGGCATTGTCGTCTCCAAAGTCTCCCAAAAATCATGTTCTCTATCTTGTGTTCGAAGCCATTAAGTCTGTATATGCCTAAAAACTTGACGTTGTTCTTTGGTGGGTAACACGTCACTACGGGATCGCCGGTAAGCAGACACATCAAATTGCCGCGACTATTCCCCTCCAAAACGTTGTCGATGTAACAACCGTACCTACACTGGCGTCAAGCCGCACATCAGAGAACACCTTTGCAAAACATGGGAAACAGACTGGAGAACGCAGACAGACAAGTTACACGTCATAAAACCACCCTTGGAACCATACACCACTGGCACACGATACAGCTACACAGAATTCGCCTTGGCTAGGCTATGCATAGGAGGCACACATGAAACACTCGCATCTGCTCACGAGATCTTCAAGACGCCTGTGCAGCAGACGTGGAGAGGCCCCAATGCGTAGTCCACATACTCATTCAATAGTCTACATCCTTCACAAAACACGATATAAACACTTTCTTCAGCCCTACAGACAAAACCCGGCATTTTTCTTGATTGACGATCCTATGGTCTCCGTTGGACGCGTTCCTAAGTATTTGTCAGGTATTAGGTTTTTAAACCTCATTTCGTACCATGCATAATCAAAACTAAACAAAAATTTATTAAGCTCTACGCAATCTTACATAGAAAAAACCCGACGCTTCGAAGCCGGTTCGGCTTCTCCTTGAGATGCGACTTAGGCCACACAGCAGCTGCGTCTTATAATCTCACTGTTGCTGCCCTCGCGCAAAGCCCTTTGCTGCTGCACGCAATCCGTGTGTGTACACGGAAGGGAGCGTACAAAGCGAGCGATTAGGGCTCCGTGGCTTTTTTTAATGTGCCACGGCTCGAGGAAAAGCCGCTTCCTCGAGTGGGTTTCCCTTTCGATGATGGCCGTTCTGGACAAGTCAATTTTGTGGTCGGCCACTTAACAGTGCTCAGCGACTGCACTGCCTTCTCTATTCTGTTTCCGTACGTCGTTTTTGTGTTGCCTAATCCTCTCCGGGAGGTTTTTGCCTTAACCGATGTATGACACGTTGCGCTCAGCCCGCGGAATGCGGTAAACGACCCCGGGCTCTTTCTCTAATGTCGGCCGGTCTTTAGGGCGGGGGATTAGGCGGGCTATAGTTGTCGAAGGCTTGTGGACGATGTCCACTTGTCTTTAAAAATGCGGGCCAAGGCCTCGCTCGTTCCTCGGATGTAAGGAACCGGTACGTGTTTCAGAGATCCGACGCTCGATGTCCTCGGAGAGTTTGTCACCGTGTTTTGCTCTTTGTGACGGGTTACGGAGAGAATGAACTTTTTTGGGTAGCCGTTTTTGTGGAGGTCCGCCATTACCCGGCTTTCTTCTTTTTACTTTCCCATTCGACAATAAAATGGCATCAACTCCGTTAAATACACAGGACGCAACAGAGGCGTTGTGGGTATCGCGGTGGGCGAATTAAAATGATGGTAGCGGCAGGTGTGCGTCGGCTTCTTGTGAACGGAGAACACCATGCTCTTGCCTCCTCTCATCACTTGGTCGCCTAGAAAGGAAATGGAGCCGTCTCGTTCATATTAACCGTGAACTGGATAGCGGGATGGATGGAATTTAGATGTTTTTCCAGGCTGTCAACTTCGGAGGTCTTCGTTATGCAGAAACAATCGTCGACATACCAAAGAAAAAATTTTTACGTTGCGGCAAGAAGAGCTCAAAGCTTTCCCTTTTGCGTGCTTTATCGTCAAGTTAGCCATTGTTACGGAGGTGGCGGCCCCCATTACGGTTGCACTTTTTGTTTCGAAATTTGCCCAGTGTGCAAAATATATGTGCGGCCCAAGCAGAACTCCAGTAGGCGGTATAGCTCGTCAGCAGTAAGCGGCGTCCTTTCTCTTAGAGTTGCCTCATTTCCAGGGCAGTTCTGGCCGCGGACACCGCCAAAGGTACAGGCCCAATAGGGAACAATGACACCACTTCGAACCAGACCAGGCCCTCGTCGTCGTCAATGCTCACCTGTGACGCAAGTTCCACAAAGTGGCGGGAGTTGCATACATATGTCGCGCCTTCCCGATAATGCGGGCGATGATGCGGTGGAGAAAATTTGAAAGGGCTCGGCACGCAGATGATGCGAAGTCCACGATCGGGGAAAGGGGCGCCATGTTTGTGAATCTCCGGAAGTTCGCAGAAATTAGGTGCTTAGCCGTTTAGGCAGATCGAAGGGAGGTAGAGTATTTTTTGTTCTGGGTGGTTCTTAAAATTTCCCGCGAGTAACTTATTCAGCTATGTATGCGTTTGGTTTGCAGGATCCCTCTCTTACTTCGTATACACGTTTCCATTCAAGAAAGCCGAAACCTTCCGGTCGTAGTCCTGGCGGTCTAACACCACCGTCGAGTTCCCCTTGTCGGCAAGCAAGATGACAACGCTTTTGTTGTTTTAAATCTATGAAGTGTACAGTTTTCCTCTACCGTGAAATGTTTGCCCATTTTCAATGGCAATTTCGATACGAGGTCAATTAATTTAAGTCTTAGTTTGTCTCGGGCAGACTCTCCGAGGACATCGACCGCCGGATCTCCGAAACGGGTGGCGGTGCCTTACACCCCAGGAACGAGCGAGGCCGTGGCCCCCATTTTCATAAGGGTGCACATAGTTCACAAGCCTCCGAAAACCATAGGACGCCTAATACCCAACCCTTAAGACTTTCCGACAATAGAAAGAGCGTCCGGGGTCGTTTACCGCATTCCGTGGGCTGAAGGCAACGCATCATACATCCGTGAAAGCAAAAATCCCAGGATGAGATTATCCAACAGGAAAACGACGTACGGAAACAGAATAGAGAAGGCAGCGCAGTCGCCGAGAACTATGACATGGCAGAATACGAAATTAACTTTTCCGGAACGGGCATCTTCAAAAGGGAGACAAACTAGGAGGAAGGGGATTTCCTCAAGTCGTAACATATTCAACGAACCCCACGCAGCCTTAATCACTCGCGTGGTACGCTCCCTTCGGTGTACACAGGACGGATTGGGAGCCGCAGCGAAGGGCTTTGCGCGAGGGCAGGAACAGTGAGACTGTAGAGACGCAATTGCAGTAAGGCCCCATTCACCCCAGAAGAAGAAGCCGAGCCAGCTTCGAAACGTCGGGTTTTCTCTAGGTATTTTTGGTTGGAGCATAATTAAATATCTGTTGAGTAAGTTCCCTAACAGAGAGAAGTCTGTCATACGTTCACATTCATAATTAAGCTGGCCCCTATACACCAGCCACCACCATTGTCTTTAAATGATGTTACTTTCATTCTTATTCAGCAATTTATGTGTTTACAACTTTACCCATCATACCCCTCATTCACAACCACTAATTTGGCGCTCGTTACGACAGCTGCCCTTCCGCCATAAAAATGCCACTACCATCAGCATCCCCTGTGGGAAATTATAGTAAGAGTCGATACTGAGAGGCCGTTCTGGAAAAAGGGGAAGGCCAATAACACGATCGAAAGATGAAATATGGATATTCGGTTGCCAACAGTGAACTCGAGCGGCGCAGGAGCGGTGCTTTTGGAAGTCAGTGATAGAGGAGTTTTTCCTGCAGTGGAGCTGAGTAGACCGTAGTTGATGATGATGATGATGATGACGCGAGCCGAGTTTGAAGCTCGGGAAGTACAGTTAAAAATGCGCTCTGTCACCGTTCCCTAACAAAACAGTGATTGTATTTTAGTGAAAACTGTGGGGAGTACAGTTGACATTTCTTGAATTCCAAAACTTTTTCTCGAGCATGCCAAGTTGCGATCGCAAAGTCTTCCGAAATCAAAATGCGAATATATTGTAATTTTGGACAAAAAGTAAATGTTTTTTGTAGTTGTGTTTCAAGTTATTTAACTTCGTGATTACGGTGCGGTGTTTTGCGTCAGAAAACGACGCCCAAACAACGCGCACGTTCAACTGCATCTTAAGGTAACTCAGTGCCTAGGGCTGAAGGCATAGCAGCAGTTGTTTTCTGCTCAGCAGTTCAGCAGTTGTTTTCTATGAGCTTTGCGTCAGTCAGGAACACCGTGAATGTACACGTTATTTCTCCTGGATCGATCGTTTAGGTCATCCAACCTTCAGATTAAAGTCACTCTTTGGGATGTCAAACGCGACGTTGTTTCCTGATTAGAAAAATGATTGTCTCCAAGAGCGTCTATGCTATTATAATAGAGTTCAAGGGTTTCTGTTCGCTTAATTATTTGGGACAGCTTTGCATGAAACGAAGGTTCGCTAGTCCTATTCTCTGCCTCACATTGTGGGAGTACCTCATCTCGTTCTTTACTATGCCTTAACATGAGTAACATTTCACCATCTTCCACTCAATTTTCGACCACCAGTGTATTAGACAAGATGGAGCAATACGGATGTTTTAGAGGGAGCAGGGTTCGCCTGGGTGGGCCAAAAAAATGACTACACCTACACAATCTACAAAATTATCCCAAAAGACCCCACGGGCACGGAAAAGCAATTATTCTTGAGTCGAATTGCGAAGTGTATAAAGAACCATGTCATACATAGTTGTGTATTCGTTTGATTCCAACACTCTACTTGTGAGCTGAGTAAATACTGAATTGGAGCAGTTAGCGTTTTCTTGCCACACCAGTAACTTATCGCCAGCCACTGAGCACAGCGATCAAAACATGCAGTAGTGCAAACTAACGGTTTCTATTTCAAGCTGTACAAACAACTAGCCGCATATCTGCTCACTTAGCAACAACAAATGTCAAAAGACCATAGTCTTCTGCCTCCCGTGCCACTTAAACTCCTCTCTTCATTTCCCCGCCATCCGCCCACGCACATCCTTTTCCATAATAAATACAGTAGAAGTTCGCCTAAGCCAGTTTTTATTTTGCTGCGTTCCACTGCTCTCGCAAACTACAGAAATCGTTTTTAACTGCTCAACTTGTAACACAGTCAAACGGGGGTGCCGCCCGCACTTTTTATTGTAATGTCAAACCGTGTTTCTGTCGGGCATTTTTTTAAGAACGAAGTATAAGGTTTGGTTGCAACCGTGCCTGACGGTGCTCAAATCTCTCCGCAGAAAAGTGGAGAATACGAAAATGCAAGGCCAACAAAGGTGAGGGAAAATGACGAGGACGCCACAAGCCGACGAGCAGTTGTGGTGTGTGCGCACCTCAATAACAAAAACACTTCCAATGGTGGGACTCGGACATGGGTACTTTGCATGATTACAAAGGCGTCTATGCGGTTGCGCTACCGTTGCATTGTGGGCGCGCAAGGTTTACTCTTTTTAGGGCCAAACTTGTTTCAGGATCTAATTCGATATTTTCTAAAAAAAAAATAGCAGCGGTTAGCCCGGCTATGCCAGGAAATACGTAGCGTGAGGTATGGTTCAGCTGGTTGTCCTTAGCTTTCCTGGTTGTCTAGGATAAGCTTGATTATCATGCTTATTGCTGCTTCAATGACACAAACGGTATACGCATTATGTGACACATGTATATTTATCAAGCGGCTCTGGAGCAGCGTCACCAATCGCCGCAGAGCTAAGCTGGTTCCACAGGCGCACGCCGGTGTTTCTGAGCTGCACAAGCCATCGGTTCCACACCCAGCCACACCTCGCATGATCATCAAGTGGCCCGGGGCGCCACATGCGGAACGGAAGTCGGCGAAGACGTTGGGCGCGTGGGGTGTTTGAGAGACTTCTGGCATTGAATGTTCCGTGTGCCGTGTGACGTCACTGCTCCTCGCGCATGCGCAGCACGGCTCTCCACGATCCACACGACACTGCTCAACATCGGCGAGTGTAGCTCAAGCTACAAAATGGTCAGGAAAAATAAATGCTGGCAAAGCAAGCACCGCGGGATCCGTTTGACCGACGCTCTCTGTGCACGTCACATTGCTTACGCTTGGGTTTTTAAAGCTAATCTTTCGGCATTTCACTGATGTCCTCGAAAGCACCCATAAAGACTGCACAAAAGCTAACATGTTTTGAAGATTGCGATCAGGGGGGGGGGGAGTGAAAAAAATATAAAGCACTCCCTTGAGTCCAGCCGACGTCTAGCCGATATCGCCATTCCGGCACGGTCGAAGCGGAGTAAAAATTGGGCGTGTGGTGCGTGGTCGTGCCAAATTAGAGATAAAATGTAGGCCGCAGTCTTTCAACTGACGATATTTTAATGGGATTCCCGAGTCAGTAGAACACCACGGACCGCAACTGTAGTGCAGTAAACTGTCCTTATGAAAAATACGTTCAGTGTACGGTAAGGTGCGGCGATGTGGGTCCGCTCGCTTCTGGCTTTGTTCGTGTGTTGTTATACCTGAATATTGAATGCTTCGTGTTTTCTTGTTACTGTCGTTTCTGAATAGGAGTAGCTGACTTTGAGATATTTGTGAAGACCAACTTCGCTCCACTGAACCTTTACTACTCGAAGAAGCCTGCATCGTCCATCGGTACGGGAAACCTGGTGGAGATGCGGGGTACATGCTCAAAGACCACATAGGCCGCCCACCAAGCCGAACTCCGTGCTAGCCTCCTAACCGAACCCGATTAGGCGTCTAACCCAATTTTGAACTACTCCCAGGCAACGTGAAGCCGGAAGGCATTGGGATAGTCAGAATGGCAAACGAAGTCCCTAGCCCCATCGTTCTGCAGCGACCTTATGAACACCCATCGTTCCAGGGGTATCCCTTGATGAAGTTATGGAATAGTCGCGGGAGCAGGTTGGGAGCGTCCGTAGTTTTAACAGTTAGGACGATAAAGAAACGCCAGGAAATGTGTTTGGCCTGAAAGACTACGTTGCTTTTGGTTCGAGAACCACCAGTGCGCATTTACGACTTAGGGCATGGAAAGAGTAAATTCTTGAAGGCTTTGACGACCGGTGTAATAAAGGAATGAGCCTAGGTTTTTGCTGCAAACGCGCAACACACGCCCTAAAAAATGCGTTTTTTAATTTGTTGAAAAATGGACATCGTAATTCAGACAAGCGGACCCATCAAGCACGGATCTGACGAGACTGCGTTTTTTATCACCATCAGCCTATTTACGCCCACTGCAGAGCAAAGGCCTCCGTAAGGGATACCAATTATCCCAGTCCTGTGCTAACTGGCAAACGAATTTATCCCGCTAAACTTTTGGATCCCATCTGCCCATCTTTCTGCCGCCCCATGCCAAGCTTGCTTTCTCTAGGGGTACCCTTAATGACCAACAGTTATCTTGCATTCGCATTAAATGCCCTGCTCACACCCATTTCTTCTTCTAATTTCTACTAATATGCCCTTGACACACGTTTGTTCCCTGGTCCACTCCGCTCTCTTTTCCCTTATTGTTACCCCTATCATTTTCTTTCCCATTTCTCACTCAGTCGTCCTCAATTTAAGTTGGACCCTCTTAGTGAGTCTCGAAGCTTCTGCCGCGTAGGTGGGTGCCGGTACGATGTAGCTGTCATACACTTTCTTCTTCGGGAACAATGGTAGGCTGCCATTCATTATATGAGAATTCCTGCCGAATGCATTCCACCCTATTCTTATCCTTCCAATTATCTCTGCCTCATGGTTGGCATCCTGGGTCACAACTTGGCATAAGTAGAGATATTCGATTACCACTTCACTGCCTTGCCACCTATCTCAAAACGCTGTGCTCTCTCGAGATTATTAAGCATTACTTTAGTTTTTACATATATATTTTCAGGCCCATGATTCTACTCTTGTTCAGTGCGGTAATCATGCGTTGCAATGCTTCCCCCGAGATAAATAGCAAGGAAATGCCATCAGCAAACCTGAGATTACGCAGGTATTCTCCATTCACCCTACTCACACCGGATCCCAGCCCAATGTTCTGAATACCTCTTGTAAACATGCTGTGAATAACATCGGAGAGATTGTGTCTCCTTGTCCCACGCCCTTCCTGATAGGTATTTTACTGTTATCTTTATGTGAGACGATGTTAACCGTAGACCCATTGTAGATATCATCTAGTATTCTCACGGAATGCTCGCCTACACCCTGATTCTGCAATTCCTGAATAAATGCTGAGGTTTCGACCGAGTCAAATGTTTTCGCATAATCTATGAAGGCTGTATATAGGGGTCGCGTACAATCTGCGCTATCATATGACTGATCGTGTGAATACGGTTCATTATTAAAGAGCCTTTACGAAACCCTGCTTGTCGTTGGGTTGACTGAAATATAAGGTGGCAGAAATTGTGCTAGCGAGTACCGTGGTAAGTATCTTGTAGACAACTGACGGTAAGCTGATCGGCCGGTAATTTTTGAAGTCACTCATATCACCTTTCTTATGAATCGTACAACTGTTTTAATAGCGTGGCCTTAAACAAGAGCCATTTGTCGGAATAATCCGCAACACCCCTCAAAGCGTTGCCTAGTTTGCGTCTCAGGATAAAATATTTCAAAAAGCTCATCGAATTGCGTTCAAAGCAATACGACAGGCAAGCGAACGTGTTTTGTTCGAATGCCTTCGGCGCCACTGGAGTGAACACGGACACCTTGCGGGAAACCACCAGCGCCATCGTCCGCGAAGAACCGCCTATCGTCTTTCCTAGGAGTCTGGAGTACGAAGTCGCCTCCCTCGTTAACGTGTCTGGGAAGAAGTGCAAACACGCACTTGCAACTAACACGCTACCGGAACACCCCTTTATACGCAAGCTATGGCTCGCGCCGCAGCTATTCTCCGTCCTAGCTAACCTGGAACCTTGTTCGTGAGGAGGCTCCATACAACCAGTTCCCTCTAGTTTCTGTCTGCATTGCAAACACTCAACTTCAAGAAGAATCGGGCACTTGGCGAATCCTTATCATCGAAAACTGCATAGTAGTACAGCCTAAATATACAGCCATGGCCCTTACAACCCGTGTCCTAACTAGCATGGCTTTTCTGTGTACGCCTCGCGCCCGTGTTTCTCGCCGAGTCGCCCAAGTGAGATTTACGGGTACCTAGCACACACAACCAGTCGGCGTGGAGCGCTCTTCAACCGATTCCTCTCGACCTATTCATACCGATTCTCAAGCTTGTCGCAGCAATGCCTGAACTCCTACGCATGGCAGGATCCTCAAACCCAACTTCGGAGGCGAAGTCGGCCCTTGGCGAAAAAGCAGCAACCCATTAACGACGCAACACTCCACCAAAAAAGGGGTTCAAGACGGGCCTCATTCCTAGTAACCGATGTAATTGGGACGGGTCCCCCGCACACGACAATATCCACACGTAGCAAACACACACGACATGAGCATCACCGCTGTTATGAAGACGGAGACGACAACAGACACGTAGCGACCGACCGTCAGCACTGCACAAAACTGAGATACGATGCCCCGAATGCACGCAAAATTTCGAAGCCTGCAACTTCCGACATACTGGATATCGATCGAATGCTTTGAAGTAGTAGCTGTGTTAGGGTAGGGAACCGACTACTCAGTGATGAGAAGATCCCTGGCGAGAAAGCGGAAAGTGCGTTAGGCGCTGGGAAGTGCGTATCGTAACAAATACCTATCATGGTCGGCGAAGTGTAGAGGGGGTAAATGCGAGGACAAGTGTGAGGGCAGCGGCGAGGAGGGAAGGAGCCCATGAGCAGGTGTTCGGAGCCTTGTGCATCATTTAAAAATGGTTGGGCTCGTCTCGGGAATCAAAGCCTGGACAGTTACGCCATGACACTCTCAAACTAACCCTGGGCCACCCAAAGGAACCAGGGCTACGGGGCAGCGAGCGCCGGCGAAGAATAACTTCTGTAGTTAATAAGGGAAGAAAAAGTTGTGTTGGCGTGCAGTGCGCGACAACTACAACGAAAGAAAGCAGAAACTCATATACTGCTCCAGATAGAAATATTCACAAGCTTCACAGCTAGATAGGGAATTTAATGCACATAATTACATAAGCCTAACAAAACATTTACACGCCGATAGCAGTAAAAAGCCATTCAATCTCGCTTTCCCAACCCGTATCTCAGAGGTGCGTCTATCCGATTGTGCTGTAATCACATTCGAGGTTCGAGGTGCTTTGGGTTCGAAGAGGGGCGTTGGTTGCTACGTTGCTATTTTTCCTAAGTTCCATAGCTTGGCATCCTACTTTTCGACTTTAGGCCGTGCATTATGGACTTTGATTTTAACTCAGTTTTAATTACAGCAAGCTTCTTTTTTAATCCTCCTTTCGCTTAAAAAAGGGCATATCTAAGAAAAGCCAAATTAAAGCTACAAAGATTACCACCTCTGTTGCTTCCTCAGTGTTCAGATCTGGTGGGAACGTGGTCGAATTTTTTGTTGGACTACCCCTTTAGTTGAGAATCGGGTTCCTGCTGTCTCAAAATGAGGGTAATGCCACAAACCATGTCTCCTGTGTTATTACTGCGAAACAGTACATAACCAAACCACTCCAGTTTTTATTCAGTTGAATCCGATGAACTTGGTAAGGTGTCTTTTATGCGTCCTCCACAAGTGGCGCAGTCGGTTCTTCATAATAGTAACACCGCCATCAGAGGATACAGGAGAACACACAGACGCACTAATGGGTGTAAAAATGATTGAAAGCCGCCGCCACCATGGCCATCTCAAACTCCATCTCGCCGAGTTCGTGTGAATGAAATAGCCGCTTGTGCGGTTTAAACGCCGACGTGAGCCCATAATTCGCCACTTGAAAGGCTTTCCGAGCGACATTTTCGCCGGTTTATTTCACGCTTAAATATCCACGGATCAGCGGTTGCCGGTTTATGCGTACAGTATGTTTTGGGGGGGGGAGGCGGGGAGGATAGAGATGTCGGGCGAACGCAAGCAGCTGGGCTCCATGCCGCTACCGATAAAGCCCGTTGTGGTGCTTCGAGATTTAAACATGAAAGTCTCCTAGCTCAACGCCTGTCTTCTAGCTCAACTCCTAGCTCAAGACCTGTTTGTCCGCGAGAATAAAGCTCACAAGCTTCCAGCTTTAACCAGCTTTCCGGCAGACCATGTCATTCTCTTGGAGGAAGAGCGGGAACTGAAGAGACGTTCGCTAAAACAGAAATTCGAATGCGAAAAGGCGCTGCCCTTGCGTCCCCTAGTTCGAGCTAGTCGAGTAGCAGCGAATCCTTCCAGGATGAACGGAAACTTTCCCGATTGGAACGCCGTTGTGGGGACATATTACTATTTGAAAATAACGGGTTTTAAAGCAACATTTTAGACCGTTTCTTTCACTTCTAAGGCTGCGCACGTAACCAGCTGACAGCGTGCAGGGGTTAGGAGGGCGGGCGTACGCGTGAAGCTATAGCCTTCATGCCCTCACTGATGCCAAGTTCGTTTTGCTGGCGGGAGGTTCAAACGTTGACGTCAAATGGCCCAATGCAACTTGACCGGTGTCTTCTCAGTGGTCGAGCGGCTTTGGTTGGTGTGTTAGACAACCTGGAAAATGCCTACGACGCGGGAGTAAAACATACAGGTCCATGTTTATGCGCGAGT
The DNA here is from genome assembly GCA_013339765.2 of Haemaphysalis longicornis. NCBI lineage: Eukaryota > Metazoa > Arthropoda > Arachnida > Ixodida > Ixodidae > Haemaphysalis > Haemaphysalis longicornis. The sequence goes on from CM023450.1 coordinate 180,415,947, forward strand.
GTGAAGCTGTGGTCCTTCAAAGTTTCAGCGAATTGGTTAGGAAGTAAGGTTAATCCCAAATTGCGAACAGATATGTTTCGTTCTATGCAATTTCTGGACTGCGTCAAGCTTTGCAGGTAATCCTTCTTCACACAGTGAAAGGGCACTAACTTTTATTGCGTTTTTTTTGTTTTGAGCACCTTGCGGAATCTAGCTGCGTGCGCTGCGTTCAAAGCTACACGTGTTTCCTCCTCGTTCTTGGGTACGCCACGCACGGTATACTAAATGATAGGAAAAGTGTATCGCCCTGTCATCGCTAGACGACAGTGTTGTTGCTTTATTGCCAGCGTTTTTGATCTGATTAAATAATCCCAGAATGAGTGACGCGGACATCTAAATACTTGCGGGGCAAGCTCCGCTGGATGGGTTTGCCTACCCTTCCAGTTGTGTTGTCTTTTATTTCTGTGCGTAGCACAAGATTACTACAATAAGCCTTCTTTACTAACAGTACCGTTCATCGTTGGTGGATACTTGACAATATTGTTAAGTGTAACAACGGTGCTTTCTGTATGGCTTGCCGCTTCTAAAACCCTATATCCGCGATTATCCGCCGAGATAACCGGATCCGCAAAAGAGTAGTTCCAGGTAAGGCTGCAGCCGCAAGGCAGTGCGGCAAAAACCTCTAAAGTAAACAAAAACTGGAGAAGCCTTCGAAGGGTCAAAGATTCATTGTGCCACTTCCAGTGTTTTTTTACCGTACCAAATATAAACTGGCAGTGAAGAAATGTTTCGCCCATTTTATTTTTTATTCTGCAGAAATTTGGCAACTTCACCGCACTAAATGGTGTTGATATGAAGATCTACGGCTCCAGCGTCACCGTGTTGCTGGGTCACAATGGAGCGGGGAAAACTACGCTGATGACTATTTTGACGGGTAAGTTTCTAGTCATGACGATGATTCATGATTGCTATTTGTATCCCCTTTGTAGCGAGGTGATGACGTGTCATCTTACAAGAAAAAACTAATACGCCTACGTTTATACTCTTCGTTTAATACTACGCTCCGGCAAGTGCAACTTCTGTGGTGGTAGGAAACATAAGGTATTAGTAGTAATTCTGAAAGAACGATAATCGTTAATATTAACAGGAACGTGTATTTAACGTATTGGTTTAGCTATATAGAATAAAGATACCACTTGAAAGGCGAAGGTTCAGGACAGCCTTTTATTCGGGCATCGAGCCGCACAACGCCAACTCACATGATTATGATAATCTACCAACGAGCAAGAACCAGAGACGACTGTGTGCTGACGGGGATTTACAGGTGATGTATAGATACGCTCCCTTTGGACGGGAATCAGTCCTCACTGTAGATTGACCCTTCAGGCGAGGCAACTGCCTGTCGTGATCAGTTCTCACAATTTGAATAAATCTAAAGTGATGAACAACAAACATGCCAAAAGCGCCGTCTCGAACCTGCGTAACAAAACGCTAGAACTAGGATAAGAGGATCCTGGAGAGGCTATCAGAGCTGACCCTGAACGCGAAAGAGATCTTCGGCCAAAATAGTGTGGTGTCATCGGCTTTCAGAAAACACTCCCAAATAACAAAAAAAGGTTCCTCTTTTACTAAAAAAGGAGAACATGCAACCAATGCATCTCGTCAGTAATAACACAAGGTACGGAAAGTTGGCGCTTAACCTACAAGAGATCAAACTAAAGTCGCTGAACTAGACATAAACAGAATAATGATTTCCTGGATCAGGGAGCAGCTCGAGTAGATATCATAGTTCAAAGAAAGAATGAATGAATGACTTTATTGCAGAGAAGACGCTATGAAGCCCTGCAAGTACGGAATGGAAAAAAAGGATTGTAAAAGACAACACAAAGTAGTTGTAGTACATCTAAGTAATGTTCAAGCTTCACTTTAGCTACCACTGCAGCTGTCTCTCGAGGTCTCATTGGAGCAACACACACACATTGGCTTTCCCCTGAGGGGAGGGGTGTCTGTCATAGTTCTTGTTGGGAGTTAGAGTAGGTGTGGCAAGATGGATGCGCAGCCGGTGTTCATTTGGACTGGTCAACTTGAAAAGGTTGTCGGTCAGCCATCTTATAAAACCATCTTATAGAGAAAAAGTTGTTAGGGCAGAGTCTGTGATTTTCGTAAGATTTCGGTGTAGTCCCTTACATATTCGACATGATCTGAACGCCGACGTCGGAACGGTGCGCTTGTGACCAACGTCGCACGACTGTCTGAGAAGGCTGCACATGACCTAATAGGGTGGAAACAAGTTGGTTTTTTGTTGCCGCCAACAGTGTTGGCACCTGGTAAGGAGGGGCGCTTGGGTCGTCCACTTCGATATCACATCAGGGTATAGGCCGAGTTGGCATAAACTTTGTTGGCGAAGACCTCCCCTGTTCTGGGAAGGGTCTCTAATGGTGCGAGGAAACCAGGGGGTTATGCCTCGGCTAGCCGGTGCCTCTTGAGGGCTCTTGCTTCAGGAAGTTTGTTTCCAGTGTTTTTCGGGTGTGTTCTTTGTGTCAGATTGTGCTGAAGTGGTGTCCAGAACCGTGGTAGGATTTAGTAGACACTCGCGGGCAGCGTTGTGCGCCGTTCGGTTGCCGTCTGCTACAGACGTGTCGCGCAGGTGTCCAGACCATGCGTATCGTGATTACTTCATAAGACAGGTCCCGTACTAAGTAGAGGATGTTCCTGCCGTAGGGTTAGTTGTGAAGGTGCTATTCAGTTGCCGGAGGGCAACGCGTGAGTCACTGATGATGCGGAACTTCTCTGTGTGGGTTGTTAAACAACGGTCTGGATGCTTTGAACTGCGCCCAGAATTCCACTTCATCTAAGAGGCCGTAGGTGTTCGTAATGTTGCGAACACCGGCGGCATCTCAGATAAGGACGAAGAAAAAGAAATTGACTTGGGCAGGCCATGTAGAGAGAAGAAATGACAACTGGAGAGCTACCATGGTAGCAGAGTGGGTGCCGAGACGGCCCTAGACAAAGGGGAAGGCAAATAACCTGACCAAGAGACGAAGTAAGAAAACTTTGGGGCACGTAATGGACTTGAAGAGTGCTTGACAGAAGCGTTTTGAGGTCAATGGGTGAGGACTTTGTCCTGCAATTTAACTACGTGGGTTGATGATGATGGTGATGTTGGTAGAGTTCTGAAAAATAAGAGCAGATGCAATAGGTACCCATGAGCACCTTCATAAATCCCTATCCGTGCTACACCACCCAGCAGTATAGCATCTGGCTGAGAAATGAATAAGAAAAAAAAGATATAGTAAATATAGTAACACAACAAAAACGGAATGAACTCAGTACATTCGTGAGCGCGGTTTTCGACAATGTTGATAGCAACAAAAGACTCAGCAACGTTTTTTCGTCCACCTCAGTCGGGGTGGACCTGCTCGCACAGCAGCCCGCATGGATTCAGTCCAGAGGTCTGCAGTTGCGGCCGATTTTTTGTCGTAGCCGCCAAATGCGGTAGCCACAATGGCCGAAGGGTCAGAGTCAAAGGTTTGTGAACGTACGAAGCACCTAAAACAAGTACACTACGCAGAATGTATTTGCTGGACTAAATAAACTAAATACATAATAATCTTGGGAAATTCAGAAAACACCTACAAATGCGCACCTCTCTTTTGTCGCTTGTCTAGACTGTGAGGTCTTTACAGCCAAATATGGCAATGCGTAGTGAAATACGTTGGAAAATTTGATACTCATGAAGTCTGCTCTTTTAACCCTTCGCCAAAACGTGAAAATAATAATAATAATAATTCTTTTATTACATCAGAACAGAAAACTGTACAAAGTCACAGGCCTGCCAAAGCCACAGTAGACTCGAAGGGCAGCGCATGGCAGGCAGCGGAAATCCGTGCACATAGCCGAACATGAAAGTAACAGAATCGGCTATTCAATATGATACAATATAAACCTGAATTCGAATACAAAACATTGTGAAGCAGTAAAACCATTACAGGCTACACTCTTCCACAGAGTGAAGGGAAACTGAGCAAACAAGCCAACAGAGGTGGGCATCAGCAGCAAGCAGAGTTATGCAACTACGCAGCAAAATGCACGAAGGCAATTTTTCAGTTTACAACGACTGCTCATTTCAAATACACCGGGTGGAATTTTATTGAAGGATGCGGAACAGAGTAGCGCCGCATTTTTTTACCTTACCTAGTAAGACACCGTGGTACCAGATACAGATTTCTTGTCTAAGGCTACGCGTAGAAATTTTTCTTTCTAGTCGCTTGTCCAAAAATGCTTTAACACTACCGTTTTTATAAACAGCATAGTAAAATTGGGCAATTGTAACGCTGTGAAAATATTTGCACTTCCGGGGAGGCATTAACTATAGGCTACATTTTTTAGCAGAGAGCTTAGAGTAGAATTCAGCCTTTGCTGCCATCGTGCTGCGCAGTGACCATACACTGTAATTCCCTAGCGCAGAACACTGTAGCCCAACGCATGCAAAACAATCTTCCGCACTGATAACGACATAAAGTAAGGCAAGTTGTACAAATACACGAAAGCGCGCGCAGGCTTTTTACAGGCGTATGCTAGGTGAGAGTTCTATGTCAGGCCCTTGTCAAAAATTACTCCCAGATATTTTACAGACTGAAACATACTTCGCCAGTTCGCACGTACAAGAAGAACATGAAGACGTATGCAAAACTAACGGGTCACTAAGCACTACATTTTAACGGATTGTGGAAGCACAGAAGCTGCGTTTTAACAGTATTACCGTAACTAAATTAGCAGCAAACCAGTCCATTGCATGAGTTGCTGCAGTCTGCAAGCGATGCAATGGCGTGATGAACGTGTGAAGCGGAGGAAACTATCAAAGTGTCATCAGCGTATTGAAATAGCGGAGTGGAGTCTGCATTACAAAGATCATAAACAAAAATATTAAAGAGCAGGGGGCTTCGTATCGAACCTTGAGGTACTCCAGATTGTATTGGTGAAAAGCTGCTACGAGACTCTCCTAGGGGGACACATTGACGCCGGCCATGCAAGAAATTTTGAAGCAACTGCAAGAACGGTCCTCTAAATCCCAGCAAGGAAAGTTTACGTAGCAGAAGACTGTGGGTACACTGTCAAAAGCTTTCTTTATATGCAAGAACAGAGCACAGGCAACTTGGTTATGCTCGAAAGCCATATTTAACATGTCAGAAAAGATTTCGAGCAGAGTTTGAGTGCCTCTTCGTTGAACAAACCGGTATTGGTGAGGTGAGATAACATTGTGAGTGTCCAAAAAGTCTCTCATAATTCGAAACAGATATTTTGCGAGTATCTTGGCGAGGCATGATTGAATACATATCGGCCTAAAGTTTTCTATTTTCCTACGATCCCCACCTTTGTGAAAAGGAGTGACTATCACCCGCTTCCATACAAGTTGGTATAGTGCCCTTAGAAATAATGTTGTTGAAAAGTGACAGCAGCACAATTTTTATGACGTAAATTACCGGCTCAGTTCCGGAATCAAAACTTTATCTATGCGTGGGCGTTTGGTAGGGTTGATGCTACCTAAAAGTGACTGAAGCTCTTGTTTTGTGATGAAAGGCAGATAAGCAGATTGCAACAACCTGATAGCGCGAAGCTCCGCGCATCTGGCCCTGTAACAGGCAAAACCTCGGGAAAAAAAGTTGTTGAAATTGTCAGCTATGCTTTGAGTGTGACCCGAAAAAGCAGCTAGAATAGATGCATCGTTATTGCCACGTTTTTTGTGCCTTTATTATTGTTTATTATGGACCACGTTTTCTTGATGTTTAAGCGGACTACACTGAATTTATATCGAAGCTGAGTACATTTAGCAAGCCGGATCATCGCGTTTACTTTGTTCCTGCACATTTTAAACTTGTTTTGAGCTTAACACAGTTAGGAGAGCGCCTTGCTTGTGCCCAAAGTAAATGCTTATCTTTAATTGCGGTGAGTATTTCAGCTGACATGCACTTTTTTGGGGGGTTTCGAGGTGTAATATTGTATACGCGCGTAGCTTTTTCTCTGCAAGCATCAAAAACCACATCCAAATTTTCGTAACTCTTGAGAGGAGGCACGGTGCTTAAAAAGTGAGTCCAATCGTACTAACCTACTAGTCTGTCGAACTGCCTGAGATCGGTAACCGGGATAACTTTCCCAGCATGGGCTACCGAAAGTGGTCTAGACAATTGTGTTAAACTACAACAGACGAAGTAATGGTCTGCAAGCTTGGTTTCTACGACAGCTGATTGTGCCGCAAGGTCACCTGCCCGATTGTAATATGGTCAATGCAAGACGTTACCACCAGCTGTCCTGATAAAAATTCCTCGCGTGTTGGGTTACAAATGAAGTCTTTCATGCCCCAATTAATTAGATAGAATATTAAGATAATCTGCTCCTAACGGCATTTTAGGGCAAAGAGTATCAACGTTAATGTCAGCTAGCATGCACACGTGTTCATCTCAAGCAAAAGATGACATTGCTGCATCACGTTCAGCTAGAAACAGCCGCCCATTACAACATGGAGGTCGGAAAACTCATAACAGCACCAGTGATTGGTCAGGCCCAGTTATACGCAAGGCGAGAACGTCTGCTTTTATAAAACAAACTGGCAGCTGTGATATAGTCCATGCATCTTTGACAAATACTGCAATACCCCTGCTTTTCCGTCCCTTGCGAGTGCACAAAAAAGTTTGGAAATTCGGAATAGCATAATCCAAGAAAATTTTCTGATGAAACTTTGATTTCAGTTAAAATAAAGGCGTCGAAAAAGGAAGGAAGAGAGGACGTTAAAACGCAGAACTGATCCCAATGTTTCCGGATGCTACGGATGTTGACGTCTGCAAGCCGAATAGAATTTCCCTTACACGTGGTGAAAAATGTTTTCACCTCAGGGAAAACACTACAAACCAGCTGCTTTAAATGGTTCATTCTCAATTGATCCGTCAGATCAGTAGGCGTGTCAATGCGATCTGGGACTCGCCCTCGGACTTTCTACACCAAAATCCTTCCCGTTTCTGGTCCAGCTAAACTTGTAAACCGACTTCCTTTGCCCGTAACCTTGCCAAGTGTATAGCTCACGGTTAGCCCTAGTCAAGTTTTCGTTGAATATAGGCGAGGGAAATCTGTCCGAACAAGAGGAGGCAGCAGGTTGGTGGCACCCAACCACCTCTCTTTGACTGCGACAGTCTTTCTGTGTACCAAGATAGCGGGAATCGAGCCTCTTTTAGCCGATAAAAGGTGAACAGCCAAGATTTATTCTTTTTCAACGTCCTGTTACTTAAAGCTAGATCATCCAAAAAGGTCGGCAAGTTCTCATCATCAGCTGCGACCGGGAGACCATGAATTTCAACGTCGCACCTTCTGTTGTACTGTTCCAGTTCAATAATTTCTTTGGTTAGTTTGTCAATTTGTTCATTCTGAGAGACGACGGTTAGTGCAAGAGATTCAACTTCGGTGGGTAAGGTAACCAGCTCGGCTTTGTTAGTGGTCACGCTTGAAAAGACTTAATCGTATTTTGAGGAAAGAGTGCCGATTTTTTCTTCACCTCCTGGATGTTTGAAGCAACCTCTTCAACTGCCGTTTCGAAATCTACCAGATGTTGAACCGTTCTAACAAGAGCTTCTATAGTTGTTGTTAGCGAGTCAAGTTTACTATTGACAGCGGACAGCTGTGAAGAAGACGAGTCGCCACCGCGGTCAGAGACTGCTTTAGACTGCTTGCCGGCGTCATTTCGGCAAGTTTGGCACTTCCAATTTTCCCGCTTTGCAGCGGTGATATTTGAGTACACCCTTTTAGTAACTTCTGAACTGCTCTTTCCAGGGTGGTAACCCGTTCACATTTACAACAGGTCAAGAATTTGCCATCCGGCGGCAGAAGCTCTGAACATTCGGCACATGGAGAAGACATTGGTGGGCAGCCAGCGGCAATACACACGAGAAAAAGTTTTTTCAACAGCTTTAGCTCACCTGTCGAGGTGAAGAAAAGTGTTTAGGGCCCGTGAACGGACAGCCGCTGACTGCAGTGATGCGTGAGGAGGACGGCATTTATATAGCGGTTGGTAGGCGCCAGGGGGCTGTTCTTGACATCTCCAGAGTTCGAGGGCGAGGAGGTGATTAGCAGAAAACCTAGAGAAAGCTGGCAAGCAATTTCCCATGCACTGAACCCTCGGCGATCTTCGTCCAAGATAGCCTTGCGCCGTCCTACTGCAACCCGGCTGACGTCCGCGTCAGCTTGCGCGTTGATCCTGCCGAGGTGAAGAAAAGTTGTTTAGGGCCCGTGAACGGACAGCCACTGCCTGTAGTGATGCGATGAGGAGGACGGCGTTTATATAGCTGTAGGTAGGCGCCAGGAGGCTGTTCTTTTTTTCTCCATTGTTCTTGACTTCACTTCATTGTTCTTCACTTTTCCGAGGGGCCGCATCAAACAGACTTTATCCGAACTGTGGCGATTCGTTCTTGACTCCTCTATGATGGGACACTTTTGAGATCTTCAACTCCTCTCCCTTCCCTTCCCCATGCGGCCTTGCGCCATCGATTTCAACAAATGTTCGTTTGTTGTTGACTTCTCCAGCGTTCCTGGGAGAGGAGATTAGCTGATTAGGTAGAGAAAGCTGGCCAGCAGTTTCCCACAAGCTGAACCCTCGCCGATTTTTGTCCAAGATAGCCTTGCCCCATTCTGCTGCAACCCGCCTGACGTCCGCATAAGTTTGCGCGTTGATCCTGCCGAGGTAAAGAAAAGTGTTTAGGGCCCGTGAACGGACAGCCGCTGACTGCCTTTATATACTGTAACAGCGATGAAGTGCCTTTACATCGCTAATTTTTTGTTGACGATGCAAATCGTAGAGCAGGGGTGGCCACTGCACGCTGTTTTTACTGCAAACCAGAATATGTCGACCCCCTCCTCAATTTCCATTTCGAAGAAGCCCATTTACTCGGCGCCGCTCCGGGGCTCCTCCACGCACCAGCGACCGGCTTATCACAGCGGCTATTCCCCTGCCCACTATCGATGTGTCTTTCATACTGTTGCCCTATCGGCTGCCCACGGTTGTAGCGCCGTTATCAGGTGATTGCAAGAACACGCGGAATCGCGAATGCGTTTAAACATCACCGGGAGCCACCGCCGCTGTGGCCATTTCAAATTCCACCTCGCCCGTAGCCGTGAATTTAACTGCCACTTCCCCAAAGAGAACGACGGCGTCAGGGCATAATCCTTCATCAACTTGAAAGGCTTTCCGATTGACATTTTCGCGGGCGTATTTCATGCCTAAACATTCGCCCGTTTATGCGTGCACCAGCTTTGGGTGGTGGGGGTAGAGATGTGGAGAGGACACGCACAGCTGTGCTCCATGCCACTACTGATAAAGCTCGTTGTGTGGTTCGAGACCTAAACGTGAAATTCCCATGACTCAGCGCGTCCTGCACGCTGTCCTCCGTACTCCAGTGGTTTTGGCCATGATTGGTGTGTACACACTGTCAGGTGCCTAAAAATATAATTGCAATGTAGAAACTTATTGAACGAGACTAGATGTATATTGCCCGAAAGCCAAACACATACACAACATCAGGTGAAGAACAATACTGAACTAATGAACATTGGGGGAACGGCGACGAAACGGTATAGGAAACACCAAAGAGTTTGAGTGAACTGGAAAAAGTCAGTCGGAAGTGAAGCAATGGGTCACAGTACGTGCTTATTACCGGCACAGGTCCGGGGCAGCATTTAAATGTCCAGGTAACGTGTCGACACCGCAGTGGTAGAGCGCGCACCGAGCTCCCGTTGCACAGTCATGGCAAAGGCAGCTATCCTAGTGCTTCGCTGTCCTCTTCAACCGACGTGCGGCCACCCGACTCAATTGCGAAGAAGACCCTCTTGGAAGTTGCGGTTGTGAAGGTCAGTGTCCGATGCTGCGGAAAGTCCCCTTAGCTTTTAGAACAATCTTTTACCCTATCTAATGAATAGTGCCCTTTTTTTCCAAATTTAACTCCGCGGATTGGGCTCTGAGGCCTGGTTGCTACTTTGGTTTGTTTACATGCCGTATGGACGAGTGCTATTATTTTTTCGTTTTTGTTGTTTGCAAGTGCCTGTACGATGCAGCTGAAGGGGTTTTTTAAACTATTTTAACTGTTTAAAGGCAACGCCAGGTGATTAAACGGCTTATTTTACGGTTTCCACCTTCGGTACCGCCGAATAGAGCTACGGTGACTGTTTGTTTACATTTGGGCTTTGGGCTGTAAATTCACCAAAAGTGTCCCTATCCAGCTGATTTAACTTGTCAGACTACCGAGACAGCCCCGCGGTAGCGCTTGTATGGCCACACTCTCACGCAAGTTAAGCTAGGTGTGGTTAAACCTGCCTTATCACCAGGTGTGACTCAACGCGGCCACCCCTCGCGCCGAAAACAATAGAAAACGTTTCAGTTGCAAAACAATTGGTTGGAGGAGGTTCAGATGTGGTACAAAAGTGCTCAACCTTCATGAGTGCGGAAAGATTACAGCTTGCATGGGATACTTTCATATTAAAATATGAACCTTTTCGCAGCTTCGTCCGAACACGTCCGCCATGACAGGAAGGTTTTCGAACTTGCAGAAACGCTCCCAAAATTATTGAATTACATTCAGAGCTTCTACGTTGGACTAAGAATAAATATGAGTAAATCTAAAGTAACGATGAATGAGAATGCTGAACACGTCCGTTGCAGCATAGGTAACGAAGCAGTGGAGCAGGTTAACGATATTTATATAAAAAAAAACAGAACGTGGCGTAATCTAGACGTGGACAAAGAAGAGAAGACACGACAGATATAGGCGCCAGATTTGGCGCTTTGGTGCCTGAATCAGTCGTATTATAGTGCTTTAGAAGTTTCTAGAGCACCGTAGTACCTTCCCTTCTTCGTCCAGGTTTAGTTTGTGCCGCACTTTTTTTCTTAATGTAAGTATGTACCAGCTAGCAGGGCAGCACGTTTTCTGAATAATGGTTTTAAGTACCTTATGGAGCTTGTCAGTGCCCAGTCTAACCAAAAAATTATATCTGGCGTAGAATAGGACTGGGTTGGGCCGTACTCGGCAAGCACTCGCAACTAATGAAAAGTAAGAATAGGTTACCTTTGTTCTTACAACCCAATGTATTTATTCAATGCATCCTCCCATTGACGACATACGGAGTGAAAACGTGGTGCCTTACCGAAGAACTAGAAAGCAAACTTAGATACGCCCCCCGTGCTATGGAGCGAATAATGATAGGAGTAATGCTTAGAGACAGGAAACAAGCATCCTGGTTAACGGAGCAAACTCGCGTAGAACATATCATAGTTTCAAATTAAGACAACGAAATGGACTTGCACTTCACAAGTATTACGACAAACCGACAGCAGATGGACCATGAGGGCAACATAATACTAAGGGAAGGGACTAAAAGAAGGAGAAAACCATTACTCGATGGAGAGTCGAAATAAGAAAATTTGCAGGCAAAGAATGGACTCAGGAAGCGCAGGGAAGAGGCGGGTGTCGGTCGATGGGAGAGGCTTTTGTATTGCAGTGGACCTATGATGCTGACACGCCGACACAATAAATCCTTGCAGTATAAAAAGCAGGAGCACTACCTTTACACTGGAAATACGGGATGCCTCACGCAAAAACATCCCATCCTAATGCGACGGGCCCAAGTGCGCCCCGTCGCAATTTCGATCCTATGCTGTAATTGTGGTGCCTCTCAGGGTAAAGTATTCCCTAATCTGACAGATCGAATAGGTGAGAGTGAACAAAACGTTTTAGCCGCTAAGTCGGCGTATAGCGCTGACACATACAAAAATAGTGATCAAATGTAGCGCAGCAGAAACACACGCGACGGAACAAATACACACGGAGGGGCACAAAAACACACAAAAAAAAACACAAAAAACACAAAATGTAGTTTTTCATTGACGACCCTTGGTAGCAAAAGACAAAAATAACATAGTACCTTTCCGCGTGCGTATCTGGTCGCAGTACACAAAATGCACAAAATAAAACACGTTGGTTTTTAATTTGTGGTAGAGCAATTAGCCCTGAGCCGATCAAACTTTGAAGTACTGAATATTTATGCTGTTGGACAAACATGAAGTTGTCTGTTTCCCTCCCGCGTCGTAGGCACCTTATTGTCTGCATAACACACCAACACTATCCGCTCGACCACTGAGGACACCGGAAAGTTCTCATTGGGGTGGTATCCATACCCGTTTAAACCTCCCGCCAAGACAACAGACATGTCATCAGTGAGGGCATAAACCTATATCTGCGCGTGCACGCAACCCCCTCCCTCCACTCCCAACTTGTGCCTGAAACACCCGCAACCGATTATGTTTGTGTGCTTAGAAGTGAAACGCACCGTCAACATCGTCGCTCTAAAATTCCTTCAAGTTGAACAAGCTATATTCACTCACGTCGACGTTGTTGTTCATCCGCGACGACATTCAACTGATTTTCAGCCCGGGTTTCGATGATGACAGATCTCGTCGCGGTAACGTTCTACCAGATTGTTTCGCCAGAGGCTCTGCCGTTTACGTGGCGCCATTTGCTGCCTCCCGTCGTTGATACCGTGCAGAATCTGAAGCCATCGTGCCGACTGCGGAGTATTTATCCTTTGTACACCTTCAGCGGTGTAATGAGCTCGAAACGCTGCCAGTAACGACTTAGACCAGATTTCTGCAGGTGCGGCCGGTCATTCCTTGTGCCTCCAGAGGCGGTAACCGAGCACTTCAAAAGTTTCGTTGGTGGTGGTTCTCAGTGGCATCGCGAAGGCTTCCGAATGTACGATGAACATAAAACGTTTTCATGTAGAAATTGCTTACAGAGCTAAATTAGACAACAAAGTAGACTCCTGTAAGAGCTAACTTGTCTAAAGGCGAAATATTGAGTCCGTGTGGTTTTCTACATACTCAATGCAAAAAATTCGCTTAAGACAAACCGGCTGCCATTTGTCAAGGGCATGCCCTAATGGGGATGCATCAAAACCACTCCAAAAAGAAAAAAAGGACAAGGACAGGGTCATTTGAAGTGCACGCAAGCAGCGCACCAATGAGGCAACGCCAGCGCCTAAACCCCGAGGCACCATGGTCAAATATGGCAGCGCGCTGGTCAGCCAATTATAGGACGCCGCGCAGGAGCCCAGTGGCTTGATGACCATATATGAACATGGAAAATGCAAGGAGCCAATGAGATTGCGCCACGGGAGAGCCAAGAGGGGTTAAAAGCGGGGAGCACAAAAAGAAACGGGAGGACAAGAACCGAGAGGCAAGAAACCAGCAGGCGGCATGAGCACGTGCGCTGCAAGGAACGAGCCAGGGCGACACGGCCAGGCCATCGACCATGCCTTCAGAGCCTCGGTGGGAGTGGGCCGACTTCGCATCGGACCCGTCATCCTAGGTGCACCACGAACCTGTGTCTTCGTGTCCCGAGCGGCATTGGTCTGGCACCAGCAGCGAACGTCTACGCTCCGTCGACCTTCGTTTCGATAGCCCCGAAAGGCAACGTTCGTGCCGAGACTACCTAGGACCTCCAGCGGCAGCGGCTTCCAGGGGGTAGCCACCAAGGGAACCAGTCGGTGCGCGCGGAGCCCACGCCATCCAAGGAAGTGACCGCACGCATCAAACGCCGGCACCGAAGGGACGCGAGGACACCTACCACTGAGTCGTGTCCGCGTAGCGGGTGCGACACGTCACCTCCGACGACAGCGGGGTAGGCCAGTACAGAACACCACTGAGTTGTGGTGCTAAATGATTTAATTGGGACTTGATGTAATAAGTGCCTTTGGACTAATTGCTTAGAACTTTGTTGTGCAGACTTCGGGGTTTTGGTTGGAATTTCAATTTCGGATAGTTAGGTTGAGGTTTGATTATAATAGGGCTTTTGCAATTAATTTATAAACTGGTTTGCGCTAGGGTTGGGTTGAGTGTAGATTAAGTGTGGGTTGTGTTAAACCTGTCAACAGCTTTTTTGCGTACATCTCTCTGAGGTGGTAAAGACAACCTCACCATCCGTTCACGTGACAATAAAAAACAATCGGCGAGCCTGCCAAGATACATTCATCCTCTCCCAGGATATTTCTATCACGCCCAGTCACGTGTCTTACCAGCTGCGAGAATGGATTGGGAAGGTTGTTGACGTTGGTTCAAACGCGAGGTTTGAACAAAAAGCCGTTTTTTGAATTGTTGGACGGAGAATCTCGCAAAGAGAACGAAAGGCCAGAGGTGGAGGAACGGTTTTTGGTGGAACGAAAGAAATTTTGAGGCGGACAGAAGCTTGAGGAGGAGAAAAAAAAGGCCCATCTCCACGCGAGGGGGACTCGAGTAAATGCGTCGCGCATAGGGGGTGGGTGTATTGCGTTAACGTTAGTGTTTGGGGAGTTGGTGGTAGTGAATGCGTTGTATCAGCAGCTTCTTGACGTAGTTCGAATGAGTCAAGGATATAAGGCGCGTTCGTAGCCCTTGATTCTGTGTCGTTTTTGTGCGTCAGTGGGAAGAGCACCATGTACCTCGCGTTCCGCCCACAGGTAGTGAATGCGTTGTATCAGTGCAGCTTCTTGGCGACGTAGTTTGAATGAGTCAAGGATATAAGGCGCATTCGTAGCCTTTCATTCTGTGTCGGCTTTGTGGCGCAGTGGGTAGAGCACCATGTACCTTGGGCTCCGCCTGCAGGGTCGTGGGATCGAAATCAGGCGCCGGTCAGTATTATTTTTTATATAGTGTAGGGGGAGGGGTGCGGACCTGTTGTTGAGAGCGAGGGGAGTAGCGTGATGGGGAGAGGAGGAGTGGGGGGAGAGGGCGCACCTGCGCGCTGAGCTTTTGCGGATTGCCGGACGGCGGACCCATACATGTGAGTTAAAGAAATACTCTCATTTAAAGTTGAAGAATGAGAAGAAAAAGAGAGAGATTGCATTAAAACGGGTAGATTTTCAATGAGCGCATACAGAACTAAAGCGGTTCCTCGATGAAAAGGAACGCAAAAAGAACGGTGAATGCGCCGCACGTGAGACAGAAGGCACCGACCGCGATGAGTCACGTGAGATTGAAAGAAAGCAGGTCGCAGACAACTACGAGGCATCAAGTAAAAATCAGCAGTGGCTTGGCTCGGCTATGCCGGGGTATATGTAGCCTGAGCTAAGATTCAGCTGGTTATTTTTAAGTTTCCTGGTTGTCTAAGATTAGCTGATTATGCTTACTGCTGCTAAAACAATTTGCAATCCAATTTAATCCAATTCCATTGCATCCAGTCCAATCCAGTCCAGTCCAGTCCAGTCTTTTCATTCCATTCCATTCCATACAAGTCCAGTCGAGTACAGTCACTACTCCTCGCGCATGCGCAGCACCGCTCTCCAGGAGCCACGCGAAACGGCTATCAAGCGTCTCCTGCGCAGCGTCAGACTTAGATACTGCGCAATGGAGGCGCACATCTAGGCACGCCCGGCGCCAGTGCATCCGCCGCGGCTATAACGTCCACTCCCTAAAATGCGCAGACCGGCGAATGTGCAGACACAATTCTCTACACAACAGTACTCCAATCGGATTGGATTTCAATCCAACACAATCCAATTTAATCCAATCCAAGCCAATCCGATCCGATCCATCCCAATCCAAGGCTCCTCGCCCTTGCCCACAACAGCCGTTCACGGGCCACGCGAAACTGCTCAACCTCGGCCAGTGTATCTTCGACAACAAAAGGAAGACAAAGAAAACAATTGTTTGTTTGGACAGCTCACTGAGGAGGAAGGTGCATTCGAAGTGCGAGGCACGGAACTGGCTGGGCGTGGCTGTCACGCGTCTCACGCAGCACAGAAATGAGGCTGGAGTTGAGGCATTCGATGCCCACGCAATATATTTACAAAACCAAAGCTCAAACAAACGGGATTATAGCAAATGAACAAGCATATCACACTGCACAAAAAACAAGCACAACCTCACACTATCAAAAATCTAGTCAAAAAGTCACTAATACATTAACTGTCTCTGCCAAAGTGAAACAAGTCGTACCGCCTGTAGCACGACAAACCCGCTGGGATGCCGATGACGTGGCGCTGTGGGTTGGCTGCCTTACGCGTTAACGCACGTAGCAGCACGTCGCGGTGACCGTCAGTGGTCTTGATGACTGTGGTGCGATGCAACAGGTTCCTTGATAATCACGGCTCAGCAAGAGGCCAGCAGTGCAAAACCACTGGTAATAGGTGGCCCCTAGCTACCCGCTGCCAACGGTGCGAGGCCACTGGTGCGTTGACGGCACGGCCGACAGTTCGCCGGCGGTGCGCTCTCAAGGAAGGGCGCTTTCACGGCTCAAGGAGCTCAATACCGGTCTGCCAGCTCTCGTCCCGGGGGTGGCATAACCACCTGGAATGCCCGATGCTCGACCCGAACTGGCTACCGTTCCTCCCGAGACCTCGTTCCACACTCCCTACACCCACTTCGTCATCCACCTCTTCAGCTCGCATTGTACCGTGTGACGGTCTTATTTCGGGGTCCAGCTAACTTCTTCCTCTTCGGTCACCCTTTGTATCTTCTTCATTGGTCCCTTATAAATCCTTCTCGCCATTCCGTAGGCTGATTCTTCTTCCTCTTCGTTTTTCATTCATTCATCTTCTTCTCAGGCCAATTCCCCTTCGGGTACGGGCTCTTCCTTTTCTCATCCCACACCTTCTTAGCACATGACAGTGGCTCAACCGCAGGCCAGACGCTTGGAGATGAGCGCACTGAGAAAACACCAGGCGAAGACAGCTTGCTACTCCCTTGTAGCTATACTTACTTCGTGGATGTTATGGTCACCGAAAGGCTAACAAGTAAGACAGGGGTGTCTGCTATGCCAAGCGCTGGTATAGGATGAGGACAGAACGCCTTAGTGGTGGTCATTCAGAAATGCGTATTAGTAGTGAGAGTGCCACATCTCCGGTAGACCCAGTGCAATGTGTTTTAGACAGTGAAGCGGGCAGTGCAGCGTCCGAGATTGTCAACGCGGACACTAGGGCGCGGCCAGCTACGGGTATTTCAGACAACAGGGAAAGTGCCCTGAGATCGGATGCTTGGCACTCGACCAATCTGAGCTAGAGAAGGGATTGGACAGGGGTTTCGCAACGGAGAAAGTGGACGCTGAGGAAAAGATCATGCGAGCCTTCAGTAAGCAATATCGCACGCACGTCAGAGAGAAAGAGCCTGTACCCCATAGTCAGCATTCGGAGAAAAGTGAGGAAGACTGCGTGAGGCGTGGACGGGCTAGGGTCATGTCCGTGACCATACCAAGAAAGTGAGGCTAACTAGAACAATGACCAGGATGACAGACAAAGCTAGCAAAAGGAGTATATGAAGTAATATGGTAAGAGTAAGCAACAAGAAGTCCAAGAGTGAGCGTGACAAAGGTAGCTCACGGCGAAGATGTGACGCGCTAAGCCGCTTGAAAGGCAGTAGTGGGCAAAGAACCGCGCTCAAGGACAGAGTGACAGGTGAAATCGTAAAGCGCTGGTTTTTAGCGAAACCCTCGAGCCAGGCTTTGTTCCATCTACACACAAGCAACGTAAACAAAGTTGGTTGTGAAAACAGAGCGGATTGTACAACGAAAGGTGCGGAATGCTTGAGGAGGGAGAAGGTGAAGATGAAGCCGTAGCTCAACAAACCCGGTTGAAATCGTGGAATCGACTTCGAAAGGATTAGGGCTCAAAAGGAACGTATGACAACACTGGTATATTGAAAAAAAGGAGTGCTGTCCAATATGAAAAAAATGATTGAAGAGTTTGTTTTGGGAGATATGGATGGGGGCAAATTGTATGAGTAGTTTAGTGTATGTTCATGAAGTGTAGATATGAAAGAAGTAGTTGCAAAATACGATTGAGGTGTAGGAGGAGAAAAGACATTTTTTGATGTGGGTTCGGAAAAAGTACTGTCGAATAAGCGAATATTGAATTGCTTCTTTGCTGGAACGTGTTATGGAAGAGTGAGTAAGTCGGGGTTTGAGAAAGTGTTGTGTTGGTAATAGAAGGGGGAATGTTGTGTGAACCAAGTGTGGGTGTTCTGTGGACTGGAGGGAACTATAAACGAGTGTTATAAATTAAAGTGAAGTGTGTAATGAAAAGTGCTACAAGAGACGTGAGCAGTGATGTCGAACAGTGTATTCATGAGAAGTTAGCGATGGTGATAAGAAACAAGAGGACATCGATGGCCGGGACACCTCTCCAACCACGTGAAACAAGTGTACATCGGCGGCCAAGACGAAGCATTGTTTTGGGAAAAAACACTTATAGTTGGGGGTGATTGTCATGTGTCAAGGGCGCCCCCTGATGGCGGATGCATCAAAACCCCTCGAAAAAGAAAAAAAAAGAACAAGCAAACGGTCATTTGAAGTGCGTGCTAGAAGCACACCAATGAGACAAACGCCAGCGCCTAAACCTCGAGGCATCACGGTCAAATATGGCAAGCGCGCTGGTCAGCCAATTAGAGAACGCCGCGGAGGAGACCGGTGGCGTGATGACCATATAGGGACATGGAAAAGGCAAGGAGCCAATGAGATTGCGCTTACGGGAGAGCCCAGAGGGGTTAGAAGCGGGGCGCCACAAAGAGAAACGGGAGGCAAGAAACTGAGGGGCAAGAAACGAGGGAGGCGGCCGGAGAACGTGCCTTTCAAGGAACGAGACAGGGGACGCGGCCAGGCCATCTACCATGCCATTCGAACCTGGGTGGGAACGGGGCGACTTCGCATCGGCACCGTCATCCTCGGTGCGCCACGAACCTGTGTCTTCGTGGCCCCAGCGGCATCGGTTGGGACCAGAAAGGTCGGGCCCAGACGGCCCAGAAAGGCGACGTTCGTGCGCAGACTACGTGGGACCTCCAGAGGCAGCGGATACCAGGGAGTAGCCACCAAGGGAACCAGTCGGGACGCTCGGAGCCCACGCCGTCCAAGGAGTGACCGCGCGCATCGAACGCCGGCACCGAAGCGAGATCAGGACGACTACCACCGATACGCGGCCCCGCAGCTGGTGCGACACGTCAGCGCCGATGACAGCGGGGTAGGCCAGGCCATTAAAGGGACATAGTTGTAGGACACAACTGAGGAGTTGTGGTGCAAAAGAATTTAACTGGAACTTGTTGTAATAAATGCATTTGAACAAATTGCGTAGAACTTGCTGTACAGACTTTCGGGCTTTGGTTTGAATTGCACTTTGGTATATTTAGTTTGGGGTTTTATTGTTATGGAGTTGTGCAATTGATTTAGGGTGGCTTTGAGTGTGCATTAAATTTGGGTTGTGTTAAATCTGCCAACGGCTTTCCTGCGTCCATCTCTCTGAGCTGGTAAAGACAACCTCACCATCTGTGCACGTGACACCGGCTTACACGTACACTCCGTTAGCACAAACTTTCGCACGATGTTCAGCGCGGTCGCATGGAGGCCCAATCAAACTACGGAATAAAAACAAAATATTACTAGCCATTCCCTCTGTGAAGAACGATAATCTGCGAAGCAAGATGCAGTCCACGCCGTGCACGAAACAAAAGACAATATTTTATAATTTGCGATCGAGCATACTTCGTAGCAAAATAGCTGGAGGAATACGAAAGGGCTCCACGTTTATTCTAGCGGACCAACATGGAGGTGTCTGTTTCCTTCGCGTGTCATAGACACCTCACTGTTTAATACACCAATCCAATCTGATCGACCACTGAGGCACCCGACAGGTCTTATTGGGACGTTTGATGTCCACGTATAAACCTCGAGCCAGCATAACAGAGGTGCATCAGTGAGGACATAAAGGGGCGCATGCACGCCCCTCTCCCTAAAGTTCCGATCTGTGCACGCATAAACCGGTACCGGTTATGTGCGAGTGCTTAAAAGTGAAAGATGCCGTAAAGATGTCCTTCTGTGGGTCCTTTAAAAGGACACTGAAGTTTTCTTTGCCACCAGGGAGTGATTAGAAGCGCAAATTTGTAGTCTGGGGTCTGTACGCCATGTCTCGACCAATATCACTGCATTCACGCGAATTTGTTCGCAAGAAAAATCAAATCGTAAACGGTGTCCTCCTATATGAATCCTCGCCCATTTTCTGTTGCGTTTCTTGTTATGTCACAAAAAGGTGGCTTAGCTTGACTGCGCTACTGCCTGGTTTGCTGAACCTAAGACACAGTCAGGCGGCCCAGAGTTTGGTCGCCCAGCCGCCGACTGGTCTTTTTATTCAGTTGCTCAGTTGAAACAAAGCTATGACACGTACGTGAACGGAAGAATGTGCTTTTCATTTGTGAGTTTGTACACTGTATAAAGCTCTAAGTCCAGGTCGCTCCACAGAAGCGCTTCACAAGCGCACATGCGACGCTTCGCTCACTGGTACTCTAGTAGAAAAATCTAAGGCCAAGTGAAGGCAGGAGAATAGTCAATGAAGTTATTATAGGTACAAAGGAAATAAAATCATTCCGAAAACTTTACCGTACAGCGTAAAACTAGACTTCAGGAAACACGTTTTGCTTTGGGTGAACAAGCACAGCGGTCAGGAGCACGACCACACAACTGCGAACGCTTTTCCGTCTAAAAAATGCTGTCACTAGACATGACATATTGTGAGTATTTAGGGGACGCTTACTGCATGAGCACTATATAGGAAATTGTCATCTAAGCTGGGTAAAATGCTAAAACTAAATAAAAATGTAAACCGGCTATACCTTAAACACGTTATTGTTCTGACACTGGCATATGCTGACTCGTGTCCGAGTCAATCCATTATTACTGTTTACAAAACTCGCGTGGCAGTTTCAAAATGCCGACGAACCTGCTCGCGCAGTGCGAGCGTAATTTTTTCAAAGTTGCTGATATATGAAAAGTGTATAAAATCATGCTGGAATAACCTGAGCGGTTACTCATTCTGGATATACTAGGGCAGTTTAGGATGTTTTAAGCCACCTCCTTCAGCGGACTTGTGCCTGGAGCTACTAATTTCTGTACTGTGCAGTGCGTTTTCTGTTGTCGTTAAGCAGGTAATAAAAAATAAGAGAAAGACTCGTGGCCGAGTTGTCTGGTGCGCCAGGTACGTTGTTTTGCAAGTCGCAAGTTCACATACCGAACAGTGAATGCTTTATTATGAAGTTGATTTTTTGAAGTTGATTTTTTTGTTTGTGGCCGATGTTTTTTTTTTACTGAATCAACCATTTTTACGCTGTAACGTTCATAGTTACATGAACCGGTTTGCATAACGTGTTCAGACTGACACTGGCGCGCTAACTAGTTCTCGTTGGCATCCTGTTGCCATAAGCACCGACTGCTTGCGGGCAGTGGACACAGTCCCAAATTCCTTCGCCTAATGCGAACGCGCATTTTAGGATACAGGAATGAGCCAGACAAGCTTTCGAGATGGGTGAAAAACACATCGCATTTGGGCGTGTTCGGTGACGCGGAGGGCGTTCATCTACTGCGTACGCCTGCTCGGCAAGTGATTGCTACAATTCCAAGCCATCCTGGTGGGCTTATCCGAAAACATGGAAAAAGCGTTGCTTGCCGATTACTGATATATCGAGAATGCCCATCCAACGATAACGTCGGATGCCAAGCATGTTGTTTCACAGAACTGAACTAGAAACGTGTTTGATTGCTAGTCTTGAACATAGTCCGATTGCGTAGCAAGCTTTACTAATCTCCCTGCTGTTAGTCGCTGCGGCCGCCGCAAACCGGGCGTTGTAATTTTTCTTCTTTCAGGTATTCTAAAATATATACCACCTTATTGTCTGGAGAAACGATGAGAAGTGGGTTTAGGTAAGCCAGCCTACGCAGTGCAAGCAAAAAAAACGTAACCTTGACAAATTCGCTTCAGTGTCCTTTAAACCTAAACAAGTAATATTGGCGCACGTCGGCTTTCGAAGCGGACACGTTGCTGTTCTTCTGGGAGAGAGTAGCAGTTAATGGACAAGCTTGAACTTGAGGTGTAACGCGGCTTTTTGTTGTTTTCGCACCCATTCGTGCTTCTTTCCCCGCCGACACTCTTTTTATTCTCACTCTTCTACTTCCAAGGGGACGACATGCATCTGTCCAGAAGCAAGTTAAAGCCTGTAAGGAGTTTTTTATTCCTGCAAGGAAAGCTTTACTCCAGGGGACAAACGTGTAGTTGCCCGTTTTCCTGCCCCGGCGTAGGCATCTCTCTCTGTGTGACGTACCAACACAGGCCCAATCTTCTCGATTATTGAGGACAGCTGACAGGGTGCATTGAGCCAAGACACTTGCACGTTCGCAGGTGTCACCAGCACAATAGGCATGTCATCGGTATCGCCTTGTCCAGCTTTGCGTGCTCGCCCCCTCCTTGCCACTCCCAACACTTGTGCGCATAATCCGTCCACCGGTGGTAAACGCGTACAGGCGTGAAATACACAGGCGAAAATATCACTCGGAAAGCTCTCCGAAGCTGACTAGGAATTATGAGCTGACACAAGCGTTTCATTCGGGAGGGCTTCGCGGCTACTCGGCGAGGTGGTATTCCAGACGGCAGCAGCGACGAACGCTACTTGTTCGCCGCCGACGGCTTTCTCTCGTTTTTACGCCTATTCGCGGTTGTGTTGATTCTCTGGAATAATCTCTTAACGGCAACTGTCAGCGAATTGCGCAACTTGTGAAACAGGCATCCCTGGTGCTGAGGTCTGTAACAGTTGTGAAAGAGGGGTGAGCAGTGGCGACCAGGAGCCCCGGAGCAGCACCAAGTAAGGCGGCTTCATGGGAACAAAAATTTGGGTAGGAAGATTAGACGTATACTGCTTTGCATTAAAAAAGCAAGAATGCGAGGAGCACTACGGCTGTTCACGTGCACATAAGGCTGGTAAAAAAGCGGAGAAGAAAAATGTATTCCATTTCCACTCTATGAAGAACGATGACCTCGGCGAAGTGGACGCAGTCCCCGTAGCGGACGAAACAAACCTTCGCTTGTAATTTGCAATTGAGCATACTTCATACCCAATTACCTACATAATGCCTAGAATTACTCCCGCTTCATTGTCGCGGACGAACATGGGGCTGCGTGTTTCCCTACCGCGTCGTCGACTCCTTACTCATTAGGTAACACACCGACCCAATCCGCGAGACCGCATAGGGTAAACCGGACTGGTGGTATTGGAGTGTTTGACGTCCACGTTTGAACCACCGGCCAGCACAACGGACATCTCATCAGAAAGGGCACTAAACGTATAGCTGCACGTGCACGCGCCTTCCCATTTTGTGCGTGCATCCACCGGCAATCGGTTATGTGCGCTAGATTAGAAGTAAAATAGACTATCGAAAATGTTTCTCCTTAAACCCCTTTAACCTGAACGAGTAATGTAAACCCACGTCGGCGTTCCAAGTGGGTAATTTACTGTTCATCCGTAAAGGATTTGCAGCTATTACAAGGACTGAAACTTGAGGCGGGAACGATGACGGCAGCGGCTTTCTATTGTTTTCGCGCCCATTCGCGCTTCTGTTGGGGCTGACGCTTGTTCAATTTACACACTCTCCTCCCCCAAGCGAACGGCATGCGTCCGTTTCAATGCCACTTAAAACCTGTAAGGCCTCGAGCATTTTTCAACTGGACAAACACTGTAACTGTCCGTTCCACTCCACGTCTTGACTTGTTACTATGCAACACACCATTCCATACCGAAACCACTCGATGACGGAGAACGGCTGACAGGGCACACTGAGCCATGAGCCTTCTGCGTTTACATCTCCCACAAGCTCAACACGCCTGTCACCGGTAGCGGCATGATGTCCAACTGTGACCGCGCGCTCTCCTCCTTCCGTCCCCAACTCGTCCTCGCATAAATGGGCAACCGGTGATGCGTTTAGTTAGGCATAAAATGCGGCCGCGACAATGTCGCTTGGAAGGACTTTCAAGCTGAAGTAGCAATATGGGCTCACGCCGGCGTTCCAAAAGGCCAAGTTGCTCTTCAGCCGCGAGGAATAGGGGACCTACTCAGGCGAGGTGAATTTCACGCGGCAACGGCATCAGCGGCTTTCGGTAGTTTTTGAGCCAATTCACGCTTCTTTTGATCCTCCGCAGATAACGCCACCGCCAGTGGGTCCCGATTGAGCAAGTTGTGCATCGGTGGTCGTTAGGGGAGTCAGAGTTTGAAAATAGCGGTTGGCGCTGGCGAGAAGGCGCCCCGGACGTGGCGTCGAGTAAAACTGCTTCGCCGGAACGAAAACTGGGGTTGGGGGAGGGCGGCGGGGTGCTGGTTACACATTTACTGTTTCGCAGTAATGAAAGCAACGCGACGACTGCGAATTTTATATTAGCCAACAGAGAAACTCCTTAACAGCGCCCTCCCTCAGGAGCAACATCTGAGGTCGCGTTACCGTGACCCGCGGAGCCACCAGGCACCACAACTATACATCGTGGTGTCATCGATTCAACTCTTTGCTTTCTTCAAGCCAGGCATTCAGCGAAATTCTATCGTGCTTTCCCACTTCGCTAAAACTATCTTTTCATTAGACGAACATGTTTGCGAAATCTCTTTCATATTGTCACTTGGGGCACTACTATATACGTAAATTAAGGTAATATTCTTAACCACCATGTGACCTTTAACGAGCGCCGAAGTCTCGAGCACACGGATATTTCCGCTTTTCCTTTTCATGGGAAAAGCGGCCGCCGACGC
The DNA here is from genome assembly GCA_013339765.2 of Haemaphysalis longicornis. Taxonomy (NCBI): domain Eukaryota; kingdom Metazoa; phylum Arthropoda; class Arachnida; order Ixodida; family Ixodidae; genus Haemaphysalis; species Haemaphysalis longicornis. The sequence goes on from CM023450.1 coordinate 180,440,527, forward strand.
TAAGTTTCGAAGCAGAGTCCTTGGACTGAGAAACATAACGCCTTGGCCATTGCGGTAATGCAGCGGGTTCGGTGGGACTCGCTGTAGCCGTACAGAAACGCCAAGCGTTACAAGGAAACGCGAGGTAGTGGGACACACTGTAGCTAATTCAGATCCTATGTGCAATTGTGTTCAGTGAACCATACGGTGCTCTGCACTGACTTTTAAGGCAGAAATGGGAAAAACCACAACTCTACAGTGGGCTTTCCCACGCTTTGGAGCAAATGGGGGTAAAATAGCTACACGACACAAAATGGATTTCAAAACAGCGTCAAGTGCTTCACGTAGTGAGGCTATCCCAAAAAGTACGTAATTGCAAATAGAAAATGTATTGAGGAGAATAATTTAGGCTAAAAATTTCTCATATCCAAAACAGCATGGCAACACACCACAGCAACATTTGCTTGATTTGTTTCGGACAATTGTAAGGTTATATCCTGACAATACTGGAAATATTTTGTTCGTGTGTACAAAATTAGAGATACTAGATTTCGTTTTTTGAGACAGGCAATCTGTTTTAGGCAGGCTGACCTGAAAGTTTCCTGCTTTGAATATAATTTTTGCGAAATGTTTTCTTGTTCGACGAATCGCTATCTGAACCCACAGGGAAAACTGAGAAATGTATGCATGTAGACAGTTTTGAGGTTTCACGGACTTTATAAACTATGGTAATTGGTAGCGGTAACCTAGAATTTCACTACGCGTAATAGTTTTCTTCACGTTGCCTCAGCCTAATCATTACTAAATTTACTGGAGCCTGAGGATATCTGTCTACATTATATTTTAGACTGAAGCATTGTATAGCATACTTTAACACGAATATGTTCAAACTTTTATGAACAAGTTCCGATAAATGCCCAAATGTCTTCAATTCCTTCAATATTTGTTGATTTGTATGCTAACGCGGCTCAACGCAGTCGAAAAATGTGCACCGAAAACTTTTAGTGCCAATAATATATAGGAGTAATAAAAAATTGACATAATTGGGTAAAATATTTATCCCGCCCAGCGGCATACGGGTACGGGTGCACTGGTCTTCTTGTCTCCATGCACAAAAACTCCTGGAGGATTTAATGGCTGGACTAGTAGGTTCATTCCATGGATTTTGGATTGAACAGTTCTAACACAAGGCAGTTGTTAGACAGTGTGTAGGCAAGCGCCGGTGTTTGCTTCTCTTCGCTTTTGTCACGTCGAAGCGCTGGTCAATGAACACTAAACGTCCAGCGCCGCTAACTCCCGGCTTAAGCGCAAACAGGGCCATAATACTGAGTTTAAATCAGTCCATCCAATTCCCCTCCAAAAATAACACGAAAGAAAAAGAATTTAAATACAAAGAAATGTCATTCAAGGAACGCCAAAGAAATTCCAACACTTGATTTTCCTGGTTTGAATACACAAACGTTTTGCACACAGATTTTATATCAATGTATGTACATTTTATACACTGCTAGTCACAGGTGGGGGTTCTTTCATTCATCTGTATATACTTTTTTCCGGCCGCTAAATAAATGATGTACCGTGGAATTCAGAATATATTAGTGATGATTCTCAGGCCTTTCGGTGTTGCTCAATTTCGTTGTTATTAGACCTGCTGCTCTTAACTGTGTCTGTACAGTGGTTTCTTCCTGTGAAATGAATTGCGGTTATGTTTCAACATTCCGCTAAGCGATCGAGACATCACGCGACAGTAGCGTCGCTAGCTAGCACATGTAGGTGCCTGAGAGGCTTTTTGGAAATGAAATGACCACATTCTTGTCTTGCAAGAAACGTACGCCGTGAACAATTGCCCGATATTTGTAACGCTGAATGCTATTGTTCTTAGTCGTAAATCACGAGATTTTCTTTGAGTCATCTTTAAGCCAACTTCTTCCCTGCTCAGGCCATTCTCAGAGGCAGCAATGGCGCACCATTTATACCCGCCGATATTTTTATTTTATACGCCATGAAAGTTGGACATTTCTCAATCGTTTACAAAGTGTAATTTTCTTGCAACGGCCGAGTCATATGTGCATATGGCTTCTAGGACGACTTTTCTCGGCTAAATGGTTTAGAATGACTGCTCAAACAAAGAAGCCATGTTTTAACTATGACGAGATATTGCCTTGATGCCATCGACGACTGATGTAAGAAAAAAAGACATGGTGATATTTATTCATAGGCATTCGCCTGTTTTGACGGTGTAAATTCAGGTATCCAAAGCCCCACTTCTGGTTCAATAAAAATTGACATCGAGCAAGACGGCACTTCCTTCAGGCGCATTAGCTTCTGCCCACAATTCGACGTCTTGTTTGAAGACCTGACCGTCGCAGAACACCTGTTTTATTTCGGCAAGGTAAGTAACACAATGAAGAAAACCTCGGGCTCATGTTGCCACTTAAAGTGTATTTCGTTTTCTTGAGTGGGAAGACACTGATTTTGTTGTGTAGTTGCGCAAATTCTCGAGAGAATGTGTGGTTTTTAAGCAGAGAGTACGCCAGGAGGAGTGTATCTAACAATGTCGTGAAGGTGACTCACCAAAACCATTTTCAGCAACTTAGGCCTTGTAGAGAGAAAGACCTGTTTACTCGTAGTCGCTAGAATCTCCTGCAGGTGGTTAGGCGGGAACTCTCACGACGCACTTGTGTGTAGTGAAATGATTCATCATGAAGAATGTTTTATTCCCGGGTATTAATTTAATCAGGAAGGAAAACGACCAAATTCCGAGCAGGGTTGTGGCGGGCTATAAAAATAAAGTGAAAAAGGAAGGGAGTGTATCCGAAGGCTTCAGACTTCTCAGTTACTGGCACTCCCTTTATGGTCAAACACAATGCAAATATGTGCGATTCCCTAACCCCCCTTCAGTTAGGAGGAAGAACACATACTCCTACAGCGAGTGTTGGCTTTCCTGGAGCATGCCGTTCCGAACTGGAGCGTTTTCGAAACGCCCTAGTTCGTTGATCTGGTTGTCACGCCTCTCAATGTGGCATTCGAGAATTCAGTGGGCTGTTCAAATTTGCGGCGTTTTGTTCTCGAGTATTTCACTACATCGTACAAGCTAAAAGTAGGGGAAAGTTTGGCTTTGTTATGAAGGGGTTAAGTTATGTCTGTTTATTGGTCATGGCGGGAAGAGGGGAACAAGACCACATACTCCAGTGAACGCTACTTGTCTTGTCAAAACTGAACTTGCATCCGAGCGTCGCGGATGAGCATCGGGGCTTCCCACTGCCTGTTTGGGACAATTGCCTGCAGCGGGAGGGCATTCCTCATAGGAGCCATACAATAAAAGGGGATGCAGGTTAGGTCCACATTAAATTAGGCGCGTAGATATACGTGAAGACCACCTCTACTGCTAGGCTATAAGCCAAGGCGACACACAGTGAGGTGGTAATTATAATTTCTGTGACTTAAATAACTTAAAACAAAAAATATTCGTAGCTTCATTAAGCAGGCATTCTTGCATTGAAACGTTAGGCACAATCGTGTTTCTAACGAGTCTTGTAGTTTCTCCGTACTGCGATATATCGATCTGCAAAGTTTAATTGGCGTTTGGAAGATTACGGCACGCAGGACAGTGAGGACCTGCGCAAAGCTCCTCCCTCTTGTGGCTGTGCCTGCTGTAGTACGGTGATTAGTTTGACGACGCGATGTCCAGGCGGTGCCATTTACGCTGTTAGAATAATTAAATGTGGAACTTCCGCTAAATCTACATTTTTGTTGAAAATGCTGGGCGTTACACTGTCCGCCGTTTTTGCTATTTTTATATATTTCTATTTTTCATTCATCAAAAATATTTTTTTCCTAAATCTCCGTTACCTATTACGATACGGGTGGAACTTCAACCAAATGTGTGTTTTTGTGAGAATACAGACGTTACAAGGTTTGGCACTTTCACAAGTTTTTATTTTTTCTATATTTTGGTTCTTCAAAATTTTAGAAATATTGTCTGTATTTATGTTAGTATAAAAATTACGATGGAACTTCTACTAAATCTGCATTTTCGTGGAAAGGCATGTTGTTAAACGGTTTGCATTTTGCTTTTTGTTTATTTTGGTATTTTCGGTTTTTAAAATTATGTTCGACCAAATCTATTTAGCCCCATTATAAGGTTACACATGAAGCTTCGGCCAAATCTGCATTTTTGTGGAAATTGGGGAGTTAAATGGTTGGCCATTTTTGGTAATATTTGTTTGTCTTATATTTTGGTTTTTCAAAATTCTGTTTGACCAAATCTGCATTTACGCTATTATAGCAATTACGTGTGAAACTTCCGCCAAATGTGCGTTTTTGTGGAAATTCAGAGCGTTACATGGTTTGCCATGTTCGTAATTTTTTCAATTTTTTTGGTGATTTGGATTTTTAAAAATGTGTTCGGCCAAATCTCCATTCCGCTATTATAACGATTACGGGTGGAAGCTCGCAGCCAAATCCGCGGTTTTGTGGAAATGCAGGGCGCTACATGGTTTTCATTTTCGCGTTTTTTATTGTTTTCTTTTTTTTTTTTTAAAATGCGTTCGGCCAAAGTTCCATTCGCGCTACGGTACCGACTAGGGTGGAACTTCCGCCAAATCTGCATTTTTGTGGAATTGCAGGGTGTTACATGGTTTGCCATTCCCACTATTTTTTCTATTTTTCTTATTTTGTTTCTTCAAAATGGCGTTCGACCATTTGGTTGTATTTCGACAAGGGAGAAAGTATCGATCAAACCCTGTGTTTTTATAGAAAGGCAGGCGTAACACAGCTTCGACTTTTTAGCTAAGTTTTATACATTTGTTTTGTGCACCAAACTTGTGTTCGACCGAATCTCTATTTACGCTATTATTACGATTAGAGATAAAACTCTTCACCAAATCTGCGTCGTTTTGGAATGCAGGGCATTACACGCTTTCCATTTTCGGTACTTCTTTTCTCTTCTTCCTATGTTTTCGTTCAGGAAAATTATATTCGGGCACTTTTCTACATTTGCGCTTGTAATGACGATTACCAACGGAATTTTCCAACGAAATCAGCAGTTTTGTGGAAATGCACGCTGGTTACACGGTTTGCATTTTCGCCATTTTTATATTTTTGTGTTTTTGGTGTTCAAAAATTCTGTTTGACTAAATCTCTATGTACGCTATTATAGAGATTACAGGTTTAAGCTTCCACGAAACCTGCATTTTGGGAGAAATGCACGGCGTTACACAGGTTGCCATTTTCGCTTTTGCATACATTTTTTCCTATATTTTCGGTTTTTGCAAAATTAGGTTCGTCGAATTGTCTAATGTTTGACTCCTGTTTCTTTTTTTAGCGTATGAGGCGTTTTTTTTTCGAAATCAGCCAGATTCAGAAACCGAAACTGAGTCGGGAAAAGCTGCAGTAACACGAAAAACTTAGGAACTTTCCGCTAAAACAAGGTAGCCAGTAAATGGTTGAGATAACGCACTTAAAACGTGTGCGCAGATCCTAGTTCTTTCCAAAAATGAGACTGGTACTTGCTATTTCACGGATCAAAATGTGCCAAACGCATTTGCTGAATGGAGTTTGCTTTCGGCTTGAGTGTTCAGGATGGTTGCGTAGACGTTTCCGGAAGTTTATTTTAGTTTCCTAGCTGGCCTATTATGAATTCAGACGGCAATTAGGAGATTGGAGAAAGATCTCTACCCAGATGTCAACGATGAAGTGAACGGTAAAAGTGAACGATATGAAAGCAGAGACGAGCAAGAATGATTGCATTTCGTCTCCCGCGTTCCTGCGAAATAAGCCTGGTTAAATGTATTTTTTGTTGCTCCCATATTTACCCTTTCACTGTTAACTAAATTAGTCGCCGCTTACAAGCCATGGCACCCCCTACCCAATCCCGCTCTGAAAGTACGAACCACTTCAGCAACCCTTCTTGTGAAGCGTTTCGGAAATTCATGAAAAGTTATGAGTAGCTTGGTTACTTCGTTGGAGCCTTGAGGGCGTGCGCAAGATATTATCCCAGGGAAGAATTCAAAAAGATCAGCTAATGGTGTCAAGAGTACTCACCTGCTCTCCAGGTATATTTCTAGTGCTCCTGAGGCTTGTGCAATATTTTTAATTGCTTTTCCGCCTAAGCTCAATAGCAGAATGCTTGAAAGTCAAGGTAAATAATCTTTTATAGAATGGCAGCATCAAATTTAGTGTTAAAATAAATATGAGCCATATTCAAACGTATCACCCAGTATTGCTCAAATCACGGAATAATTTTTAATTGCTTGTGGCATAAACTTCTACTAGCTTACACGTAAAATAATATCATAGTAATTGTGTTCGACAACGCAACCGCATTTATGTCCGGTTATAAACTACCGCTTGTTTTTAATTCTCGTGAGGTGATCTGGCTCATTTCTAAAAAAACCAATATGTCCCTTGTTAATCTTCTCTATGTTTTTATTATGCCATGTTAACCAATCCTCTAACCTATCCCCCTATTCCAATGTACTGTGTCCTCCCCAAGCCCTCCTCCTCTGCACAACAGGCGTTCCGGTGTCCCACCCAGGAGCGAGACAATTTACGCCTGCTGGTGGACCTTCCTCTACTTCTAAAGAACAATACATACATACACATACATACATACATACATACATACATACATACATACATACATACATACATACATACATACATACATACATACATACATACATACATACATACATACATACATACATACATACATACATACATACATACATGCATACGTTGTCTCGATTTACGCTATTATAACGATTTCAGGTGGAACTTCCGCCAAATCTACATGTTTGCGGAAATGCAGGCGTTACACGGGTCCCCATTTGCGCTACTTTTTGTTTGTTTCTTTTCGGGTGTTCAAAACTTGTTCTAGAAATTATCTCCATTTACGCTGTGTAACGATTACAGGTAAAGCTTCCGCCAAATATCAATTTTGGTGGAAATTCAGTGCGGTACACTTCTCACAATTTTCGGTAGATTTGCTTATTTTTGGTGGTACTCAGAACTCTGTATGACAAATTGTGTCCATTGAGGCTATTACAACAAGTTAAGGTGTTACTCCTGCAAAACTGCATTTTTACTGCATATGCCGGGCATTACATGGCTGTGGTTGGGGGGGTAACTGGGCAAAGAATGCCTACTCAATAAAAACTGATTACGCGCCCAACGTAACCTCCCCGCCGTCGGTTATCACAGTGGTTTCAGGGAACTTTGAGGTTTGTGTTTTTTTTCGTTGAATTCTTTTTGTTTCAAACAAGCAACGTCTATACATGTCGAATGTTTCTAAATAAAGCAAACAGACACAAAGGCGGCGGAAGAGAAGCCCATGGCTTTTGCTTTCTCTATACCAATGGTTCCGAAAGTCGTGACGGACTCCAGACAGCACACCGTAATTTACAGGCGGGATGTGCATCATTGGTTGGAGTGGATTTGTTAAAAATCACTGCCCAAACCGGTTCCCTCAAGCTCGCGTGGACAATTGTTGGTGTTTCCATGGAGGGCAACAAACACGCACACCAACGAACCTGCGCTTATGTCCCGAGGTCTATGAAATTCCACAAGTGCAATACCCCGCTTGTCACGAACAGTGACAAGGCCCAGCATAATAGCCTTGAGGAACAGGCCTTTGGCCGAACCAACCCTCTCCGCTTCAGAGCTCAATGAAGTACCCTACGGTTTATACCGTACGGGTTGCCCCGCGTCCTCATTCCTAAGCCTTATGCGCCTTCACTTAACCCAAAAAGAGTCGCTACAACCCTCAAGTGTACGTTTGTTCCGAAGTAGGGACACTTCGTCCACATAAGCACGGCTGTGGAACGTCAGCTTTGCACAACTTACGCTTTTGCTATGCGAATCAGTATTCCGTATGGCAAATAAGAATAAGATGAAAGTGTGGTCGGGAGTTGCTCCAAAACGATATAACGGCTCTACTTCCATATTTTCCTACTCTCACTCACTGCAGCTGCAACGTGCGCCATCCGCGAAGCTCAACGAGACCGTCGCCGAAACTCTTAAGGTCGTTAACATGACCGACAAGTGGAGCTGCTTTCCTTCTCAACTTTCAGGAGGCATGAAGAGAAGGCTCAGCTTATCCATCGCTCTTGTAGCAAAACCCAAGGTACGGGAACTTCACACGTTGCTGCATCAGGCTGCCTTGTGCGTCTCGACAACTTCAAACAAAGGAACGATCTCGCCTCTCCTACTGTTTAGTGTTGCTCTCCTTAAGTCAGTTGATAATGCGGAAACTGGTTTGAATGCACGGCCAGGTAACACGGAAGAATTTTGCTTCCACTAATGCAAATGTTTCATACAGGGGGCATATATATAGCCCTCTATCCCACGATAGTTGGTTGTATGTCGTGAAAACAAATGAAAACTTTGTAGAAACTTGTAAGTCCGAATCGTCAAATACTGAATAGGCAGTAGTGTTAGGATCTCTCGTTCACGCATATGTGTACGTAGCTATGACTTGAGTCTGTAGCGCCCATAAACTAAAGTACGTTTCAATGAGAAAATAGCCTTTTATTATGAAAGGGCCAAGGAGCATTTATAGAAATACGCCTTATGATTCATGTGAAGTGAATATTATGAAAAATTAAGACGAAAAGAAACTTGTCTCGCGAGATTCACCAAAGAATGCTTTATAAACTGTTAACGACATTTCTTATACCCAGTTTGCTGGAGAAATAAGAGCTTTGTCGGCGCCGGAACCATTCCGCGCTTCTTCACCAACTCGACAATCAAACGACAATCTGGATGCCCAGATGATGAATTTCAATTACCCTAACTACACCAGCGTAAGGGTGGGTGGAGCCGCTTCCTTTGTTTTGACATTGCGATCGCTAGTGGGCCCGCTCAGCTTTATCTCTGGTGTCGATTAGGCCATTTTAGTTTGATCGTTTGGTGGTCGAGTTTGGTGGTTGAGTTTGTAGTTTGATAAATGAGCTTGATGATTTGCTTGGCTAAGATATGGTGGTAATTTCGGCGGTTCTACGCTGATAGACGCCCTAAAGGCTTCTCGTGTTGCTATCGTTGTCCTTAAACAGATGCGTAATTTATTTATTTATTATTGTATTTATTTATTTATTATTTATTTATTTATTTATTTATTTATTTATTTATTTATTTATTTATTTATTTATTTATTTATTTATTTATTTATAACATACTGCGGACACTCGGCCTAAGCAGGGTGGGCGATACAAGTAAACACAGTCAACAGCAATACACCACTTTATGACGGCACATTTGTGGTGGCTAGGCCATTCCACTCACTGGTAGTGCGTGGAAAAAAGAAAACTTGAAAAGCTTAGTTTGTGCAAAGTAAGGAGTAAGCACGTGGGTGTTGGCGGTGCCGGTAACTCTTGTTGTTAAAGGCGATACAAACAGTGAAAGGTCGAGTGCTAATTTGTTGACCTACGAGTAGGAAAAGAAAGTCACGTCTGAAATTGCTGTCTTCGAATTTTGAGTAAGGGTAGGTCGTTAGTTTTCATTAGTTCGGTGGGAGAATCAGTTCGGAAAAATTTGTTATGTATAAACCGCACAGCTTTTCTTTGAATTCGTTCAAGGTTATCAATGTTAACTTCTGTATACGGATCCCAAACGGTGCATGCGTATTCGCGCTTGGGTCTTAATAATGCTACGTAAGCTAAACGTTTAACGCTCGGCGGGGCACTTTCAAGTTGGCGTTTTAGACAAAAAAGCTTTCGGAAGGCAGAAGAGCAAACGTTGGTGATGTGAAGCTTCCAGGACAAGTTATTTGTTAGAGTCACGCCTAAATACTTATAGTTACTCACCTCTTCCAGCGGCAATGAACGATTTGTTTGAAGTAAGTTGATAGAATGAAAACACGACTTCTCGTGGATCCTCCAGACCCGCAAGGGTGTGCTCGCGTGCCCGCTCGCGCTAATGTTGTGCAAAGGCACCCTGATCTTCCCTTGAGCGAGCCACACGCGGTCTGCCGATCACACTAGGCGGTGTTAAACTGATCTCTAAAGTGAGCTACACCCTGATTTGGTAGGTAGCGATGGACGGTTTATGTATAAGATCGTGTATTTTTGCGTACGTAGTGCGTCTGTGATTGAGGTGCTTTCTTTAGATATACACGGTGGGGTTCAGGAGTTTTCAAATTTTTTATGTCCATGCACCCTTCTCGAAGTCCAATCCGCTTTCACCCTGTCTAAATGGAGCAATCACATTTATTCCGAAGTCATAACTCGAGGTACCCTGGTTCGAGATCGGATGCGGGAAGCGTTTTATTTTGTTCAGTTCACCCACGATCATTCATCATCGTCAGAGATAGCTGGCTTTCCTGCAGGGACACTCTATCAGTAAGAACACTCAAGCTTCGCTTTAAAAGACAGATCACGCGCGTTAAAGGATCGACGGGGAGAAGATGTGCATCCACCCATGAGTACAATGTAATTTAGCAATCCTATACATACGCCGTTAGCAATGCAACCGCCCTTTGTGCCAAGCACTAAAAACTGATCCTTTAGTCTTTTATGAAGAAGTCACATCAAACCCCCAATAATTTCCCACTATAATGCTTGACAATGAGTTTGCTTGACAATATGCTTGATAATGACAAAGTGAAAGGCCACAAAATTTTCGAGCCTTTCCGCTCTGCGAATATTTATGAAAAGCTAAGCTGCTTTGCAAGTGACACAATGATGATGTAGAATTTTGAAGACATTTTCTTCGCCGGTGGATATCGTGAAAAACAGTATCACAACTTGTCCTTACAGGTGGTCTTTATATGTAACGCAGCACGGTTTGGGCGAGTTCGTTCATTGCTGACGGGAAACGATCTTAAAGGATGACAACCCCAAGAAATCGCTTCTCTTGTGTTTTGGTTTTCCTGTCTCCGCTTTCCCGCAGCTTGTCATTGACTCACTTCTTGTATTGGTCAGTATGTCGTTGTTTTGTGGCCGTGTAAGTGGTCGTTATGAACGCTGAGAAGCTCGGGTACAATCTTGAACACTACTAAAGGTACAGCCAAGTCTATGCACGACAGGTGCTTATTGGGCGGTTATTTGAAGAACCTCTATGGCACTTGACACTAGCGCACCCTAACAGAAATTCTGTTAACCACTTCTTGTCCAGTCCGGCGGTGGGAATGTGGAACTCACTTCAAATGAGTATAGTCGCAGTTTTGTCAATCCGGACTAATTCCAATTCAAACTGGTTTGAAGTGAACATCCCAATCTGGCTCTTGGTGTTCCCGAAAACCTAGCTATGAGTGACTTTGCTATGGCAACTGTGGAACACAAAGGAAATGCGCTGCTCAACAGCCACTAGTGTTAGTACTCTGGCCCTTTGCGGACCATAGCTGCCACATCCGTGGAGCCAGATGGGTATTAAGCCACTGCTGCGACGGTGCCCTGCTCATCTCGCTACCAGCGTGGCGCAGAGCTGAGAGACGAAGCTGTCGAAGGGCGACGGTGAGATAAAGGAGCATTTATATACAATATGTGCAAGGGTAACAAGGGCGTTACATGGCTGGCACAAAGGCGAGAGCAAGGCTTACCTCAGTGAATCTGTTGAGTGCTGCTGTCGCTCGTGTGCGCGGGCTTTTTATTCCCCTCGAGGATCTGTTCCAGAAGGGAGCAGTTCGACTTTCTCCCCAAAAAAATCAGGACTCTCCGCTGGCACGCATAATAAGTTCGAGGAAGAGTAGAGGGAGAGGATGGGAAAAGGGCGAGTCATCGGCGACGCTTCCGGGCATTTAGGGGCGCGATGTCGGCGGGACGTGGACCATGGGGCGTAATTCTGCCCAGCCGATTTTGCGGGCCGTCAGGTCAAGCGAGCTTAAGTCGGGTGCTCTGGCACAATATTACGTGCTGAAAATATCTTGAAGCACAGACACAGCAATGACCAGGCGAGGAAACACATACTGAGCATGAAGGTCGTAGGCAACAGCTTAGAACTAGCCCTCTCGTTAGCCCTGACGTATTTTTGCTCGCACAAAGAAATGACTCAACTTGGTAGTTAACAAACGAACACTGTTTTTGTCCCAGCGTGTATTCGATTCGCGGCGAAAAAAAAAACCTCGATGTGGAGAGGGAAACCCCGCAAGGAGGCAAGGAGCCCAGCCGACGAGCAGGGTTCATAGTGCGCGCCTTCGAGAAAAAAGAAATGTGGTTAGGGAGGTACCCGAAATTGAACCAGCACCTTTACGCCGTGAAAGCCGGAGGGGTAAGGGATAGCAGCGGCAGAGAACAGTACCTCTGCTAGCAAATTGGTAAGAGAAAAAAAATGCGTGCTTGGCCGCAGTGGGGAAAAACCGAACAAGAAAAAAAACGCCAATTACGAAGTTCTATCATTCGGTTCAATATTCGCCATGAGGTTCAGTTTGAAGCGGGAAAAGTAAATAACCTAACAACGAACTTAGGCACCCAGAGCGGTCGGAAAAGCAGTCCATATTACCTTCGCAGGACACCTCCATACAAGGTAGGAAAGCAAATGCAATCGGGCTTAGTAAGTTGCAATTATGGTAAAAGAAGGAAAAAAGACGCACCCCCAAAAATTCCAACAGAAAACAGTTAACAACACCGCTGCCGCAAGAAACAAGAACAGGGCGAATCAGAAATCGAGAAAAAAACACTTCGCGTGGGCAGTAGTCTAACCTAAGTTCGTCACGTCATTAAACTGGCATGTACGCGATTGCGTTCCTGGCATGATCTCTCGTGTGTTGCTGTGAGTTCCCGTGCGTTCGCTGGGGAAGTTGGAAGGAGAGACACCAAGTTCGTGCTAGACGCCGAGTTCGGCTAATCTGGTTGCCGCGGGTTCTAATGATGCGCTAACGCGGTCCTTTTAGGAGAAGGTGAAAGGCTGCGGACAAAACAATTCCTTGCCTGCCAGTGATGGGAAGCTTTCAGCAGAATGTTCTGTAAATAAATGTGCGGTGCAAGAGCAGCGTCTTCCGACGAAGAGAGTGGGGTCGCCAAGCTCTTTTGTTTTCCAGTCTTGCACCAGTACTGCAAGCTGCGGCCAATTTTGCTTGTTAGGCGCCTAAGCGAAAACGCATGGACGCCCGTTTATGCAGGCTGACGTAGTACAAGCGTAGAACAGAGGAAGAGCCCCAAACCTATTTCGTAGTGAGAGGATTGCAAGAAAATTACTTCTATTTTTTGCTATATAAGAGCAGAAAAGACATTCACAAATGATAACATTAAAACGGAAGCGCAACTTTAGATCCTATTATTTCAAACACCATGGTGATAGGGGACATCAGAACGAAACAAAAAGTTCAGATCACATCATTTTGAAAATCGCGATCTTATCAGACATTAGAGCATGTCTTTAAATTCTAAATTCACCTCGTACTGCAATAAACGTGCATAATCAAAGCAGTAGACACATTCTGCGAGTTATACCAGCTATGCTTTGGCATGGAAGACTGCTTTTTATTCTATGCTTACGAGCTATGACTACAGGCTGCACGCGCTTATGGTTCCCAATGTTCATTCGGAATTAAAAATACTTTGGCTTAGATTTAGAGTGTATGGAAGGGAAGTGCCATTTTAGGTCTATGAATAAGCATCCGAAGTTTGTCATGCTTACATACAAGTACCGTTTGTTTTACTAATGGTTACATCAAAGTTATGGAGACTCAGCATTAAAGCTTCACGCCATGCACAAACGTGCTTCACTACTTTAAATGGTTGAGTTAAATTATTAACTCGCATTTGCATCAACACACAAGTTCTCTATCTGCTTTGTTTGCCGTTTTCCTTATGGCCCAGTATTTGTGGATCCACGGTATTATTTTGTGCAACCCTCGGTATTCACAAAGCGACGAGTGTCAGATAGCAGTTCCGACTACGTTGTAACGTTCCCAGCCTTCTACCTGAACAAACTGAATAAGGTACTTTTCGTAATAACAGCTATAAATTTTTAAAATACGCCGCGGTGAAGCACTTTTAGGCGAAAAAGGAGGTAAATGATATATTTAGATGTGCTCAGAATCAGCCCCATTCTGATAGCGTATACAAATATTTGGTATTAATCTATACTAATACGTGCGCAAAGAGACACGAAAGGTCATCAAATCTCATTTGGTGTACACTTCTGAGGAAGAATATATTTTGTGCACTACACTCGCATCGTAGCCCAGCTTTTGGTGACCTGAGATCAGGTGTGTGCTCTATTCTAGTCAGTGTCACATTCACTTGCAGTGCCCTGAGTCGCGTATTAATCACTGCGCTCTTTACATAGGGCTCTTAGGTACGTAGCAAACATTGTCTAATGTGTGCTTTCTGCCAAAAAAAACTACCGATAGGAGACAAACACAAACTATGGCATGTCTCATGTTTAATGCCGAAAGTCATCGTGTTGGTTGTCTATTTGTTAATGTTGCAGCCAAAAGGTAAGGCAACACTATCTCGCTGGCTATACTGTTTACTCTCTACAGGAAGATGTGCCAATGAAGATACGAAGGGGCTTGTCCGGTTGGGGGAGGGCGAATGAACCAGTGGTGCATTGGGACCATGTGTAGTAACGCAGCGATTACTGATATCATTAGCAGACATAATTACATTAGTTTTTAGTGCTATAGGGTGCGTCCTTATATTCGCAGATATTGATACTTGACGAGCCCACTACAGGCCTGGATCCCGAGACGCGGCGAAGCATCTGGGAATTAGTCAGCAAACTCCGAGAAACAACAACCATCCTACTCTCGACGCACGACATGGAAGAAGCTGAGGTCCTCGCCAACCGCATCGTGTTTCTGAACTTAGGCAAGGTCGTCTGTGAGGGATCTCCGACATTCCTCAAGAAGGCATGCGGTGAGTTCTGAATGACCTTCGCACAGCAGTAGTGGAAAAAGGTTGCCATGGCTCGTTTAAAAAACAACGATTTGAACATATTTAAATCCTGGTCGCAGATGAAATCGGCAGTTTCTCCTGCGAAATCCTTATATGAATCAATAAAGAAGCCAGCTTCTTTACGACATTTTATAATATGCAGCAGGACAAGAAGATCCTGTGCGCCATTCACGGCCGCAGCACCAGCCAGTGGTGGCAAGAACGCTACGTGGTTTTTCGATGCGCAAGGGTGCGCTCTTTCTTCTTTTGATCAACATGCATTTCTTCAGAAAAAGTGCTTTAGGAAGTCCCTTTGATTTGTTTACATCGGCTCTGACGACATGCTGCAAAATAGCAAAACGATTTAAGGAAATGCTGCAAACTCCCATCTTATCTTGTTTACCAGGCAGGCTTCAGGGCGGGTATCTACAACTGACAATTGTCGCCTTGAATCATACATCAAGGGCGCTTTCATTCACAAACAGTTTGGCGCAACGGTGTTTTTTGACATTAAAGGACTATGCACCACTTGGCGTTACGGATCCTCAGTGATCTGAAGTCTTTCGGTGTTTCTTGCCATATGCTCAACACTCTTACTAGTTATCTGTCCAAAGAACGTTTCGCGTTGCGTGAGAGTTGGTAATGCACTGTCAAGGATTCATGTGCAAGAAAACGGCATGCCGCAAGGTGGAGTTCTAAGCTGTACTCTTTTTATAACTAAAATGAACTAATCTCTTGGTAAGGCATTGCAACCTACAATTTGTTAATTACTCGATATATGTAGACGACGTTAAATACAGATTTCTTTTAAATCTTGTTAATATATAAATCTGTGAACGTCAGGTCCAGCTTGGTGTTAAAAAAACGTGCCGGCTGGGCAGACAAAGAATGGTTTTACCCTCAATCCAGAAAATCAGTTCTTGTGTTGTGTTGTCCAGGGAAAGCGCGGGATCCATCCGGACCCAGATATTACTCCTAATCAATGGCGTTTCAATTCCTGTTAAAAAGGAGCACAAGTTTTTGGCATATTATTAGATAACAAGCTAACATTTGTACCACACTGACACATCTTAAGCAAAAATGCCTGAAAACTATAATATTCTCAAAGGTTCTCTCCCACCAGTCGTATGGTGCAGACAGGCAACTCCTTCTGCGGGTTTATAGCACCCTAGTGGGTATCCCGCTTGGACTACGGCAGTGTCGTATACGGGGTGCGCAACAAAAACGGCACTAAAAATGCTGTACCGGGTGCTGCATTAAGGCTGCGCCTTGCATGTGGTGCCCTTTTCGCAGTAGCCCTGTCCAAAGTCTGTATGTAGAATGCAATAAATGTTCCCTAGATCACCAGAGGGTGTACATGGACGTTTTATTAGCCTCGCGAAAACCAAGTCTATTAAAAATCATCCTTTTATTCCGACCTTTATCGACAAATGATGCATGCATCTCACAGCAAATCTTTTTAAATCAATCCATCAATCTCCATGCCGTTTCCTCTAAGAGTGCGAAGAAGAAGCTTCTCAGCTAGAAGTTCTCGTTTTCAGGCATTCACAAGACACCCATCATTGATTCAATTCCACCATGGCATCTCCGCCCTGTGTAATGTGACCTGTCTTTTATGCAGTTTAACAATAACAGGTCACCAAAGATTGCGATGCTGCAGCATTTTCTTATTTGTGCTGCATAAGTACCGCTGTGAAGAGTTTTACACTGTGACGCGTCCAAGACTGCAACTGCTGTGGCTTGTGCTGCGCATAGGCCAAACGTTTCACGTCAGTAAAACAATGAACCTTTGTAGCAGTATATTCACAGCGGAAGCATAACGGTATTTTAATGGTAGTAAATCACATAGTCCAACATCAAATCTTAAAATCCATCGTGTACACGGAACTCTCTTAGCGTTGTACAAGCACTTGCATAAGGAAAGCATTCTAAAAACTTGTCATCAATCATGTTTTTAAGGCTATCATGTCTACATATGCATCAAACCTTCAAATAACATTCTGTTGGGTTCTAGGGCACTCTGGAATTGCCCGGGAACGAAACCGCAGATCGAATGGCCACTGCAGCTACACTCTTACATACAATGATATAGCAACAGTGCCATACACAGACATGAAGCCACACATCACACACCAACTTCGCAAACACATGGCAAACACACTGGAGTGAACAAACAGATAACAAGTTACACGTTATAAAACCAACTTGGGACCATACACCACTGACACACGCAACAGATACACAGAAGTTGCTCTTGCTAGCTTACGGATGGGGCACACACTTCATACACTCCATTCTCCCCACGGGGTCTTCAAGACCCCAGTGTTGCAGATGTGGGGAGGCCCTATCTGTAGTTCACATACTCATTCAATGCAAAGCACTTCACACAACGCGACGCAAACACTTCCCACAGCTCTACAGACTACACGTCACACTACACCCAGTGTTTTTCCTGTCTGACGATGCCATGTTTTCTATCAAGTGCGTTTTTAAATATTTAGAAGTTAAATTTTTAAACCTCATTTCATACCACGCGTGATCACTCCCTGGCCCTATACACCAGCCATGCCCATTGTCGTTTTGTGATTTTACATTTGTTTTTGCTGACTTGTCTTAGTGTTTAAGGTTTCACCCATGATATAAGACTATTTTTTGGCTCTCTTTGCCCCAGTTGGCCTTGCGCCCTAAACATCTAACCATCATCGTCGTCATCACAGTGGTTCTCGCTTCGCGCTAAATAGGGGATGATGAATTGCATGAGTAGCCTTAAACCCTCGAGTCACAAATACGATTAGGCTAGCCTCTCTTACGTTTCGGTAGAGACCTACGTACAGGTCAGTTCTGGCTTGAGTGTCCGGCCCGAGAAACGCAGGTCTTCGTGGAACGTGCAGGGGCAGCGGCAGTGCGGAGACGACGTAAAGCAAGTGTAACGCTGAAAGTACGTGTAGAAATTTGATGAATTGAAGCCATCGGTAAAGTCAAGGGGGAAGTGTACAAGCAGGAGGCGCTGATACTTTTTGTATTCGTAAAAAGAGAGCTTGGTCGTCATCGTCAACATGATTGCGAGTATAGCGGCCGCCGCTACAACACTGCGGCTTAGAGGGTTAGCATACATCAGTAATCCTTTAATTTGTTTCAGCCAGTAGAGCATGCACTTCTGTTGGCCGCAGTATATTCTGTTACCGCAAAACATATACGTCCAAACAGCATATTCAAACTGGTTATTTGTTCTCAGTGTGGTAAAGAGACTGAAGACTTTCAAGCAGGGATGCCAGGTTCCCGCCGAATACCTTGCCAATGTTTTGAGCCACATAGTCGAAACGCAACCCAATGTCTGCACACAGAAATAGCCCAAACAACTAAATCAAAAACGTTTACCCGATTCGTTTCAAATGTTTATTGAGATGTGTGCTATTTGTCAGTTGTGAGATGTTAAAGATCTACAAAATGAGTCCAACACAAAACATAACTTGTTGGGGCCACAAACAGCTGCACTCGAGTATATTGAACCGCTTGAAAAATATCTCAAATGCTGCGTAGTTCTTACAGCACTTCAGCATGTGCAGTTACCAAACTTTACATGAAGTATGTTCTCCAACGTTTCTAGGGACATTTTGTTCCGCAAGTCTGTTGTCGTAAGTAATACACGACTAAAAACTAGTTCAACCACAGAATTTGAAACTGGCTGCGTGAAAAGTGAAATGGTTGCAAGGGATAAGGCTTGGACGAGTTGGTGCATGAATAAAAAGAGGGCAACAGCGCAATTCAGCCCAACACAAGAAGAAAAGAACGTTACAACCAGGAGCCCTCGTGGTTGTCACTTTCTTCTTCTTGTGTTTGGTCTGTGTTGCGCTGTTCCCTTTTTGTAAGTGAAATGACTTGTTGCGATAGCAGCAAAGCCATTCGCACAGCAGCGATGTTTCTGGCACCCAGTACATTCTATCTAAAAAAGGTGACGGGGTTGTCGCGGAGGTAATTAAGCCTACATTGCAGTAAGCAGGATTGTGACTCCGTTAACGAAATGTTTGCCGGCAGAATAAAGTTCGCCAAACCTTTCAACTGAGAATTGAAAGGGAATTCACTTATGTTGTTGCAGGGCCAAAGGTGGATATCGCCTAACAGTTTCAGATTAGATGGGAAGCGCTTCAATGTGATTTTCGCACACGCGACCACAAATGAATGTCATCGCTCAAGAATGATGGTCTTTTCTCCTCGCTAAGGAAAGACTTTTCCAAGTCGTCACGAAAAACACTTCCCAGAGGACAAACTTCGAGATGCATTAAATGGCTCTGCCGCATGTCCGGCAACGACGATACGTTAAAGCGGGCACTCCACAAACGAGCACAAGCTTTATAGAGCCGTGATCGGTCAGGATCCTCACTCTGCAACACTTTGTAGAGTGTCTTACTCGTGAAGGAAGGGGCACAAAATTTGCACGTACAGAACGTTCTGCTCATCTTGGGCTTTTAGATCTGCATCTCATAGGCCTTTCCATGCACGCATGCATCTTCCTCCATCCGGCGTCGTCGTTGTCCGGCCAGCTTCGCATACTCTCCGCGCTCTCAGGCGTTTCGGCGGGTTGAGTCGCTGCTTAGCATGCCAGCTGTGCGTCGGCGCCGCTTGCGCTCGTTACGCATGCGCATTGCTCTCTCTCAATCACCGTTATGCGCTAAAAGTAGCATTTTCCGCTCCATCTTCCAGCGTGTGCCCAATGCCAAAATGCTTTGAATGGCCTAAAAGTGCTATCGCAAATAGGCGCAACCCAACAAGCACCATCCGCCAGCCCAATAACGAACTGCTAGCACCACCGACGATGAGGCTGCAAAGCGACGTGCACGGGATGCGGGAACCCCGTAGTAGACGGAAATGCATCGTACGCTTTCATGGCACGTTTCACGCGTGGGAGAAACCAACCCAATGGAAACCCGAGGGAACCCCAGATGCGTCGCATCTACATAGCGTTCCCGCGATGGAGTGGGCGTAATTTTCACATCGGCATGTCTTAGCTTTTGAAAGTCCGATCTTCTTTGGGTTTATTTATACTGCTGTTTAGGCTGTAAAATTGGTGGGGCCATAATTAGAATATAAAAATTGCGATTGTTTGTTTTAGTTTTTGTGAATACTAAAAGTAGCACTTTGTCTCATCTTCAGGGGTCCAAGCCAAAATACAGAATGCCTAAACGTAGCCAAAAAGCCGACCAAAAATTTCCGCCAACCATAAATCATAGCCAAATTTGGCTAGTTGTGCTGCAACCTGCCATTCCTGCTTTCAAGACGGTAACGCTCAGGATTTCCAAGCTACGGGAATGAAAATTTTCACTGCGAAGAAGGATATGTCTACCCCCCCCCGAGTTTACATTACGGTTAAAGCCGCTTTACACGGCGCCACTCCGAGGCTATTTCTCGCCAACGACGAGTCCTCTTTCACGCTGTTATTTCTCTCAACACCACTGATGCGTCTTTCACAAGCTGCGCAATTGGCTGGCAATGACGCCGTTATCAGGTGATTGCGGAGAATGAACAGAAGCGCGAATGCTCGTAACAACCCCCCATGCTGCCGCAGCCGCCGAACATGTAGCCGCCGGCCTGCCGCCTCAAATTTCACTTCGCCAAGTCGCTCCGAATCACTCTCCTTTGATGAGCAGCTTGCGCGGCTGGACAGCCGACGTGGGCAAGTATTACGTGTTCAGCTTAAAGGGCAGTGTGAGGCACATTTTCTACAGTGTCGTTTACTTCTAAACGCGCGCTTATAACCGGTTTCCCGTTTATGCCGGAATGGGTGAAGAGTGAAGGGAGGAGAGGGATGCACGCGCAGCTATAGGTTTAATGCCACCACTGGTAACATGTTCGTTGTGCTGGTGTGGAGGTTGAAACGTTTACGTTAAACGGCCCAATGTGACCTGTCTGGAGACCTCAGTGGTCGAACAGATTGTGTTGGTGGGTTATACTAAACGTCAGAGGCCTTCGACGGGGAAAGGAAACCAACAGCTTTATGTCTTTCCGCTAGAATAACATCCATGTCGTTCCAATGTTCACCGAGATAATTGGCTAGGAAGCCTGCTCAATCGCTAACTACCAATAAACCTGTTTTGTTTTGTGCTCCCCGGGTACTGCACCCTGCTTCAATGTCCTCCTTCCTCCCAGAGCGGAAGGGCACTAAATTTTATTACAATGTTAACGACCTGGCTACCAAAGCGAATAAACGTTCTTGAAGCAGTAATTACTAGTATGGCGTCAAGGGCCGAAGGAGATGTATCCAGTGATTTTTATTTATGGTGGGCATACACACCATTCTCAAAAATACGCTTGGAAGTCTATGTAAATTACATCCCTCGAAAGTCGCCACAAATTTGTTATGTTTGAAATCTCCATAAAAAGCAATGATTTAAATCCGCTAGCAAAAAATGGAGATTATACATGTCGACCCCACTGTGTCTTCACTTTAGGCAGCTTAGTAATAAATAAAAGCAAGCTTATGTGAATCGACAAATTGTTTACCATATCATGGGTACCCCATAATATACCACATTTTAATTATGCACATATCCCGAGGATGCAATCAAGCCTTACAATAGAGAAACCGGGTATCGCAGCTCTGTTGTTTTTTCCCATTACGGATGTTCTGGACTACATCAAGACTACAAAAAGCAAGAAGTAGCCCGTCGTTAAATTCGAAGTACAAGGTCTTCGTTACGTCATAATTCGGGCTGCGTCTGCAAATGTGAACAGAACGCAGCCTGCAAAGCTTGCAGCAGCAGTGTAAATAATGACGCAGATCACCAGTGCATTCTTTTAAGAAACACGCTGCCTCACGTAAACAGAAGTACCAGCTAGCCTTGTTTTCTCAGCGATTTCACAGTCTAAGCTCTATTAGGCTACATTTTGCAAGATCACTTATCGAATGGAAGCAAACTTCGGTCGCCCGCGCGGAACCTGCGCTTTTCTTGATCTTTTGACGCGGTCTAATTCTCTCCGTTGCAGAACCATGTGATCAGGCGAGAGTAAAACTGCTGCTTCCGCACGACCATCTGGCGAAGTGCCTTAGCCCGTGAATGCACCTCAGCGCAAGCGAATCACGTACTAGGATAAAGCCCCATGGTTGCTTCAGCAGCGCTTGGTCCCTAAGTCTAGCCATCGATGGCGCTCCGACTGCGCGATCTGTGTCTGCTCTTCAGTTTACGCAAAAGGCTAAATCGGGGAAGCGAGCACATGCAGATAGACGACTGGCTGCGACATTTAGGTTAAAAGCAAACTTTCACGACACACTGTTTACCAGGTCGTTGCTTTCGCTTTAGATAACGAGGGTAAGCCGTGTGTGATGACGTTGAGGTTAGGGAGATCTCATGACGCGGTATTTAAGGCACGAGCAAAGGGTTGCGACACGGGTGTTTGACGGCAGAGATAACGAACATTTATGCAGGAGAGGACTTAAGGCAATGTTGTAGGCTAACCAAGAAATGAACACTTAACAAAAGCTACAAGCGGGAGTTCGACGGAACCAAACTAGCCCAAAGAGTGACTGATAGTCCCCCCCACACAAAAAACAAATGAGTCAAGGTTCGCGCCACTAGAAAGACTTTCACATGGTTGAAGCACGGGCATGTCGTTGAGGAGGTTGAAGGCGCGAGGGACACAGATGTCTTTAGGAGTAACAGCCATGGATCAGGGCTTCAGCTGCTCACGGAGCGACAGATCCAGGAAGAGAAGATGCAGTGAAACGTTGAGTGGACAAATAGACGTACTTGAGATATGGCCATGGCATGGCGTTGCCAGTGGCGACGTGGTGTCTGGACGTCCTATGTCACGGTCGCATTGCACCTGGGTCCTCGCCGTTCTGACGACAGGCTCAGGAACTCTCGGACACGCCTCAAACATAGAGCTCGCAATCTTCAGAGCCCACTTTTTCTTCCAGCTTACCTTGTACTTGAATTTATTCGGTAACTCCTTCGCTATCCACAATGGCGATGATTTCCGTGCCTTGTTGACAGGAACGCGGTGATACCATGCGCTGGGTCTTTTCTTGTTTAGTTTCCTTTATATATTTGGCACCTCGCCCGAAAATGTTAAACCCTAGTCATTATGATTGATTTTTTGCCTTCGTTTGCAAACCGTCATGATTAAGTACTGAGAAAGGGTGCGGAGACCATTGCTACTACTTACTACCAGGAATACGTCACAAGTATAAGCTTCAACAGCCAGAATTTCAAATCCAGATGTGCTATGTATGTCGTGCTCACGCAATGGTTCTAGCACACGCGTCGTGGTGACGAATGCGGCCATTGATAAGAAATTTTTATCAACTATGCAAGCGCGAGATCTTGCATAATTTTGTGAGTAATATTTGAAACTGGTAGGCTCCTCTTTTGACAAATTGACAAATAATTTGTGTGCTACATTATCGAAAGAAACGCAGCGTCATCTAGTTACTTCCAAGCAAAATGTTTCTGAGGACATCAACGTGTACGCTTGGAGATGTATGACCCGACAGCACTGCTTCTGCCTATACAGTTATAAAATGAAGCTTGTGGTCTTGTAAGCTGTAATACATACGTTCTCTTAAACCGGTAATTGTCAGAAACCATAGATTTTCAACATGAGCTATCCTGGCTCTATGCGCACATGGTGCGCTTTGTATACGTGTCGCGATGCGTGAGAGTGGCCGTATTATTAGTGTTGTATTTGTTATCTTCTGCTTTATTGTAATTTCTTCGTCTCGTTTAGCGGGCATAATCAGAAGTTATTGCTATTCCTGGTGAACGTTTTGAACATTGGAATATTAATGGACTGCTCAAGATCACTGCCAGTATAATTATTAGATCCATCCTTTTTATTTGCTGTTTCCTCCAATTACCGTGTTTTCCGGCTTGAACATGAAGTTTCGCGGGGAAACAACGGGGCTGTGATGTGCCGGATGTCCTAAATAATTTCATTAGTGTAAACGATGCGTAGACCTTTACTTGGAAACTGAGTCTATCTCGTTAGAGGTGCTATGTTTCTGAGTATGAAGACATCTTGCAACGTACCTGTGAGACCTGAACCGAGACACACGCTGCTGAATGCGAAAGCGCCGTATATTCAATAGAAGCTGTGGCAACATCTCACAGCGATCGCCGCAATCTACTGCATAATTTATCACTATGCTCTTCAATGCGCCCGAACGTTTCTCCGAAATTTTTTTTAATTTTTTTTCGTTGCGACACCGTTGAATCATCACGCGTCCGTATATTTCATCCAATATCACCGAAACGTTAAATTTTGTACCACGGCATTTCGCTTCTGTGACTTCCTTGCAGCAGTTTACATTTTCAAAGAATCCTTTTGGAATTCTTTGGACTCCTTTTGCGATCATTTTGGACTCTCTTTTTCAAGCGTGTAACACGTCCGTGTTTCTCGTAGAGGTATTGAACTTGTAAATTCGGAGAAGTTTCGCTCCCCTTACTCACTTCAATATTTAGTGTATTCTCGTACGTCCCGATTTCCAAGCCAGCCCACCAGAGAGCTACACTTACAACTCTGCTCGTGGCGAGTATATGATATATTTCACTTTCTCTAAAAGCTGTATTCGTTGCTTATATTCCACTGCACGCCTTCGCCGGCTGTAGCCTAAACGGCGTTGAGTATCATATTAAATTTTTTGGTCCACTAAGGCTTGGGCAGATAGCTACTTAAAATATGAATCCAGTTCCACCCATTGTGAAATCTGTTGAAACTGCGGAATTGGGGTTGTTTCGTGTCGGCTCGAACGTCAAGAAACGTTTGCACAAGAATTCCAGTGCCATCGCAGCGAATTTAGAGTTCACGCCAGCGAATTTTCAATCGGCAGATAAATACCATACGGTTTCTCTCGAATACCAGCTTTGGGACGGTTTCTTCGAGGCCGCTGGCGGGTCTGCCTACTCTCTCGAGGTACGGCCTGCAGAAGACCGACCAAAAGGATCCGCCGCCAAGAGTTCTAGTGTTATTAAGCAACAGAAAAGCAATTATACTCAATTTTCAACATGAAAGTGCTTTATGCCGGGATGCAACAAGACATCACCGACGTCATATCCGCGAGAAGGAGGTCTATTTACGCTGTGGCGCTTGAATTCGTGCCCAAAATCACGCTGGCCGCAACAGAAGGCGTGAAGACCTCTGCCAACTGGGCTACCAACTCAAGCCTACATAGCTCTATGAACGCACCTTATAAACTTACCTACAACATTCCCCATTCAAATGGTGCCGCCACCAAAGAGAGGTGAAGCGAAGTAGTGCGTCATAACGCTAATTAACGCCGAGAATGGGTGCCCGGATAGGGCAGCGCAACCTGGAGTGTTTGTCGGCTGCCTGTGCTCCGGGTGTGACGTCCCCGTGCACCTTGAAGGAATAACTTATTCCTCCGCCGTGGACACGTGTCAGAAATCTGTTGTATAAAGGTAGGAAGGCAACGACTCCAACTGGCGAATGTCCTTGTACTGACTGGTTTGGTGCAACGAGAGAGACGCCAGCCGGAAGCGGAACGCCTTCACGCATTCACGGTCCAAGCTAAGAACTCTGCCTCTCGCTGAGCTCGTCGCAACGCACGCGTCCGCCGTACAACCCACGAAGCAGGACGGAAGTGGTTCCACTTTCCAAAGCGACGCGCGAGCAGGACGTCACTCGCCAACCCACACCCACAAGACGGCGTCCGACCCGCAAATTGTGCTTCTTTTGCTGTTGTCGACATTGAATTTACCAAACCATTCGCTGACAACCCTTCTTTTTTCTGGCGATGATATGAAAATAGCAAAACGTATTCCGAACTCTGCCCTTTTTACACTCTCTAAACACCTAGCACGTTAATGTTCGTTCTGGATCTCGCGCAACAAACTTGTGATATCTAAAAACTAACGTAACACATGCAAAAATTATATATCTAGAACATCGTAAAAACATACATAAGAAAAACAGACAACATGTTCTCCCGTAAGAATAAAGGTGCAGGACAACTACGCATGACCGAAGTTAAGAATCTAGGTGTCATTTTCTGGAATGTGTTAAGTTCTCCACACATTCGGGACATTACTCGCCAGGCCCTTCCAACTCTTGGTGTTGTCTGCCACCGTTAGAAGTACTTCAAAGCTGGGCTCTCTTCTTAAGGTATACACGGCTAACTATCATCTGAAGCACGAGAGTGTTTCTTTTGTATATCATACCGCGTGCGAATCGAACAGAACAGTTAAAAGAAGAAAGGACAGCTTTGTCTGCATTTATTATCGATGCATCAAGGTAAAGGTAACTAAAAGGTAAAAAAGCAATAAGAATGGTCAGCTATAAGGCACGCTCACAAACACTTTTACGAAGTAGTCTGGGAATTGCTAAGTATGCCTAAACATTCGGAGTACTGACCAAACGTGTACTACAAATAAATCAGGACGCACAATTCACGCAAGCAATTCGGATTAAAAAAAATACGGTGTTTCCTGATCGACTTTTGCGCCCCGTCTATTGATGCATGTTTTAAGGTGCTCACCACAAGGCGGCCTACCGGAACTGACTTTGAAAAGTAAGAATAGCTGCCTTTTGCGAGTGGGGTTTAATGCTGTAGTGTCAGCGCAGAAAGTTATTCATAGTTATTTCTAATAGCGAAGCGATGGTTAAAGATAGATGTGAACTTGTTTAGGACACTGCCAAAGCTGTCCTCTCTTCTTCGTTGGATTCGCTTTATTTATTGTCGTCAGCCCTACATGTACATTAATATTACGGTTCCTTGCTCTCTTAAAACTCATTATAAGTCACTCTCGTTCCTCACAGCTTTACACTGTTATTATTGTTATAAATTGTTGTAAGCAGTGTTTATTTACGAAGATCAATGGTAAAGTGTAAACTGGCCATACCGCTAGGCATTGTAATTTTTCGTGATTTTAAACGATAGCCCTAATTACAATATTGGTGAGGTGTATGCATCGTACCTTGCTTGTTTTTCGCACTTTGCCAGCACAAACGTCATTCGCCAATTCTTCAGCGCGTTAATAAAAGATTGATCGATCGATTTATCGATCCATGGATTGTTGATTGGTTCGTTGATTCATTGATTGATTGATTGACTGATTGATTGATTGATACAGTATTTGATTGATGATTGATGATGATTGATTGATTTGATCGATCGATCGATTGATTGATTGATTGATTGATTGATTGATTGATTGATTGATTGATTGATTGATTGATTGATTGATTGACCGAGTTATTGATTAATTTATTTTTATACTCGCTGATTGGAATTATCCTGGGCCGGGCGTGCAATTCATTTTTCCGGCGCCATTGTTCTTCTAGGTGTCGGCTACACTATCAACCTCAACACGGAACCTTCAAAGTTCGATGCCAAGGGCACACTGGATATTGTTCGAAAGGCCCTTCCGAATGCAGTTATGAAGGACCAGAAGCAAGGCAGCACGACCATCGCACTCCACACCACTGAGCACAAGGGACTCGCGCGCTTGTTCGAGAAACTCGAAGACGAGGGTGAAAACTTGGGTATTAAGTCGTTCGGCGTCTCGGTCGCAACTATGGCGGACGCCTACCTAATGTGAGCACTCCAGCTTTAATTTATATATACTTTGTACCCTAACGTCCCGTGATGGGGATTACATTGAGGAGGGGGGAAAAGCAAAGAACGAAATACTATATCCCAGTTGAACAAGGAGTGACATTCAGAGTGCATCAATTATTCATCTCTCTTCTCGTGTGTTTTTGGTTACCAGAGCATGTATCAAAATAAGTTAGTACTGCAACAGAGGTACCTATAAAATGGTAACAAAAAGAAACGCGTAACATCAAAAACATCTGTAGGCACATTGTAAAGCATACATTCAAACCAAATTTCAATATTTAGAAAGTTTGCCCTCATTACAAGACGACACTAGATAACTGAAACTGCAAAAAATGCACATTTTACAACACCTTTTTCAACAAAGTAGTTCCTAACGCTTCCAGGTCAAGATTTTGGGTGATAAATATTTGCAACGCGGTCTGAAAGAAAGATCATTTTATTGGATGAACGATATTTGCTCGGAGCACGTTTTATTCTTGTATTGAAAAAGCAAAGGGGTAGTTCTGATATTTTTTGGTTTAAGCAATATTCGGACGTACTTTGTGCGGAGGGGAGAAAATGTGATAAGCCGGCAAAATATTCGATGAGCTGAAAGACGAATCAGAGCATTAAGGGGAGTGAGAAGACAACAAGCGCGATAATTTCCTTCGGGTATCCGGATTGGGCATACCAACAGGACTTTATAGCGCCGATACGCAAATATCAGAAAACCGGGAACAGAAAATTCCCCAGGTTATGATTAAAATACTAGAGGCTAGGATTGAAATCCCCAGGTAGTCACAAATACTGCTGAACCCTTCACTACGGCGAGCCCATATCCCAGGCGTAGCTTTGACGCAAGAACCTAACTGAATCCCCAAATATACAGTACAGTATAGAATGGAACTGGTGTTGCCTGCCTAAAAAGTACTGGCATCAGATTATTGTAACCACAGAGGGCATACCTTACTTTCGCGTCATGCCTCAACATTGTTTCCATTCTCCTTAAAAAATTGTCGGAAAAGCCCGTGCGTGCGCCGACACTGAAACCAAGTCTACTTCTATCTCCATACTTTTATGCCATTCAAAAGAAGGCATCTTTTGATTGCCTCAGTTGGCCTTTCGTAGAGCTTTGTCAGCCTTATAATCCACATCATCTTCCTTATTGTCCCAAGCTTGACATCTTGTCACCTTTCTCAGCTTCTTTACCTATTCGCTTTCCCTATCTTCACACATACCCCGCTCTCTCCGCGTGACTTGCAGACGTTAGGCATACGGACTGAGAGAAGCCTACGTATTTACGTAACTTCTGATCCTTCTTTGTGCCACAAATCTAGCATGACAAAATATTAGCTATACTCCTAAGAAATTGTTCTCGAGCACCACTGCCTGTTGTAAGCCCACACACGTTGTTGCCAGAGCGTCGCGTTTATTCTAAGCTTGAAGCTCCAGTTGTAATTTAGGACATGAGTTGCGCTAGATTTCACGGCTTTTTGTATTACATCATCTAAAACATAGCATATGCGCCCTTTTGCTGTGTATTTCTTCGACTTTGAAGTTCTTAACTCTAAAATAGAGACGGGTGCAATCGATGCAAAAATAGGGAGTAGGTCGAAGCGGAAATCGAGGCACTAACCCTCGACTCCGCGAAAAGGTGCCAGGACAAAATAGAAGAAAACGGGCAGAAAACCAATCAAAAACTGAGACGTTTAAAAAAAAGATTGCAAGAATGCGTGGTAGATGTAGGGATCTATAAAGACCGATGCGAAACCTGCTTCGAAGTAAATGTAAAACTCGCGTTTGACGTTTGCAAATAAATCGTAACAGCAGCGGAAACTTCCTTGGCATATTGTGGGTACACACGCCTTATTTTAACACAGCATCGACCATTACATATTACAACTGTGACTGCAAACTGTGGGGGAAACATCATTTTTAGCATCGTTTCTTTTGGCGTACTACACGATAAGAAAACAATCCAAAAGAACGTTCAGTCTAAAATCCCTTCCCTACCGTTGGCACATTTTTGATGTTTGCGAAAATGGTGATATTTTCTGCTCCAGAATTAACAAAGATTGGGCACCGGAAGCTGCAGCAGCTGATGACCACGACAGATCCGAAGGCGCCGAAGGTAAGTGAAGAGGTCATTATGAAGGAATAATGAACAACCTTATTAAATGGTAGCAGTCTGAGAGCCCCCTAAATGGGCTAATCAACGAAACGCAACATTTCAGCTTCAATGTGGTCATTGAAAGGCGGCAGTAGTCTTCCACAAAGTTTACTACTTTCATGCCTTGCGAAAAGTACGGTTACAGTACAATGTATACAAAAAAACAGTCTGTAATAATAGTAAAGTACAGAGGAATCGAAATGCTTAAATTGTTTGCGGTGAAGCAGGGCAGATATTGTAATTTTCAATAAAGTCCATAACTTGACGAGTCCAATTTGATTTGATTTGATTTAATTTTTTACCTGTTGGCTAGAACCAAGGGGAGGCTGAGGCTAAAGGCGAACGTTGCCTGACAGCGGCCTCAGCCACCCGATTTACAGCTTACATAACAACACGTCTGTTCACAAATTTAAGCATGATAGCACAATCGTAATAGAAAAATAGCACAAAGCAAAGTCATTACTACACTTCTTATGTATTATACAAAGCATAGGTCTTAAATTCACAAAGGGATCAGAATGCACACATAAACGCAGTAATTCGTACGCATGAACTTTTATCAGTTACACTACTATGTCATAATTACGCATTAATATATTTTTGTTTGTAATTGTTTATATATTTCTACCTTTAGGGGAACATGTAGACATATACTTCTAACCCTTAATTATACATCAGTATTGCGAGCGTTTTGATTAAGTAACACTTCTTTGACTTCTTTCACAATAATTCGGAGGTAGGGCTCCACGGTGAGATAGTATCGGGAGCAGCTCATTTGTTGGGTTTTGCGCCGCTCGGGGAAGCTCACGTTGTAACACATTCATTTGTGCTCCCCTTGGAATCTATGCCAGCGACAAGCACCTAAGTAAGGCGGCTACTTATAATTATGCAGTTCAATTTTAGAACTATTCATTCTCACTGCAGTACACAAGCTTCCCTATAGACACTACGAAACATTACTTCGTCCTTTGAATCTATCCTTTGCGCACTCCCTACTTTGGTAGCCCGTTCTCTAGGGCGTGGTTTCTGCATAATAATCGATGTTAGGAAGCCATTACACTGTCAATTGTTGAGAGGAAGAAGCAGACATTCGCGATGTCGAGGCTGTTTTGAAACAAGGGTGACCTCACCCTCAGACAACGTATGCATTAAAATCCTGAAATCCCCCGAATAACATTGGTTTACACGTTGCTGTTCGGTACATGCGAACCAACGTGCTTCAGTCAGCGTGGACATAGGTATTTGGTATAGCTGATTCATGCCTTCAGCTGACGACCCGTTACGAGTACTGTCTCCAGACGACCTTTCGATAAAAGGTTCACGTTCGTTGCATCAACTTTATCCGACAGCGTTTCAGCAGCTTCTTGTACGCTCAGCGTCTTAAACCATGTGTCCGGCTGACAGGTGCTCCTCGAGCTGATTTACCGGCCGCGCACATCTTCCGCAGTCACGCCCCCATACGCAAGCACTGCACGGATGCTATCTAGCTTGAGTTTTTGGATACTGTGGCAGCTTTTGTCAAACGTCCTTGGAGAGTTTATTCTTCCACTCGTAGCGCCTATCCTACTCCAAACCGCCATCTGTGTGGTTCCCTTGCCCTTCTAACCACCCCCATGTTGAGGTTTTTGCCCTGGATACAGTGCGACGCAAAGCCTCCCAGGCTTTTTTCTTCACCAAGCTTAATGTGCAACAACTTCGTCTCGAGCGCACTTGCAGTGAATGCTTTCTCCAAGCGGCCCTTCATAGCCGCGATTGCCAGTCTCCGACCTTCGGTTTCTTACAGCACCTTTGAGTTAAAAAGGCTTTGAAAGTGGTTCTGCCGATAAGTGCGTGTTCGCATTCTCAGAGAAATCAATGCTCTAATGTTCACCTCCTTCCAGAATTTTGTTAAAGCGATTAGCATTACTGCAGTTATTGGAAATGAAAACAGCACATTTCCAGTCGAGGCGCATTTCCCCTTTGTTTCGCCTTACCCCTAGCCCCGCTCCAGCGTTCCGCTCGGATACTGCCCATGCAGCATCCCTTCGCAGTGACGTCTGCAGCAACACCAGGTGGCGCGCCTGCTGATACTAAGATAGACCCGTGTCGCAAGTATTGCGTTCGATCTTGGCCGTCTCACTTTTTGCGTTGCTTTCGTAGCACCGTTTCTCATCATTCTGAATACGACTCCCGCACTCCACTCAGGGCAGGAAAATTTGGGAGAAGGAATGGGACGGCATTTTGCGCCTGCGCACGTGGCGGAAAGATCACGCGAAAAGGGAACGACCAGTCATTATAGGCCTGAGGACCTGGCAAAGACTTTTGTTGGTACGTGAAAGAGGGAGACCAAGATATGTGAGCAAATAACTGAAGAATCGCCTCAAAGTATTTCACAGCGCGCACGAACACATGTTTCGAACGGGACGTCGGCTTTATATTTCTGAATTGGCCGCTCGTTCGGGAAACGTGGTGACGCCATGCAAGCGCGCACGCAAGCAGTAGTTTAGAAACAACGGTGTCCTTACCCGTGCTCAGACAACGACCGCATTAAATCCTGAAATCCTGAAACAACTGAAATACTGGAATTTCATTCCGGCATTCCGATAGTTTCTTAACATTTATAACTATAACAAAAAAGCAGCAGAAGGATCACACAATACGGCGCACAACTTTTTAAAGCGAAGACTAATTGTTTACTCTCATTCCGTTGCACCCCAATGGGCGCCTTCGCCTTCACGAAATCCAATTTTTCCCGTCGATGTTTATGAATCATTGTGGGAGAAGAGTAAGAAAAAAAAAATTAGTGCGCTTCCACTCTGTGAAGGAGGACCTGCGGAGCAGGATGCAGTCTATGGAGTGCACGAACGAAAACATGTTTCGTCGTAGTTGGCGATTGAGAATACTTCCTAGCCAATTAGCGATAGGAAGCTTTGAAAGGTCCCGAGCTTCAGTCTCGCGAACAAAAACATGGAGCTGTCTGTTTTACTCCCGCGTCGTAGAAATCTTACTGTGGGTAACCCACCAACCCACCCCGCTCGACAACCCACTCAGAGGACAGCGGAAAAGTCACATTAGGCTGTTTGGACGTCAACGACTAAACCTCCCGGCAGCACAACGGAGATGTCATCAGTAAGGGCATGAATCCTATAGCTTGGCGCACAGGCCACCCCACCGCACCCCTCCTGACCCTAACACACCAGCAAACCGGTTATGTCCACGGTCTCACAGGGGAAACGAAACCGTCAAAAATGCCACTCTAATATTGCTTTAAGTGGAACAAGTAATTTACCCCACGTCGGCGCTCTAAGTGGGCAAGAAGTTGTTCATCCGGGAGGGATCCGCAGCTGATCGACGAGCTTGAACTATACGACACAATGGCGGCGGCAGCAGTTTGGGATTGTTCTCGCGCCCATTCGCGCTTGTGCTCAGGCCGACGCTTCTTCAATTACCGCTCTTCTTCCAATCGAAGGACATGTGTCCGTCCCATAGCGAGGTAAATCTTGAAGGTCTGGAGCTTTATTCTAGCGGAAAACTGATGTCTGTCCGTTTCCTTCCCCCATTGTAGGCATCTTACTGTAACACCCAACCCAGACATAAACCTCTTGATTACGGAGGGCAGCTGACAAGACGAATTGAGCTACGAGGCTTCCACGTTCAGAGCTCTAAGCAGCCCAACAGGAATTAGCGGTAGCGGCATGGAGTCCTGCTTTGCTTGCACGCTACACTTCTTCCCCTCCTTCGATTCCCCCGCAACCCGTGCACGCATAATCCTGCAACCGGTGATGGGCGCATACTGAGGCGTGGAATACACCGCCGAAAATGCAGTTCGGAAAGCCTTTCAAGTTGAAGAAGAGCTATGGGCTTACGCCGGCGTTCTTACCGGGCAAGGTGGTGGCTCTTCAATTCGCTTACTCGGCGAGGTCCAATTTGAGGTGGCCACGGGGTCGGCGGGTTTCGGTCATTTTTTACGCCCCCTCGCGCGTCTGTGTGTTCTCCGCAATCACCTCCTAACGATGCTACCACCGCTGTCTGCCGATTGCGCAAGTTGTGAAAGCGGCATCGGTGGTGGTGAGGGGAATAAATTTGTGACACAGCGAACCGAGGTAGTGAGGAGGAGACCCGGGGTGGTTCCGAGTAAGTCGGCTTCACCGGAACAAAAACTGGGAAGGGGGGGGGGGGTTGGGTAGACATATACTCCTTCGCAGTAAAAACCGATACTGTGGCCGCAATCTAACCCAGGTCCCTCTTCTTATAAAGCCGGCTTCTGTCCGAGTGCTCCAATTCGACATGGTGGAAGCGGTTTGCAAACCTCATACGGCAACCAAGGAATTCGTCACGAGAAGGATGGCGTTGCTCTGCGTGCTGTAAGGCTGTCAGCCTCAAGACGTTAGGCCTAACTTTTCACTTTGGCGTTTTATAAAATTAGGACTGACGTCACATGTAGGAGATTGGAACCCATTCAAAATATTACTCACTGAACGGCGAGCAGGACGTACCGATTCGCTCCGTACCCCCTTACCCTAAATCGTAGGCCTACAGAGTGCCCACCTGAGAGTTCTTTTAGGGTTCTTAAAGGGGTGCCTGCCACCAGAGCTGCACATACCTTCTGCGTAACGTTTGCGCCATTTTTTATCATTATAAATATGAATTCCGCACACCAGTCGGGACAGGCAAAGCTGAAAGATGGAATGGGGCCGCACCGGCCCCTCTGAGCTACACTGCGTATGACTACGCAGAACAATCACCCCAACTTCGATGGTTCTCCTGATGGCTTGGAGAGTGCGTTGTCTCGCTTTGAAGGCTGTTCCTTCATATTTTGCAAGTACCCAATACTGTCAACCGTGATATGTGGCAGCTTTGGTTGCCATTCGCGGCACTACATATCACCTGCCCTCCCCCAGAGACTACCTTGTATCTAGTTTAAGTGGATGAAAAAAAAAAATGTACTTCATATAAAGGCACACCAATTTTTCAAGATACACACATCAGTATTTCTTCCTCTGAAAGTATCATTCTTTTTGTAATACAAACAACGGGCGGGAGCAAATCACACCAAGACCTCAAGGATCTTCTGACATTTAAAATGATAGTCGCAAAGTTGAATCAAAACGTTTTCTTTCAAGTTGGCGAGTACCATACACAAACCATGCGCGCCGTGCGCGTAAAACCGCTTAAAATCAATTTAACCGGGAGGGATGTCCACCAGCAACATTTATTGATTGCGCGTGGCGCTTGAGACAACGGCGCTACGCCAACACAGCGCGTAAGATTGTGGTAATACTTTTATACTGCATGTACACGCATACTCTTTCATGGCTGATAAACTGAACATTTCGTGAATAACGCTGGCGCAGTAAGGTTCTCGAAAGCCCGGAATATAGCTGACAACCAGCAAATGCGCTGTTACGGCCAAAGAAAGCTACAGCAGATGTGCGCCCGGATGTGACTGAGATTTCCAACTGCAAGAATAGTGCTCGCAGTGCTTTGACTTCATTCTTTACGCTAAAAATTGTGACCGATATTGGCTTTTTCTTATCTATATGACCGTCCATACGCCCTAGCTGGCGGGTCGCATACGCGGATGGAGTTTGCAGCTGCGGGGAAAGGAATTAGTAGCCGAAGCGCACAGCTGAATTGTCATAAGCCAAAATAAACATTCCATTATCACTAATGTTGAGTTCTATGGTAGTTTAAAAAATAATATGGACTTACAAAAACGCGTAGTATTCATTACGGCATAAAGGTTATCTGGGCGTTGTTTTCGCTTGTCAATCGCTTCTGCGCAACCCGTCCGCCTGGTAGTGTATCTGCCTCTTGGGTCGGACGAGTTCGTCATACTACAAGGACTTTGGATAGGCCGACGTGTTCGTGTCACCGCCGACGTCTTGTGACAACGTGGTCTGCGAACTCGAAGTCGGTGTCACCGTGGTGTTATCGCCGTGTCTTCCTAATGTGAGCGCGCCCTAACAAGAATTGTGATGAATAGTAAGGAACGTAAATATAGGGTAATTGACGATAGCGTGTAAGCGTGCTAAAGAAAGCGCTAATTAACCAAAGTGGCCGCCACAAGCCGCTGACGCTAAGCATGCGACGGTTTTCCTTCGCTGGAAGTGCGAGAAAAAAGCCGCCTAATAGGATTCCTGCTTAATGACCCACATGGGAGAATGGGAGACGTACGTGCGCTTAAATTCGGTGACCGAAAACACGGTGGAAAGAGTGGAGAGTGAGGCCCCACTTTGCAACGTCAGTGAGAGCTTTCTGCTGTACATAAAAAGTTTGTCTTGGCACATATGATCTTGAGCACCCAACGTAACGGCTGCGCTGCTTTATTTATTAAGCTCAATGCGCCTTTCAAGACATGTTTAAACTTCATTCGAATCTTGGTCACGGTGTCCTCAGTGGCTAGGACGTTGCGCTGCTGAGAACGAGGTAGCAGGTTCGATTCCCGGCCGCGGCGGCCACTTTTCCGATGGATCCGAAAAGCAAAACCTACCGTGTGTACAAGATTTTGGCGCACGTTAAAGATCCCCACGTGGTCAAAAATACTCCGGAGCCCTCCGCTACAGCGCGGCTCATCACAAGCGTTGTCGCCGCGTTAAACCCTACAACCAATCAATAATACCGATTTCACTGCTTCTACTCTGATTTGACAGTGCAGTGACACTGCTGTCACTGCTTTGTGCCAGCCGTCTGAAGTAGCTGGTCGTCGACCGCGAATTGGATCGCCAGTATCGAACGTGGTGTTCCCATCCCATGCCGATACACTAACCCAAGCCGACAACCGGAGCTATTCAACGCATCCGCAACGAGTGCACACTAATCTTTATTACAGCCTTTTTGGCCGAAAAGGGTATAAAAATCTTGTCCCATGGTTGCCACCCTTAAAATGTGTATTGGCAAAAAAATGCTGTACGGATGAAAAAATGGTGTTGAGCACAAAACCCTTTCAAAAGGGACTTCGGATGCTCAACACCTAAAAAAGGGTGTTGAGCCTCAAACCCTTTTTAACGTGATGGCATGCCCAGTGGCAATGTGGATTGGTGGAGCGTGCAGCATTCAACACAAACAGTCAATACGCACAAGTTACGCTTGGAACACAAATGAATTCAGCAAAAAACCAACGGGTTGCAAGCCGTACAGGGAGTGCATACTTACTTAGTAATACATGTGCTGTTCTTGCTTTTAATATCCAGCAGAGGAAAGCCCCTGATCGAGTCGGTGGGCTCGTCGCAAAAAACAGATATTTAGCACTAATTTTGGAAGTATGAATTTTGCTATGAGAATATACAAATCAACTCGCGGATTTGCAAAATCTTTTTATTTATGAGGTTGTTTTTGTGTTCTTTAACATATAGAATTTTAATAAATACCAAACAAATCTTCACCACCACCTCAAAACCCTTCAAAAAGGGTGTTATTATTTCAACACCCTTTTTCCCAGCAGGGTGTAAAGCTAGAAGTTCGGGTGTTCGAAACTAAGAAAAAGGGCTTAAAGACAAAGGGTGTGGGAAAAGATGGACAACTCAGAAAAAAGGTAAGAGACCTCCAACTTTGGAGGTCTCTTGTCTATTTGGAGGTCTTTTGGAACAGCCTTGTGAAAATCCGGTTAAACTTGGCCTCACCCTCAGCGGTCATCCTAGCTTAGCAGGAACATTGCAAGCTTAGCAGCCATAACAAAACATTAGCAACACCGGAAGAAACAAGGTCGAGCCCCAGCAACGCTGTTCTTTTTTTCAACTTAACACCTATTTCACACCGTTTCAACACCCTACAGAAAGGCAAGCGTATTGCAGTCGGTAAACACCCTTTTCGTAGCACGACTATACTCTTTTGTTTTAATTTTGAAGGTTAAATTGGTGTTTTACGTTCCAAAGCTAAACCTGGGGCATGACGTACGCCGCGAATGGAAACGAGCGACAATTGCATACGAGCAATTATTTTTTTGCGTTTAAAAACTTTTTGCGAGTAGAGGAGTATATGAGGGGATGTCTTTTTTTTACAGTGCTATTATGCATCCAAACATGGCCTTATTCCATGAACATCTGAACACCTTTTCCACACCCTTTCAACACCCTAAGAAAATTCAAGGGTGTTGATGTTGATCAACACCCTTTTTCTTCACACAAAAAGGGGGTAGAGCTAGGAAAATGGTGTTGAGATTGAATAAAAAGGGTGTAATGGCCTCCCAACACGAGTTTCCCAGTTATGCTACACCCTTTTTGGCTAAAGGGTGTAAAAAATTTTAGTGTTTGCGCCGCACCATGTCAAACGTGTTGCCTACCACGGGCAGGTTTGAAAACTGATATAGGAAGAGTTGTATTTTAACAGCGGAAATGTTGCTGCTTGCCTAAAGTTCTGTGTTGCATAAAAAATACCAAGGAGTAGCCCAGCGCTCGTGAGCGCAAGCACTCGCCGATCGCCGGCCGTTCCCGGCACTCGTCGTGCCTTTATAAAAAAAAACTACCAAAAACCAGGAGGAGCGAGAAAATGCCAGAGAGCTAGCAACCGCGTGCCTCGTAGCCACCGCCGCTTTCCCGGCTGCGTAACAGCATTTCTTAGTCAGTACAGACAAGCGACACATGGCACCATCTAGGGCATGTTTGAAGCTATGTCCACGTGCTTGTAGCCGTCAATTTATCGCTCAGAACCGCTTGCTCTCATAGTGTAGTAGTTCCGCTCCTGCGAAGCTAACATCCCAACCCGGGTTCAAATACCTGTACCGCTTTTTTTTTATTTTCAAGGGTTTGTCATATTTGAGTATTACCATTTGTTATCACGCATATAATCCATTTATGGCATCTTTATGCATTATAATTGAGATTTCGGGTATTTTTGTTGCCTTTTGGTCACTTTCAGGTACTGCTTCTTGTACTTTTTGTGGGTTTGCCCCTTTTAGGTAGGTTTCGGCTTTTTCTGTTGAATATTTTTTGACTCCGTAGTTTTTAGTCATTGGAAGTCCGTTCTGGCTCTTATTTATTTCAGTTCGGGTGGTTTTCCGTTTAGTTCCGTTTTTTCCGTGGAGCATGTCAGGCCAATTGTTTCGGCTGCTTCTTGGGACTTTATTGAGGGCCTCTTGTAGTTGTGTTTGAATATATCCAGGGGAGCCTGTCTTGATCCATATGGAGATGTCATCTGCGTACATGAGGTGATGTACGTCTTCCACCTGGTTTAGCGCCCTGTGAATTTTAAGGGCTGCAAGGTTGAACAGGGTGGGAGATAGTACTGCACCCTGTGGTATGCCTCGTTGCGGATGGGGGAACGGTGGTGTCTCATGTTCACCTATGGAAATCACGAGAGAGCGTCCTCGTAAGAAATCCCTGACGTAGTTGTACAGGCTTGGTCCACAGTTGCTGGCGGCTAACTCCTCTAATATGGCATCGTGGTCCACGCAATCAAATGCCTTCTTGAGGTCAACTGCGAGTATGGCCTTGAGTTGCGCCAAGCTTGGTTCAGCCATAACTTCTTCGTGGAGTGCTAGGAGGGCATCTTGTGTCGACAGATGTTGTCATATCCCAGCGGAATGACATCAAGTTCTTCAAGGTGATCGTGCAAGCGCTGTAGCACCATACGTTCCATAAGTTTACCTACGTTTGAGGTGAGCGTTATAGGGCGTAGATTGCTTGCAGCGATGCTTTTGCCTGGTTTATTTTTTATTTATTTACACAATACTGTCAATCCCCAAGGGGGATTTTACAGGAGTGAGCATACAAGGTTCAAAGTTACAGAAAAGATGCGCAACTTGCGCAGGCAAATCACCAGGATTATTGCAATACTACAGTGCACATTCACACTAGGCACAATCAAAATAATACAGTAAGAAGAAAACAAGTATGCATACTCAAACAATGCACACACCAATATGCATACAAGCATCACATTACGTAGATTTCAAGGTATTCCAGGCAATTCACAATCACATAGTAATGACGCACACCAATTGTTACGGTAAGTATGAACCCAATCCATCAAGATTACACAACCT
Source organism: Haemaphysalis longicornis (assembly GCA_013339765.2). Lineage (NCBI taxonomy): Eukaryota > Metazoa > Arthropoda > Arachnida > Ixodida > Ixodidae > Haemaphysalis > Haemaphysalis longicornis. The sequence goes on from CM023450.1 coordinate 180,480,006, forward strand.
AGTACACTTTTTTAGCAAGTTCCGAAAATTTTTCAATGGTTGGTTGTTGAGTAATAACAGGCCCTAATGCATTCCATTCGCCTAATAGTGCGTGGAAAAAAAAGAATAGCTGAAAGTGTTGTTATTAAATGAACTTACTCTTCAGAATTCCCAAGAATGGCGTTGCCTTGTTGGTCTAACGTCGCGAAAGGTCAAGAAGGAATCAGTGTTTATTTTTCAATGATTTGTGGATTATTTGTGATATAGGAACTTTAGGTCGAAGAAGATGTGCGCGGCTGGAAAGGGTGGGTAGCCCTGCCCGACGTAATAGTTCAGTTGGCGAGTCAGTGCGTCCATATCTGTTGTAGATAAAGCGCACTGCTTTGGCGTTGAACCCCTCTCCAGAGTTGTAATGTTAGACGTGGTGTGAAGGAACCAGACAACAGTTGCCATATTCCAAGAGAGGGCCGTATGAACGTGAACGTATGCGAGAAGTTTGGTTTCGTGGGTGGAAAAATAAAAGTGCCCTTTTGATAAAAAATAATTTGTTTAATGCTTTCTTTGTGACGTAAGCGGACATGGTCCGTCCAGCCAAGATCGGAAGATATCGTCACGCCTAGGTATTTATAGTGGTTTACACTTCGTAATTCCATATTGTTAAAAACTGTACGAGAAATTTAATTGGAAGTTTTCTTCGTAATGGACATGCACACTGTTTTGTCGATGTTGATCTTCATTTGCCAGTCGTCGCACCACTGAGCTATCTTTTTTAACGAGTTATTTAGTTTCAACTGGTCTTCACGGTGCTTTACTTGGTTATAGAGAATGCAGTCGTCTGCAAAGAGCCTTATTGGAACGTCGACTTGGTAAGCTAAGTCGTTGATGAAAATTAAAAACAAACAAAGGTGCTAATACAGATCCTTGGGGTACTCCTGACACAACTGGAGCCAGATCGGAACGATGGTTGCCGCACTGTACAAATTGGTGGCGATCCGTTAAAAAATTACGTATCCAGCGGAGAACCGGCCCATCCCCCAGTAAATTATTAAGTTTGAAAAGTAATTTAACGTGAGAGACACGGTCAAACGCCTTAGAGAAATCAATGAAAATTACATCAGTTTGTGAGCGCTCATTTATTTCCTAGGGCTAAATCATGCATTGTTTCGACAAGCTGAGTAACTGTGGATAATCCGGACCTAAAACCATGCTGATTTGGGTGGAGAATGTGGTTTGATTCAACAAAATGTGTTAGAAACTTTAGCACAATGTGTTCAAGAATTTTGCTGCAGGTAGAGGTAATCGAAATAGGGCGATAATTAGCCAGGGATCGATTTATCGCCTGATTTGTGTATTGCAGTTATTTTAGCTATTTTCCAGTCAGATGGAAGGCAAGAATCCTTGATTGATTTGGAATATACAAGACACAAGTATTTACTAACAGGTTCGGCGTACCGTTTAAGGAAACCATTTGGAATAGCATCTGCCCGCAGCTTTTCCTTTCGTTTATGCTCAGAAGGAGTGAAAGTACTCCCGCTTCTGATATGACAGGCGCGTTTGGTAGCGTTACGTCTTCATTGTACCTGACAGTGCATGGCCTGATGACACTGTTATCAGTAGTGAACACTGAGTAAAAATAAGCATTGAAGTCCGCTGCCCTGACTTTGTCCTCTAGACCATCTGATAAAACTGGTGAAGTGCTCATTGAATTAATATATTGCCAAAATTTATGTGGTGATTCTGTCATAAACGTCTGTAGTGTATGTTTGCAGAAATGTTGCTTAGCGGAACGAACTTTATTTTTGAGGGATTTAGTCAGAGCGTTTATTTGGGAACGGTAGCCTGGAGCATTTAGGTGTTTATTAGTTTTTCTAAGCCGTTTAAGTTTACGTTTAATATGGATTATTTCTCGCGTAATCCAAGGGTTACACTTTTTTGTTGTTTTGCGCACAGTAGGAACAAAGTTTTCCATACAATACGCAACATGAGACTTGAATTTTAACCAAACCTCGTCAATGCTATGGCTTTCAGAGAGGCACATATCAGAAAATTCATAGTACTCATGCGCAAGGTATGTCATTATAGCAGCATCATTAGCTCTATTAAATGCTGGTACTAGTTTTACTGGACCGTGTGGCCTGGATTGTTTAATCAAAGGCAGTGTGCATAAAACCATTTTGTGGTCAGATAACCCATCGAGTATGTCTATTTTTGTTTCTTTTTTTGGAACATCGTTACTTACAAAGATTAGATCCAGTATTGAAGACGATGCTCCTTGCACGCGTGTTGGTGCACGAACAAGCTGGTCAAGATTCAGTGTAAGCATTATATCTATTAGAACACTTGGCGTTTTAGTTTCTGTGCTAAGAGAACACCAATCGATTTCGGGAAGGTTAAAGTCACCGGCGAGTACGATTGTCCCCCATGAACATTGGAGTGGATGTAGCCATAAAATGACTGAAGATACGTATTGTCAGCATTGGGTGGCCTGTAAAATACACCAACTTTTGCGGTTTTGTCTTTGAGATACACATTACACCACAATGCTTCAACATCGGCGACATCGGCATGACAGAAACCGTATTCTTCTTTGAAAAGGAGCGCAACACCCCACCAACGTGATCCTCGGTCTTTCGTACAATCGCATATACCCGGTGGGACAGCGTCATTATCAGAAATACTATAATGTAGCCATGTTTCAGTGACAGCAACAATATCAGGCGCTAGAAACCCAAAAGTATTGCTTCTAACTGGTCTACCTTATTGGCGAGACTGGCGAGCATTCACGAGGAGGAACTTGCCGACTTCGGCTTCTCGTAATGCGCACTTCGTTTGCCGGTTGTTTCGCCGCAGCCTTCTTGTTGGGCGTTTTTGTTATCTCAACCATGTCGTATCGGCTTTCATCCCAACGATTAAAACATGACCGTCGACATTGACCTATCGTACACAAGGCCGTACTTTTTCATTACGGTCCCGGTTTTTCTTTCGTGCGAAGCCACAGCTTTTTTCTGACATCCCGGATAGCCTGTGAAAAATCTTCGCTTGACTGAAAACTCAGATCCTTTCAATTTCGGGCAGTTTTTCATGACACGTTCTTGATCTCGGAAGTCAAGCAACTTCATTATTACAGGCCTGGGTTTGTGATCAGGCCCCCTGCTTTGGTCCGACCAAGACGGTGAATCCGCTCGACAACCCGATATATTTACGCTAAGCACATCCTCAAATATTTCTTTGATAACAGCTTTCTCGAGATCTTCCGTAGTCTCGTTATCCTGTTCGTCAACACCATATACTATAAGGTTCGAACGACGACTCCTGTTTTCAAGGTCGTCAAGTTTTTTAGCCATACTTGCAAGGCTACATTCCAATTCTGATACTTTGTTAACGCAGTGCGTTACTTTTTTTCTCAATCCAGTACGTTTTTCTAGTTTTTTATCAATTTCGATCACTTTTTCATTGGCCACTGTTTTGCCTTCTTTGATAACCTTGATATCCTCAGCAATTGCTGATAGTTTCTGCGCAAGTTCTTCAAGAGTCGGTCCCGGGTTGGACTCAATGTCACCACCCAGTAAGAGTAAAAATCGCATAGACACACTCAAGTCACAAGCCAACTCATACAACTCATACAAAGGCCGAGGGCACGGCAGCAGTATTAGGCAAACATCATTAGAGCGGAAACATTTACCGAAGTTTTTCCTCACCTGGATGAGGAAGAGAAACGGATTTTTAGCCGGCATCCCGACACTGCCGCCGTGCCCACTGCTGGGAAATCCTGGGGGTGCTTGCTTTATACCGGGCAGTTGCGGTGGCCCTGGCGACGAAATGGTATCTTCCGGTTGAAGGGCGGTGCCGGCATGGGTGATGCCGTGGCGTACTTCCCACGATGGAAAATGATGAACCAATTCACGTTCTGCGCCGTCGTTGTCCAAAATCTTCATCAGCTGCGCATCGGTTGCCGACGATCGTCCCGTTGGTGTCCGGAGCAACACCAGGAAAGTCTGGATGAGGAAGAGAAACGGATTTTTAGCCGGCATCCCGACACTGCCGCCGTATGAAGATCATTCGTCCTTCTTTCCAGGCTGGATTCAGCGGTTTTTTTCCCCGTCCACACTTGGTTGATTTCTACCAGAAGTGTCTGGTGGTCCATATCCCCTAAATTACGTAAACAGGGTGTCGTCATCATGTCTGGTCCTGGTGCTTTGTTTCCCGCACATTTGCTTATAGCTGCATTGAGCTCGGCAAGATTGAACTCTGCATCCATACAGGGATTATTTGGGCTACTGTATTCCCT